>JAYESA010000009.1:29955019-30377158 GCA_036927795.1 Iris macrosiphon | reverse complement strand
CCTCCCTCCCTTCGATGAGATGGCTGCATTGACCCCAATGATCAATGAATAGATGGAGGTCCAGGTTGGGTGTGGTTGGCCAGTTGCCACCAAGCTACATTCCAAGTTGTCATGGAAATATCAAGCACCAAATCTACAAGACGTGGACAGGCTGAGATAGGTTATGTACGCGTTAAACCCTGATTGGAGGGGGATAAAACGAAGGCTATAATTTCAAAATATTGCACATAGAAAACAGAAGTGTCATTTTATTGCATCAAGAGCAATAAAGTTTCGAATTTTCGAGGAGAGCAATGTAACGTCCTTAAAAGGACGTTTCTGAACAATTGTCCAAAAAAGACCCTTTTAAAAGGGTGTTTCAATGCAATTATTATTATTAATTACTTTTCTATTTGTACAGACGGATTAAAAGACGTATTTTATAATACACAATTTATTTCAAAACGTCCATAAAAATGACGTTTTTGAATTCTATGTATGTTTATTTGAATTCTATGTATGTTTATAATACACAATTTATTTCTATGCTCTCGACGCAATTGTTTGAACTTTCTATGCTCTATACGCAATTTTCTGTTATAGTTTTGTACCAAAGCCAATCATACTCTCTCGTAAAATAAACAGAAAATTGAATATTAAACATCAAAAATTTTAAAATTTTACCGACAGCACAAAGTTTAATGTAATTGTAATATGAGTCCCAGTACACCTTTCATAAGGACATATTTTGTGTTTTGCACAAAATACGCCTTTGAGAAGGTCGTATTTTGTGTATATTAAAATTTTTTTTTCGAACATAAATAGTGTAAAAAAATATCGTCAGTAAAGTCCAATTTCGTCACTAAAATTCAAGTTTGTCACTAAAAATTCAATTTTGTCACTGAAAAAAAAATCTCGTCACTAAATTCTTTTATTAGTTAACCTGCTCTCAAGATCAAAATATATATATATATATATATATATATATATATATATATATATATATATATATATATATATTGCAAAAAATATGTCATTTGAATGGCGTATCGAGGCTCAGATCACAATTTCACTAAACTTAGTGATGTTGGTAAAATTTCAGAGAATTTTGATGGATAATATGCAATATTTTGTAAAATAAAAAAATAAAACAAGCGGTAAAGTGGTGAGTGTTTGGTTTATTTTGTTAAACCGGATCAAAATAGTGAAAATAGAATAAATTAATAATTAAAAAAATTAAATCGAAATTGAAATTAGTTATAACCGAAACTGATAGACGATTTGGTTTATTCTGACTTGTTCGTTTGGATTGTTTTTTTGATTAATAAATCAGACCCAAAGTTGAATTGTGGTTAAATTATATTAAAAATTAAATATATATATATATATATATATATATATATATATATATATATATATATATATATATATATATGATTGTAATATTTTAAAATTTGATCCAAAGTTGGATTAATTGTTAAATTATCAAAATTTGGCTTTAAAAAACCATACATAGAATTGTTGTTTTCAAAATATACATATTTTAATCATAAAATATACATAAAATTAAAGATATTTATTAATTGCAAAAGTCTAATTCGACTTTCTATTTTGGTCCAAAATCAAAACTAAATAAAAAAAAAACTATTTTCGAAACCAAAATTTAGCCAGTCGAATTATGTTCGGATCTGTAAAAACCCGAATAATGTTCACCCCCAGCAAGTTCAAATAAAAGATAGTTAAATGGCTCGTCAAAATCCTTTGTTTGAGCAACAACAATGACATGTTTCGAGTCTTCTCTCTCCAAAATTCTACACCCATTTATGAATACATCCAAATGTAGGAGTAATTGGAGCCAAATTCTTTAACTAACAAGAGCCCTATTCACGCTAGCAAATTTGCAATTAGTTTTGACAATTTCTATAGGCACTCTAATTTTTTTTAAGACAGTTCATTACTTAAGGATAGTCCAGATTTTTAAAATATTTATTCAGGACAATCAAAATTTTACTCAGGACAACTCAACCCTAACCCCCTAACCCCAACTCCCGGAGGAGAAGGAGGAGGACAGAGGAGGAGGAGGCTGGAGGAGGAAGCAGAGGTTAAGGTGTGTATTGGGCCATTTCGGACCGGCCCGCGGCCCGGGTCAACTGGATTTGATCGAATTCGGGCCGGGCCGGACTCAACCCGAAGAGAGCAGCGGACCAGCCCGCCCTAGTGAACAAATAATCCGACGCAATCCGGACCCATGTCCCGGTAAAGGTAGAACCGAGCCAGCCCAAATTTTTTTATTTATATATATATATATATATATATATATATATATATATATATATAGAGAGAGAGAGAGAGAGAGAGAGAGGGGGGGGGGGTATATAATTTATATATATATATATATATATATATATATTAAAGTAAAAAAAAAAATCGGGCCGGGCCGGTCCAAACCGGAACCGGCCCGAACCTGCAAAGTTGTACACCAGGTCGGACCGGGCTTACGGGCAAATTTTGCCGACCCAGTCCGGACCCGCGGAGGAGGTGGGCCGAGCCGGTCTTGGTCGTTGAGCGAATTCGGGCCGGCACGTCCATTTACACCTTAAGGCGGAGGAGGAAGGAGGGGGCATCCGCTGTCGCTCGCCGTCCGCTGCCAATGCCGCCCCGCCGCCGTTCGACCCCTCCTCCTCCTGCCGCTGTTGTTGCTGTTGCCGCAGCCGCAACTCGCCGGCCCGCCCCCGCACCCCGTCATCGCCGCCAGGCCCTTCTTCTTCTTCTTCTATCCTCCTCCTTCTTAAGACTGTCATTATGTTGACAGTTCTTCCAATTGGAAGGACTGTCAACATAATGACAGTTCTAATAATTAGGACTGTCAAAAATGATGCTGTCAACATTAGGAAAGTCCTGTAAAACAAATTTGGGCAGCCTGGAACAATTTTTTCGATGGCAAACTAGTAATAACTAAAAAAAAATGGACTAGTCTAAGTAAGGATTAGTCAATGTCAAGTTGCCTATTTTCACATATAATAATATATTGCTATAATATTACATATACAATAAAATGTTCATCAAAATGTAAAAAATGTACGGATAAAGTACAAAAAATATCTCCTGTAATTTATCTTATTAGCAAATTAAGATCTCCTAAATTTTTTGTTCGAAATAGTCACTCTCGTTCATTTTCCGTAAAACAGAAACAAAAAAACAAAAACCCTAAACTACCCCCACTCGCAGCTCCCCTTCGAACCCCCCCCCCCCGCTACCGCCCCCGCGCCGGCCTCCCGTGCGCAGCTCCCCCGCGCTAACCCCCCTCGACCTGAGCCCCTCCTTCCACCCCACGCCTCACCCCCTCTCCTCCCCTAGCCGTCCCCCCCCCCCCCCCCACCCCACCGCCGTCGCCGCCCTCACCGCCAAAAAAGGAGGGGTGGAGAGAGAGGGTTAGGATTAGGTTAGGATTATGATTAGAATTAGGGTTAGGGAGGGGCATATAAGTCATTTCACGTCGAATTTGACGTCCGTTAACGACAAAAAATTAAATTGGGTGCAAAATGCATCAAATATAAAATACAAATTTTTTTAAATCCACGAATCTTTAATTGCCAAAACTCAAATTACGGAAGAAATTTTTGCACTTTACTCAAAATGTATTCATTCACAAAAAGCAATGACGTCATGAGTGCAAATTATATTACGTATGCAATAACAACTTTAACGAAATGTACAAAAGGTAGCGATTCACCAAAAGTAATGACTAGGTGAGTGTAATTATATTACTTATACAAAAAAGAGTTTGTGGAAATGTAAAAATAGTAACGATTCACCAAAAACAATGACACATGTCATCATTGCTAATGGTGACATGGGTGACATTACTCCAATGGTAGTGGCATTTCCACTATTAATTTTTTTTTTGGCAGAATGTTCTCAAGTCATCGTTAGCATTGACGATCTTCCGACCAAAATGCCATTAGCTAGAGCGGTCTGAGAACGTTTTTTGAAAAACAATTTGCATTTACTCACTGCTAACTGATCTCTATCCTATTTATTGACTGTTGCTGCTTGCATTCTACTGCTTTTGATGTAAAAAAAAATTTGAGATGTTCTCAAACCGACATTGCTACAGGCGGTTCTATCCCCAGATCATCAGTGTTAACGGCGGTTTGAAAAAAAATAAAAATACACACTATATATATATATATATATATATATATATATTGAAAAAATGGAAGCTAGCAACGTGTAAACTGACACTGCCAATGCCAGTGGCGTTATGACTCTCATGTCGTCATTAACAATGGCGGTATGAGTGCATTGCTTCTAATGATTCATTATCTTTCTTGTATTTCTGCAAACTTATTATTTTATACGTAATAAAATTAAAATATATTATTCTATATGAATTTTTTTGATATATTTACAGAAAATTACGTATATAGCATCAAACTTCTTTGAAATTGTGCTAAAAGCATATAGTTTAGTAAAATTGTGATATGAACCCCAAAACGTTATTTATATATATATATATATATATATATATATATATATATATATATATATAATCATGTTTAGTGGTTGGCTAATTAAGAATGTGAAGAATACGCCCTTCTGAAGGACGTATTTTTGACGATTAAATTTTTTTTTTTTTATCACGGAGACAATCTAAAGAAATGTTTTATACACAAAAAAAAAAATTAGTGACGGAATTTTGGTGACGAAATTGAACTTTCAGTGACTAAATTTTACTTTTTAGTGACGAATTTTTTTTCTTCTGAAAAAACATTAATATGTACAAAATACGTCATACGGATGAAGGTTTTTTTGCAAAATACGTCCTTCCGAAGGACATATTTCTTGATTGCAAAATAATAATAATCATAATCATAATAATAATAATAATAATAATAATAATAATAATAATAACTGGTGAATCATTTAATATGGTATTTCTGATTGGCGTTTTGGATATCAAAATGTAATTTGTGCAAATTTGACACTCTGAGAACAATATCAATAAACTTTGATGCTAAATATACCATTTTCTGATATATTTGCTAGCCCATTAAAGCCCTGGGTGAATTTTCTATAGAAATAGGAATTGAGATTGCCAATGCAAAGTGTAAACCCCAGCCAAACTTTTCCCCAATGTGGCCCAACATAATAAATCCATATATATGCCAAGTTGCCAACCCATGTGGGAGTCGACAATATAACAACTCTCTCTGAACGCGGTCCACCTGAACACAGGCAGCCTATGTACGATGAATTACCGGACATGGAGCTTTAACCTTGGCTCACTTGTGTTCGCGGGACACGCGGCCAGAGCAGCACCCCAATGTGTCCAGCCCTGATTGGCCGGACAAAAAATAATGACATCAACCCCCCGATACGTAGATAAAAAAAAATCCGGCCAATCATGCCAAATACGTGACAACAGTTCGATTTTTGGTTCAACTTTTGTACTGTGAAACAAAATTGACTTTGAAAACAATAATTCTATATATGTGTTTTGAAGTCTAAATTTAGTAATTTAACTAATCCAATTTTGGATCCAACTTTGAAATACAACAAACGTATATATAAAAATTATATTTTTAGTATAATTTAACTACAATTTTAGTTTTGAATCTAATCCATTAAACAATAGAAATAGTCCAACCAAATAAACTGAATTGATTATATCAGTTCGATTTCAGTTAAAACTAATTTCAATTCAGTTTTGAATTTTTAAAATTTTGGTTATTCAGAACTATTTCGGTAAACCAAATAAACCTAACGCCTAGTTGCACACGTCGCTTGTCCCTTTGATAAGTGGGTCAGGGTTAAGGACTACTTGACCCACATTAAAGGGAACTTGTGATGCGTGTAGGTTCGTTTATGATCATATGCAAGATATGCAATCGCACATGATCCTAAAAATTAGAAGGTCCCAAAAATTTTAACCTTTGTATGTATTATTAATGTGAATTTTTTAAAAATATTTATGTCTTATTTTTTTGGTTAGAAACTACAGTAACAGTACTAACAAAACGCTTAAAGTGTTTAAAAAGATTATTTTTAGAGTGGTTAATAAAAAGTACATTCTAAAGGCCCTTGGAATATCAGAAACAACTCTGTTCCGATCCAAAAATATATACGTTTTTAATCATACCAAACTGAATAACAGTTCCGATCCAAAGGAGAATAATGCTAACCCATTTGCACTGCCTGTCTGTTTAACAATATCAACTGCAGTTCTGTCACCATCATTGATCTCTCTTTCACTTTAAGGTACTATTTTGTTACTGGACACTACATATATCGAAGGCCATGTTAATGGTCCCCGTCGAAACAAAACCATTTCTATATATTTACTGTTTATGTTTCCTTGTTGTGATTGAACAAATGTTCCGAATCAGAAGTCCCCATTGGAATAAAGGAATCAGGCCTTCGCATTCCTGTAACAAGGCATTCAAAAGTACACTGTAGCTTAAAATTCTAACAGTATATGGACCTGCAGAGTAGGCTGGACTGAGCTGGAGGTGGTCCTGATTTCTGTTCCAGTTGCAGACACTGTAATCATTACTCGACTCTTTTTTCCTGCATAGGCAGTCAAGATTTCAGAACACAATTAAGAACATGCTAACCAAAATGCTGGACTAAAATATAAATTAGGCAATTGTCTAATACTACCACCCACGGCATGTTATACGCAACAACTTCACACACTTGATCTTTTAAAACAGATATTTTCACTGCACAACACAATACATAGCTCAGAATGGGAGATCAGCCTGGCCCACCACCAATGCAGGCCCAGGAGGTTGGTTTGTTCTAGCCGGAGCTAATTTTGGTTGCCCCTTGACCAGACCTCTTATGAGGCATTTCTTTATGTCCTGAGAGGTCACCTGCGACCCCAACCTCCTACCGGTCACGATGGACCTGGAGGGTTGCCCAAGCCCAAAATCTTGTCAGCTTACCTCCGGATCAGCCCTATCCACCACAATTTCTTGTGTCTGCTACTGCTGAGTTAGTCATGCTGTAGGGTTGTTGGTAAAGAACTACAAATGTGCTCCAGTTTTCTTTTCTATAACCGGGTATAGTGATAACAAGAACAAATATGTAACACCATCAAGTGATTATCCACACTTTTCCATCAGATACATTTCTAACATAATCTTGTATAATCAGGTATTGCTTGTCATCTTCAACATGTCATCTTAAGGTTCCTCAATCCAATATTTCTGGGTGCAATGGCCCCAAATAAACATTGTGATCTCCCAAATTCACCATATAGCTGGCATGAAATGGCAAAACCTTCATTTTCTTTGTTGCTTGGTGATATTCATCTGAGTCCCAATAGTCACCCGAAGCAACGGAGTCATCTGCTTCATGTCCACCAGTATGCATAGCCTTATGATTGGTTGTTGACTCGGTACATCTCTTTAAGTAGCCAAGAATACAACAAAATCTTTACCCCCAACAAAATCATTATCCCAAATTTTGGGGTCAGCTAGTTTAATCATTTTCTTCCATTTGACTCTTTTAAGGACAATGTATCTTATAACACTATCGAAAACCATATCCTTTGATAAAGACTCGATCCAAGTTCGTTTAGGCTAGTTTAGGCTAGTCCAAGATGTAGCAGCTCCTTTGAACAACATCATATCGTTCCTACCCTTTGCATCATTGGTCTATGTTGCACGTGCATGTCACCTGGGAAATTTCTATCATCTTATCCTCAACTAGTATCACCTCCAACTTCCCATGAATTCGTTCGTTTCTTATTCCAGCTCCAGTGTGTTACCGATCATCCATCTTAGCATTCTCATTTCAGATATGCTCATTTTCTTGACAACTTTTTTAACTGTCAACACTCTTACCCATAAAGGTCTTATATCTGGTTTATATATATATAATAAAATAAAATCAACTTCAACAATATCTTGCAATTACAAATCACTCTTTCATTTCGTCTATCTTCTTTTAAATTCTATGAACATCTCTGCAAATACAGAACTAACAAAACAAAAAACAGAATGATTCAATAGTTCCTGAAGGATGTCAAAAAGTAATACCCAAATGTTACTGCTTTAGTTATGAAGAGGGCCCATTGCGACTCTATACTAGTAAAGCCCTTGACCCAAAAAACCAACTATCATTGAGAGCTCTCAAGAGCTCTCAAAAGTTGATATGAGAGCATATTGACCATTAAAATATGTATTTTAATACATACTGAATGTTAGAATGTTCCCTAGAACCTTATAGCTAAACTTTAATGGAGCTAGTTTTGACATTGCAACATTTCTTGTTCGTTTTACTTTACTTACAAGTGCATCAATCCAGGAAACCTTAAACACCTTTTGCAGTGACTAGACACCATAAATAAAAACTAGGTGGTCATATAAAGAAGTTCCCGTATGAAGGATATGCGGTCTAACAATAAGCATTAAGCAATAATATTGTCAGATTTAGTAGAAGCATAGGAAGTTGTAAAAGAGCAGATATTAACTACAGATCTAGTTCATCTACAGAACATAGTACACAGTTCCTTCAACAATCCTTACAGGGATAAATTTAATACAAATAGAATAAATGTAAGAAAATGAAAGCAGGGTAGTTAAAGAAAAAGATGATGAGAACATTAAAGCAGGTTTGACTAGGAAACTAAATCAATGTCATTTTATAGACATCTAATGAGGTTCACAGTATCGGATAATACCGATAAATTATCGGTTGTGGCATGTTTGATCCGATATTGACACCCACAGATAGTGCGCAATATCGATATCGGGGTTCTATGTCCTGGCTAATTAAACAACAACAACAACAAAAACAATATGAGAGAAGTATGACAAGAAACAATATTGACACAATGATTCGATCGTGTCAAAGAACTACATGCAGTGCGCCGACAAAATTTCTTCTCAATGTAATGTAACCCTCACCATTTGTCAAAATTGTATATTAGAAATTCACTATGTTCATACAACTTAATATTATTCTATTCAAAACTATTTATTGTTTGGTACTTTGTCTAAAAGCAAGTAAAAAGAAACAACAATATCTACTACGGATGAACAATTCAGTAATTTCGAATAAACAACAAATAACACACAAGATTATGCATAAATATATCAAAAAAAAATCCTAGTTTTTAAAATAATTTCTTATTTTTTATGGTTTTTCTAAACCAAGAACCATGAAACTATGCTCTGAAACCACCGGTACCGCCAAGACTAATACTCATAAGAATGGTCTATCGATTTTGATACCGTTACTGCAAACCTTGCTTCTAATGACAATATTATATTTTCTTTTCGAAGCTATTAAATTATGCAACTAGTAATGCAACAAAATGACTACTATCACAAGTTAGCCATTGCAATCTAAACTTGGATTTTCTTGCCAAATAGTAGGAGTCCATTTTTGTTCAGCCACCAAAACTTGGATAATGTCAAGGGTTGCCATGTGTCAACCTAAAACCAGTTTTGTTTTAAATTTAAATTCTCACCTCATAATAATGGAAAAAGTGGTTTTAGATTAGCACGTGGCAACCGTCAAGTGGAATGGTTAATATCACCCAAGTTTTGGTGGGTGAACAAAAATAGACTCAAATGGTAGTGGAAAGTTCTCATTTCTCAATGGCAACAGCCGGACTACCCTCGTTAAGTATGATGACAATTGACAGTGACGCTACCTTGAAATATAAGTTACTCAACGGTTAGTTTCCCTATTTTTTAGAAGTGTCCTCGAGACCATTCATGCATTCCAGGATTACATCTGTGTCAATTGTTGTGATAGCCATTCAATCCTCTACTTAATCATTTGACCATAATCAGTCTCTTGCCTCCACCTTCCCAAACTTGTTCTTTATCGGTTAGTCCTTTACTCCCAATATAAATGGAAGTGTCCACAACTGGGCTTTTCTATACGGCACACACTTGACCAACTGTTTCTTGCCAAACTACTCGCACTAACATCATCTCCGGCCACATTTAGTCAGATTTTATGTACCAACATCTGGGACACACGGGAATGTACTACATCCAGGCTCTTCACAGTCAGAGACGACTCGGGGGGTTGGGTTGCGCTAGTCAGAGCTAATTTTGGTTGCTCCTTGAACCGTATTGATATAAAATAGGTTTAAGTTGAGTTTGGATTGAGTCGGCCCTAAGAAAAACAAATCCTTGGGGGTTGTCCTATTATGAAGGGTTTGTCCAAGTCCGAAGTCTTGTAGCATGGACCAGTCCTGTTCACAGTGCACTCCTTAGTCTAGGCTCATGGAACTACTGTTATTGCATGTCCATTCAATAATCTTTATGGACTACCCAAGCCCCTCTGAAAATGAAATCACTACATGACCAGCCACCTAGAATAAACACCTGACGTCCAACAATTTAGCCAAATGGAACATGGACACCAACCTACATTGTCCTTTTTTTGAGAGTCAGAAATAGTAATAATCTCTTTATCAAGTGTATCTTCAGACTAACATATTTGGGAATGTTGTTAGTATTCACTTCGGCATATCTCCAAAAAAAGCTAGATTTTGTACAAGGTCTTTGGACTTACTTGGAAACAGCTGAGGGTGCTAGTAGTAGCTGGGATGCTATAGACATGGACACTTTTTCACATAATCTAAACCTAAGAAAATACATGTTTCTTTCACAATGACTCTCATGGTTGGGACAAGCTTCGCACCTATGCTCTTCTTTACTTTCCTTTGTACAGGTTATACATCATGCATCCAAATATTAGAACATTAGAGCCTACACCTTTACATAATAACTTGAAGATGCATGCTCTAGAACAAAAGTTGTTATCGGTATATGTTCCATCTGGATAATTTAACATTAACCTCCAGGACATGGCTAACACGTACAAGTTTTCGAGTTTTATCTGTGGCAAAAGGGATTGGCACTCAATATTAAACCTTTTTCCACCCGAAATGCTACCACGACAAACCGTTTCATATTCTAATCCTGTCTGGTTCGAATCAATATTCCCTATTCATGTCATATCTTGACAATATTTAGATACCATCCCATTTGTATCTATACTCGCTTCATCGTCATCGACGTACTTCGTCGTTTCTGTTGTTGTCACCATCGATGATCGCCCTCCCTACTTCAACATCGTCACGAACGCCAAAATATTCACTCTAGCGAAATAAACCAACCTAGTTACCAAAATATGACCTACTCCAACATCTAAATTTAATAAAATTTGAACAATCCGCATTAATCACCAGATAGTCGCTGCAGATCCTTCAAATAATACGAAAGGAATCCAAAGAGAAATAGATAAATTAAAGTTTCCATTGGGATAGAGTTCCGTCGTCGCTCACCTAGACAGCAGTCAGTCGCTGTGACGGAGACTCCTCCTCCAGTGTCGATTTCCACTTCCCAATCCAATTCTAGTTTTAGGGCTTTTATTAAATAATTCGTCGGATTGGGGGTTTGTAGAATTGGGCATTCAGGATTTGGTGTGTGTCTGGGGGGTTGGGGTGGGGTTGAGAATGCCGCGAAAGACATTCGCGGTGTATTTGTCAAAGCGGGCCACGGACCGGATTTTGGGCCTGCAGCTTTGATTGGGCTTCAGCCTAAAACTTAACAAAAATCTATACTACTATATAAATTGTTCTTCCAAATATGTTCTTACTTTATGTTTACCAATTAAAATTGTTCACTAAATTTAACATGGATAGTTAGATAATTATATATTAAAAAAATAATAATAAGGGGGGGTGTTTGCTTTTCCAAGTAGTAGAAAATTAAGGGATTGTTGTTTGCTCTTTCTCAAGTAGTAAATAATTAAGGGACAATTGTTTGATCTTATCAAGTAGTATGAAATCCGTGCAATGCACGTGCATTTATACTATAACTATTATATAATATAAAAAATTGGATTCACCGTAAAATAATATTCAAATATGTCCTTATCTAAATTTACTAATTAATTTATTTTATTACAATTAATAAGGACTTTTATGTAATTATGTATAAAAAAAAGAGAAATGTAGTTTGCTCTTATGGTGCCTTTTTGTCTTAAATTTTAAAGATTAAGACATCAAAGATTTATTCCGGCAATTAATAAAAGAAATACAGTTAACTCTTATGGCGCATGGTATAGAAAACTATAGTTTGCATAATACATCTAGTACAACATGATTTCCAACAAATTATAACTTGTTTCATAAATAAACTTATTATTAGAAAGACTAAAAGATAATTGTCGTAATTATTTTAATTTTTATAAAAACTACTTAGGAAGAGTAAAAGATAGTCCATTAACTATTCTATATTTATTATTATATTAATTTATATATTTTATTTTATACATGTTTTTAATACTATTTATAAAGACTAGAAGACATGTTATGTAATTACCTAGTTGTCCCTACTAAGTTGACTAAATAAATTTAATTAGTAAACATATGCAAGGATTAGAAGAAAAAGATTTACAGTGAAGCCGAATTCTTTCTATTATACAGTAACTAATATATATGAATATGTGTTACACGTATTTCGTACTACTTGGGAAGAACAATGTCACGCCCCAGTTCCAAAATCTCAAGGGACTAACACGTGACTTGGCCAGTTGGTACACAAGGGTAAACCCAAACCACAGAAACCCCTCAAGCATGCACTGACAATGTCTATAAAGCTCTCAAGCAATATATATAAGTCACCGGTATTTCTATATCTCATCCATAATTTATAAACAATAAAATTCATAAGTGAATAAAGTACTGGAATAAGTTGACAAAGACAAAGTGCAGCAAAAATAATAAAATAGTCCTGGTGGAGACAAATCCACTAATAGCAGACAAATTATTGAAAAGAAGGTAAAGGAAATAACGGAAAACCGAGTGAGCCTTTCACACAAACTCAGGCGGATCAATCTCCTCGTGATCTGTAGTCTGTGCTCCTGCATCGGGTCATGGTCCGTAAACTTGTGGATAATCCTCGTCTATACCTGGATAGATGTCCAGGTCCTCAAGGGACATAGCAAGATACAAAAAGATACAAGCCTACAATACAATATTTAACATGCATGGAAGGACATGAGTGATATATGAAATAATTGACCACAAGAAAGTAACTCTACGGATAGTGACATGCCATAAAGAATATAATATTAATTATGGCTATCAAATAATCATATAATAATGACCGCAGTCCGATGAGGCACTCACAGTCCTAAAACATGTCTCTATCGAAGCCCGGTGAGGTGCTAACGATCGAGTGGTAATAGCCACGCCTAATATAACACTCTTTCCTAGGAAACTACGAAGTCAAGTTAGCCTCGTCAGTCAAGCAAACAGGTCTAAGTACATAGGTGAACATACAATAGAAGTAACACGAACAACAATAATAAGAGAGACTACACATATACAAGTAAAGGAATCAAGAGACCAATTAGCATATGGAAGTACATAAGAAACATAATAAGGAACAATAAATAATGCATGTAAATAATCGTATGTAATTTGCAAGGTATACTTGCCTGTCAACCTGCTCAAATTTGTATGTTGCGGACCCAAAGTCAAAGCTGCTCTCGCCTAGAAAATATATTTTTCATAATTCGTTAACCATTTGCACATATTAATAATTTACCTAAATATTATTTTATATAATTAATGGTTGACCGTGAATGCGTACTAATTGACTCAAAGTTGAGGGTTCTATATGCAAATGGCATATGTCTTTATTTCATGGAATGTATTGGGCCGGTCTGAGCCGGCCCACGACCCGAGTCAACCGGGTTTCACCGGGTTCGGTTCGGGCCGGATTCAACCCGAGAGGAGAGACGGGCCGGACCTCCGACCCGGTCAGAAATAATTTTGATCCAGCCCAGGCCCATGACCTGGTCAGGGGAGGACCAGGGCGAACCGGTCTGGGTCCGGGCCGGTTCAAGGTCGGGCCGGTCCGGTCCGTCCTGGTTTAATTTTTATTTTATTTTTTTACGTTTATTTATAAATATTTTATATATAGTCTATATGATATAACTTATATGTTAATAAATTCAAGTTAAAATTGAAAGTTTTTTTACTAAGTTTTTTTTGTATAATTTGAAATTTATAAGTTATTTGTTAGAATTTTTTTTATATAACTTTAAGTATAAATTAATTTAAAATTTATAAGTTATATGTTTAGTATAATTTAAAATTTATAAATTTATTTGTTAGAAAATTTATTTAGTTTTTTATATCAATATTTATATAACTTTAAGTATAAATTAAAATCTAAATATTTATAAGTTGAATTCATTTAAATTTTTTTGGAATAACTTATAAAAATGTATAAATCTATTTTTTTAATTTAAATATAAATTTATAACTTAAAATTTAAAGAAATTGTTTATATAGACATAAAGAAGTTAATTGTAAACAACTAACATCATTAAGTAAGAAAAAACTGAATTTCTTTTATTAATGACAATAAAATTATAAATGTATTATAACATTAAGTAAAAAAAATATAAACTTGTAAATAATATTTTATTTGCATAAAGCTTATAAAAAATGTACAAGTCTTTTAAAAAAATTGGTCATCCGTCGTCCGTTTTTCGTTGAAGTTTATTGCTCAGCTCATCATTCAGTAGCGTCATCCATAGTAAGAGATTGAAAGTCCCGTTCTGAGATATCGACACTTTCATCTCTTGTGTCTTGAGTTCTTTTTTCAGCACGGGTCCAATCGTGAATGCAGACACAAACTTCCAAAATATCTGATAGCAACAGACTCCTCTTCTTGCTTAGCATCCTTGAACCTGCACTAAAACAAGATTCCGATGCTACCGTGAACATCGGGACAATTAGAACATCGGGACAAAAAAATATATGTTGAATTTTTAGGACTATCAAAATTTTGACAGTAGTTCCAATTGGTAGGACTGTCAAAATTTTGACAGTCCTAAAAATCAACATATATGTCAAATTTTGACACTTCTTCTATTTTTTCTTTTTCTTTTTTGGTTTTCTGTGTGATGTTATTTTTCTTTGTTATTGTGTTATTATTCATGTCTTTCGGCGGCGGAGTGGAGGACCTGGTGGTAGCGACGGAGGAAGGAGGGGAGGGAGGAGCGGCGCGGCGGACGGGTGCCGAGGTAGTCGAGCACCAAAATAGGGTACGAGACGGAGGAACGGGAGAGGAAGGAGGCGGCGGGAGGCGGGGGAGGAGGCAGAGGCGGTAACGGCGACGGGAGGCGGCGGTGGAGGACGGGAGAGGAGGGCTCCGACAAGAAAGGGAGGAGGGAGGAGAACTCCGGTGGAGATTATGTGGGTTTGGGCTAGTATGAGTAAAAAATAGACTAGTGTGAGTAAACTTTGTTCATTAATGGACTAGTCCCAATCCTGAACAAGTCCTGAGTAAACTTTGTAGTGCCCTTATAAATTCCCATTTTTTATGAGGGAAGAACCTAGCAAAGAAAGCTACTGTGTCATCTATTTCTCTTTATTGCAAAGAGGTACTAGAGGAAGTGGGAATGGAGGTTCCATGCAAGCTTACGCTAACTCGGCTGTTCCTATTCTTCTTGTTTACAAACATGACGGTGATAGCAGCTTACCGGTGAATGCCGTCCCTCGGCGAGTTTGGACGAGATATATACTCGTCTCCTCGGCGTTGGCTTGTACGAAGTTCAGTTCAGGTCGAGCATCACACACGCTACACTGTGGGGCAACATCCGCTTGGTCGACTGAAGGTTAATGTGTGGTGCGTCTCCCGAAAAAGATTCGTTGGTTTGAGAAGCAGATGAAATAGAGGGAAGGGTGAATGGGGTGAGCGCTCGTTGAAATGGTTGGCGATGTACGTTGAAGTGGAGAAAATGTTGAACGTAGGGATAATGAACTGAACTAATAAACTTGGAAGCCTAGGGAATTAAGTGGACTTAATTGTAGGAGAGATGGAGGTGGCTACAAGAATAATGGTTCCATTATCGGATAAATTGTTACAAGGAGTAAGTGGGAGGTGAGTTGTTCTACATTAGATCATGGCTTGAAAATAGGAGCAGTTGTTCTATTTGATTGAATGGGTCAAAATTAAGAAAAGATAATGGTGTGGGGGATCCAATGTCGTCGTGGGCAAATAGTTGATATACTATTGGACGTTGATATTTGGGTTTTACCCTAAAAGAAAGTTTATATAATACATAAATAAAAATCAATAGTTGTTTTTATTTATATACTAGATGGAAAAAAAAATTGAGTATTTACGGAAGAAATATGAACTAGAAAATAGGGACTTTATAAACAAACAAAAAACTTTTTATTTTTACTACCCGAGGAAAGCAAAGGCCCTTAATTATTTATAACTTGAGAAGAACAAACAACAATTCTCTTTAAAAAAAAAAATTATACGAAATTACCTAACTATCCATGTTAAATTTAATGAACAATTTTAATAAGTAAACATAGATAAGGATATTTATGAACAAAAAATTTCACGATGAAGTCTCAACTTTTTCTATTATATAGTAGTACTAGTATACATATAGACATGTGCCTTGTTGGTGTTTTTGCCTTTCGACTAAGAAAAATAGTCCCACATTGGCTACACCACCAAGTGGATATCTCAATATAATACTTTGTATGAGTTGAGGTGTGCACATGGGATGGGATGGGACACATTGGTGCTATGTGGGGGTATTTTCCTATAAGTAAAAATGATTAACTCATCATGAAAGCATTTATGCTTTTTGTCATGCTCTTGGAATTATTTTCATAGGAGCTAAGCCCCAAAGCGACTCGGACTCGGGCTCAAAGGTGCAAAGTGGCGGTTTGTTGGCGCACTTTGCACTTAGCACATCAGCATGTGCTCATGCTATCGGATAGATTTAATCAGTTATGGAAAGATTGAGTCTTTAATTTAAATCTGATATTTATGGGATTTGAATTTAATTTATTCCAATCTTGTGGGATATGAATTAAATTTATTCCAATCTTTTTGTAATTGATGGACGGTCAGGATTAAGATTATGAATTCCTTCCTATGCCTATAAATACTCTCTTCTAACTCCATTTGAGGACTTACTTCAAAAATTGGGAGAGGAAGAGAGTCGTTGCTGGAGCCGTCATTAAAGTCCAGGAAGTTTGTGTAAGTCCAAGCAAGGAGGTGACATCGAGCATTACAGAAGTTCTATGTGAACTTGTTGGTTCCTGAGAGCAGATCGTGTAGGATGAATCTTATTTTGAGTAACGGTGATCTTCATCACCCTAGCAAGCAGATTTCCTTCTTCTCATTTCTCTTCTCTTTTACTAGTTGTAATTTCGTTCTGTCCGTCTACAACTGCAAGTGCAAGGAAGAACGTGAAGTTTTTTTCTGATTCCTTTGTAATCTTGAGAACAAGTTGTAATCAGAATCATAATATAGTTCTTCGTGAAAATCAAGAATAGTCAGAGGAAAAACTTTTGTGTGAACCTCTGATCTCGACCACGAGTTCTTCCATCTTTGGTTAAGCCTCGGGACTAACAATCTCAAAGCAAGATCCGAAGGAAGATGGGGAACATCCGTTCAAGTCTTCTGGACACAAGTTTTTACAAACTTGAGAAGATTAACGGAATTTACTTCTAACATTTGGATGAGGGAATGAGTCATTTTTCAAATGTTGAAAGTCAATTATCGGTACCTACCATTTTCGATGATGGAGGAGATAGCGACTGAAGGACACACATTCCAGTTGGAAGGAAGATTACAAGATGACCAAGATTACAGAGTATGCGCACAAAGGACGGACCTTTGCACATGACAGGACTTGGCGCTTTGCAAGACTTGGCACATGGCAGCGCATTGGAAGTCTTGGCGTCTTGGCGCATGGCAAAGCTGGCGCATAGTGTCTCAATGCGCATGATGGTCTCTGCGCATGCAGAACGCGCATGAAGGCTTATGCACATGAAGGTCACTGCAATATACAAGACTTGACGCATGGCTGAATTGGAACTTGGAAGTAGAACCAATCCGAACCAATATAGCAAGGTATAACTAAACTTGGTTCCTTTGATTACTTAACTTGGTTGCTATGATTGCGCATGTTAAGTCCTATGGCGTGGTTGCTGATCAGTGGATGAAAACTGGTGCATCTAGCCACATGTATTTTAGAAAGAGCTGTTGATCAAGGTCGAACGTTTCAGTGGTAAAGGTCTTGATGGCAAGAAAGGATCAAGCATAGGATCTGGGGATTGGGATAATGGTTCTGAACTTCGAGAAGTTACAATCAAAGGAGTGCGTGAAGCAACGTACTAGTGATTACCAAGGACCTGATCTCAGGAAGTCTGTTGTAGACTTGAGGGTGAATATACAAGTTTGCCAAATGGTGATATCTTGGCAGGAGACATACTTTGAAACAAGGCGTTCAGTTTCAAATGAATATTCGAGCTTCTGCTTGTGACTGAAGTCTTATTGTAAGAGTTGTGGGACCCCAGACTAGGATATGTACTTCGTACTGGCAGATGTCTAGTCTAGGGTTTATCTCTAAATGTGGGGGTAAGGAGGTGGGAAAGTGTAAGGTCTGTGCGCAGATAAAGATCACAAAAAA
Organism: Iris macrosiphon; assembly: GCA_036927795.1. Lineage (NCBI taxonomy): Eukaryota > Viridiplantae > Streptophyta > Magnoliopsida > Asparagales > Iridaceae > Iris > Iris macrosiphon. The sequence continues at coordinate 30,358,675 of JAYESA010000009.1, read as the reverse complement.
TTCGTTCAAACGGGTAAACCGAAGTACAGATCTTCTGGAGTTGGTTCACTCAGATATCTGTGACTTCAAGCAGTTCTCCACAAAGGCCAAGAGAAAGTACTTCATTACTTTCATCGACGACTACTAGAAGTACGCGTTCGTCTATCTGCTCAAGCTAAAAGATGAAACATTCGAGAAGTTCAAGAAATTCAGGGTTGAGGCTGAACTTCAAATGGGGCAACGACTCAAGAGACTCAGAAGTGATCGAGGCGAAGATTATAGGTCTATTGAATTTGCATCGTTCTGCAAAGAATAAGGAATTGTCAATAAAATAACTGCTCTGTATTCTCCTGTAAACCCCCTGATTTTTCAAGATTTTTAAAATCGAATTTTCCGAAATTTTCTAAAATTTTCGGGAATTTTTGGTAATTAAAAATATGGTGTTTTTGGCATTAAATAAAATTAAATAATTTTAAAATATATTAAAATATTATGAAAATAATATTTTTGGGTGTAAAATGAAAAACTCGACTTAGGGTAATTTTTCTGGAATTTATTGGGCCCCGGACCTATTTTTAATCACCTCAAAACTATTTTTATTATTATTTACCTAATTATTATTTTTATTTTTATTTAATTAAAAATAATCCAGCCCAGCCCAGCCCAGCCCAACCCAAGCCCAAAACCCTAGCCCAGCCCATGGGCTATCAGGTCGGGTCCGCCCGACCGAACCCGACCCCCCGTGCCCGAACCCGCACCCCCCCACGACCCCCGCTGCCCGATTCCCCCGCCGCCCGCTCGGCCACGCGCAGCGCCGCCCGCGCTTCCCGGCCGCCCCGCCCGCTCCGCTCGGCCCACGCCCCGCCACGACGCCCGCCTCACCCGGCGCCTCCCCCGCTCGGCCCCGCTCCTCTTCCCCCTATTTAAACCCCGCCCCAGACTTCTCCCTCCGCCACCACGACCACCACGACCACCACGCCGCCACCGCCTCCCCGCCGTGCCGCTGCCAGCGCCTCCAGCCGCCGCCACCGGCTCCGTCCCCAGCCGCCTCCCCTCTCCCCCGGCGGCTCCCCCGACCCAGCAGCGGCCCACGCCCCCGCAGCAGCCCGCTCCGGCCGCCGTGCCCTGCGCCGCCGCCTTCCGCGTGCCGCCGTCCGCCGTGCAGCGCTGCCCCCCAGCTCCCTCCGGCCGGCCTCCCCCGCCGCAGCTCCGGCCAGTAAACCCTAACCCTAGGTCGGACACGGCCTTCGCGTCGTGTCGGACACGAAATAGTCCAATTTTTTGAACCCTGTTCAGGTACGTGTATCTCCCTGCTCGTTTACCCGTTTTTGATTCCGTCAGTTGCATCGTGAACCCTGCGTGACCCTCTCGGTGCCCGTGCAACCCGCTCGGGGCATCGCGTCCTGTGGCGATCGCGAACCGAGATCCAAAAACAGGAAAAACAACGCCCTGATTCACCCCGGAACTGGGTACGCCCCGCCAAACGGGACTACTTGGTCGCGTGCGGTCTTCACAGATACGTGCGCGTCGTTGATACGGACGTGTGAGATTTCGCAGAAGTTGATTTGGATGTGCGTGCACACCGAAATCAACGCGTATCCGCGGACACCGTCCCGTATCCGTCAGTTCTGGAACGCATCCTAACTTTGTGTACACACGTCGGATCGAAATGAAACTTGCGCCATCGGACTCGTAGCAATACGCTGGTCCTGTGACCCAAGTTTGGTTCGATTCTGAGAACGTTGACAAAATCGCGTATCGTGGGCCCCACAGGCTCTACTTGACGGGCGATTTTGTGACCGGCTCATCGGAATCCAATTCTGGAAGTTTCGTTGGGTTCGTATCATCGTTCCTGACCTGTTGACACTAAGTTTGACAAATTTAGAGACTTTGACCCTGACACGTTTTTCGGTGCAAAGCGGGCCCACACACGGATCCCGTTTTGACCTGAAATTGTTATTTTTCCCCTTGTCTCCAAATTGGACTCAATGACAGGCGTTTCTAGCTATTTGATATTTTTTGGATCTGATGGTAATGCTTGTTTCAGCATCCGGAGACGTTCCTGGAGATTGAACAAATACCAGAGCTACAGTTGGAGCTAGAACTACAGGCAAGTGTACCTTGCCAGAACTTACAGTCCTTGTTACTTATTTCCTTGGCTTATATATACATATATTGTGGTTCATGCTTGACCTAGGACCGTGTAACTTTACTTAGCGTCCGACTCATAGTCGGGTGCCAATGCCGTACGCGGCATTGTGTATTGTCATATAGACATGGATACCGAGACCCTATATTTCTCGTACTTGTCTTATCAAGTACATCATAACCCAGGATACTTGACACTATTCATGAGACAGAGTCTTCCTGAGATATTCATGGTAATTCTGTATAGGATAAAGGTTTCATAACATATTCTTTACTTATATGCTTAGAGCTTATTATGACTTGCTGCATTAGACTTGATCCTGTCACGACCCGCACCCGGATATTCGGGCACGAGTGCGTGGGCAAGTCCAGCCTACGCCGCAGTGTCGGCGGTAGTACGCTGTCTAGGGCATAATCACAGGTAATATAAAATCTAGCTCATTCACAATAATTAAATTGGCAAGGAAAATAACAGGAAAAAAAATGCTAAGATTTCTAAACTGAATGTGACAACAGATCCAGAGTTTATTACAGAATCCAGAAATTAAATCGGGGACAAACCCGATTACTAGGATGAAAGGAAATAAATAACTACTGCTAACTACTCCGCAGGAGTAGTCTCCTGTGTGGGAACCGGCTCCGCAACTGTATCACCTGCTGCCTCATAGGGGCCATAATAGGTGGGGGCAAGGTTCTTATCATCGCCTAAATCAACGAATCCAGTCAGGAAAGGAGCAAAGTACACAATGCACAGCAAGATTTAAACTAAATATTTGTGACAGGTAGAAAATAACTGACTAAGCATCATGTTGAGAAATATGCATAAGTAAGTAGTGAAATTAACTGAAACTAATGCTATAAGTCAGGACTAGAAGTAAAATATGATTAATTGCTATAACCAGAAATGTGAGTAAACAGGAATAAAATGTGACAGGAAAATGTAACTGTAACTAGTCAACAAGAACTGCAACCCGACAAGAACTATGTGCGTGAACTTGTGTATTTAGAATACATAGTTGGCATGTAGGGGTTTATAAGGCTAATAAGGCACGCCATAGGCGGCTAGCAGTCAGGAATAACAAGTATAAGGCTGAGGGTACAGTCGCGTACCCACAGCTAGCAGTCACGACAAGGGGGAAGGGTAAACTACATGCCTCCTAGTATTCTCCCACCCGACATGAATAGCAAGACATGAAAAACCAGTATTCAAGACATGAAATCCAGTATTGAAGACATGAAATCTAGTGTTCTAACACTACGTGTAAATATCAATGTTACTAGTAGAGCAAGGAAAATTAATTTTCACAATATAAAGATTAAACTTGAAGTGCAGGTACTTGCCTGATGTTTGGATCCAATTACAGTTTTGTGTCTCGGGGAAATTTCCAGAAATATGTCCAGATGCTGAAATAAATATTACCATCATGCTCAGAAGATATCAAATAGCTAGAAACGCCTGTCCTTGGGTCCAATTTGGAGACAAGGGCAAAAACGGCAGTTTCGGGTCAAAACGGGGTCCGCATGTGGGCCCGCTTTGCACCGAAAAATGTGTCAGGGTCGAAGGTCTCCAATTTCACCAAACTTAGTGTCAACAGGTCAGAAACGATGATACGAACCCAACGGAACTTCTAGAATTGGATTCCGATGAGCCGATCACAAAATCGCCCGTCGAGCGGGGCCTATGGGGCCCACGACACGCGATTTCGTCAACGTTCTCAGAATCAAACCAAACTTGGGTCACAGGACCAGCGTATCGCTACGAGTCCGATGGCGCAAGTTTCGTTTCGATCCGATGTGTATACAGGAAGTTAGGGCAAATTGTAGAAAAGACGGATACGGGGCGGTGTCCGCGGATACGCGTTGATCTCGGTGTGCACGTACACCCGAATCGATTTCCGCGAAATCCCATACGTCCGTATCAACGCTGCGCACGTATCTGTGAAGACCATGTGCGACCAAGTCGTCCCGTTTGGCGGGGCGTACCCAGTTCCGGGGTGAATCGGGTCGATGTTTTTCCTGTTTTTGGATCGCGGTGTGCGATCACCACAGGGCGCGATGCCCCGAGCGGTTTGTCCGGGCACCGAGAGGGTCATACAGGCTTCACAACGCAATTTACGGAATTGAAAACGGGGCAGCGAGGGGAAAGTTACACGCACCTGAACAGGGTCCAAAAACCCAGAATTTTTGTGTCCGTGTCGTGTCCGACACGCCAACACAGGGGAAGAATTAGGGCTAGGGTTAGGGTTTTCTGGCCTCCGGCGAGGGGAGCCCGGCCGGAGGAGGGCGGCGCCGCTGCGGGAAAGGCCGGCCGGGGGCTGGCGGCTGCGTCGTCGACGGCGGAGGCGCTGGCGGCTCGTCGGCTGCCGCTGCTGCTGCTATTCGACCGGAGGAGGGAGGAGGAGAGGGGAGGAGATGCTGGTGGCGTCGCCGGCGGGCTAGGGCCGAGGGAGGCGATGCGGCGGGCGGGGTCAGGCGGGCGAGCGAGGCGGTGTGGGGGTTCTGCGGTGGTCGACGGGGAGAGGGGAGGGCTTTTTATAGGGGAAGGAGGCCGGCCAAGGCGGGAGGGGGCGGAGGAGGAAGCGGGGTCGTGGGGCGAGCTGGCCGGCGGAGCGGGGTGTCCGACGGAAGAATCGGGCGCCGGACGGCTGGACGAGGTCGTGGGTGTCACGCCCCAATCTTCCGCAAGCCCGATAGTCTCTGCTGAACGTGAATCACCACATTTCAGCTCTCCCGCAGGACTATCGTTCTCATCGGAACGTGATGCCGTGCAAGCCTAAGATGCGCTTGCACAAGGCCAAAGCTTTGATACAAGGGCAAGTAAGCTATTCGATACTGAATCAGCGGCACATAACATTGCAGAAAAGTAAAGAACACAATGGCATAAGAAAACAGGCTCTTTTATTGATAATCAAAATTGTTACAAGCGGCGCATGGCCGAGGTTACAGATCGCTCAAGCACTCTTCTCTCGATTACAATAACACCGTTCCATACATTATGTCCCTCTATACAAAAGCAGCACAGCTCGATGCGGCTCAAGACATCGACTCCAGATTTTCGGTTCCTTGGGATGAGGCACGGCTATCGCTTCCTCGCACGAACGGCACCTGCGAACAAGCAAACTGTTGGTGGGTCAGCACTTTATGCAAGTACTGGTGAGATAAAACAACTGAACAGAAGCTACACCCCCCTGAAACCCACACTAAGTAATCATGTGGCAAAATATTGCATTACTAGTGATCTTGCTACTTTTACCTAAGTTCGTTTTATGCTGTTCAGAACTATTAGTCAGATTACATCTTTTGAAAACATAACTTTGAAACAGTTTTGCACATTCAAACTATAAGCATACGAATTGGGACAGTGCGGTATCGTGTAGTGCGCAGCATATATTGTGCAACACAAAACTAACTCTTGGGGCAAAGCTTATCTAGCAGACTGAACATATCGAATCGAGGCAAACATATCATGTATTCATTAGCACATAAGCAGACACATCTATATGATTTCGGTCCCCGAGAAACTCAGGATTGGCAGCGGTAATCCAGCTATCCAATGACTCACATTCTGATTCTATTAGCAGCTGTGACCGAGGTTCAGCTCTGCACTAATAGTCATTGTCTGACCGATGCAATGCATGAAGTTCTATTATATAATCTCTACGATGCAGACAAAATGAACGAGCAGACTTAAGCATAAACTTATATTTCTTACCCCATAGCCGAACGGTTATCCCTGCAGCAGACACACAAGTTAGCCACATTTGCATAATCATAACTTATGTATCAAAACACTTGGTGTCACAAATGATAGGTATGCAAGAAGGTAAACCTAGCATGCGCCCTATCTATATGACGGTCCATGGGTCGCCCCATGATTAGCAGCAGTTGCCCAAGGTTCAGCTCTTCACTAGCACGCGTGGGTGTCGGCAGCTGTGACTCAAGGTTCAGCTCTTCACCAACACACCCGAGTGCAAGCAGCTGTGACATCATGGGTTCTGCACAACACTAATAGACATATCGCCCCACTAGACCCCCTTACGAGCCGTATACCTCAGGGCGATCCTAAAATCTCTTCCGGACCGAGCGGTTCCCAGTGCCCCAGGAACCGTTCGAGAGATAAGACCTTGTGCACAAGTTGTCCGAGACCAATGCAATGACAAAAACACATAGTTCAAGCAAAACAATGATCAAGCTAAACATATGCGGTCTTAGCGAAACACATCTTATCGAAACAAAGCACATCTTATCACATTACTAATAGCACACCCCACTAGACCCTTGCGAGCCGTATCCTCAGGGCGTACTATTAGTCACAGCACTCACACATTTTCACTTAGCAGATCGATATAGCAGACAGACAAACGAAACATATAAAGGCAAGCACGATTGATTCATATCTTAGTATGCAAAAACTATCTCATTCTTAGCATATTCAAAGGGACATATTCGAATTATTCATTTACTTATCTTTCTTAACATAGCAAAGGTTCGTTCAATAGCTGTGTCGGTGTTTCTAAGCATGCAATATTTCTTATTCTCTTTAGCATAGCAATGGTTCTATCTTATTCTGACAAGCATTCATATTCTCTTAGTTAGGCAGCAGATTCGTTTCGATGACAAGCTATGTGAGTTCTCTTATTAGCATACTGAGTCGGTTCTATCAATCTCTTATGAAAACATTCTTCTTAAACAAACAAGCATTCAAAAACTCAGATTCATTATTAAGTCGTGCAAGAATCAGAGAATGCAGTTCTGCCCACTCACCTTTATCAATCGGTCGGGAATTCTCCGAGAAGACTTCCGTTCGAGCAAGCAAGGCGAATCACTTGTACATAGCGTCGTCGCAGAGCGGGGCGCTACAGTGGGGAGGGGCAGCGGTGACCGGGTCAACGGGCGGGCGGCGGGTCGGGTTTGATCGACCCGACCCGACCCGGATGGCAGTGCGGGCTGGGCCGGTTGGCGGGCCGCGGGTCAGGCCCAGTGGGCCGGGCTGAGAACGGGCCGGAAATAATAACAAAAAATAATAATAATAATAATTAATTAATTAATTAATTAATTAATTAATAGTTTTTAGGTGTTTTAAATTAGGTCCGGAGCCCAATAAATTCCAGAAAAATTACCCTAAGTCCAGTTTTTCATTTTACACCCAAAAATATTATTTTTATAATATTTTAATATTATTTATTATCAATTAAAAATCATGTAATAATTTAAAACTCTAAATGTAATTACAGAAAATTCCCAGAAAATTGCAAAAAATCTAATTTTAATATTTTTTGAAAAATCAGGGCTTACAGATCCTGCGTGGCATGGACATGAGACGTTGTGGACATGAGACGTATGATTACATTGGGTGGGGAGAGACACACAGGCTACAGGTTAATTTTATATTATGCCGGCGTCTTAGTCTCACTACGAGCTAGACAACCACATGATATCACTGCTACCAGCTCCTCGACACAGAGCTTGTAGTGGTTTCAGCCTGAGTTCTTGTGCTGCTCTCATCTTGCATATCACTTAGCTGGTTATTTAGTGTTTCCCTATTGTTCCATCTATTGCTGGAGAGAGACACATGCTACAGGTTGACTATATTATGCCGGCGTCTTAGTCTCACTACGAGCTAGACAACTACATGATATCGCTGCTACCGGCTCCTCTACACAGAGCTTGTAGTAGTCTCAGCCTGAGTACTGGTGATGTCCTCACCTGTATTTCACATAGATGGTTACATAATTACCCTGTTTATTCATTGACTATTTTACTGCATTTAGATGGTTATATAGTCTACCTTATTGTTTCATTTATTTTCTGTACTGCATTATTATGGCTTGAGCTTTCTTGTACCTTGCTATGTCCCCTGAGGACCTGGATCCGGATTATGTCCCCAGGTATAGGCGAAGAGATCCATCCAGAGATACACCGTACAGGAGCACTTCCAGGAGCTGTACCAGAACCTGAGGACGAAATCGTACCAGAGGACTTCTCCTGAGCATTGGCTGTTTATAGTCGGTTATTTCTGTTTCTATTTTCAGTTCCTTTATTTCCTGTCTATTGCATTGATGTATCAGACTTGTTCTCGGATTGTTCACCGAGACACTTTTATTGAGATTGTTAGTTTATTCTATTTGCATTATTCTGGCATTTAATCTGTGATTATCTGTTATGGATGAGATTAGTATAGACTGTGACTTGTAATATTTGGTCTATTTACTGTTAGACTACAGCTTAAGCATGCCCTAATTAATTTCTTGACTTGCATCCTGCCTTGATTCCTGTGCGCCTTTTATTCCTGAATTAAAGTTTCAGAAGCTGGAATCGAGGACTACGAAGACAATCTTTCAGGGTGTAAACACCCGAATTTTTTAGAAATTAAAATATAAAATTTTAGGATTTTTCGGTGATTTTTAAATAATTAAAATAAATGTTTTCAGGAATTAAATATTTTTGAGGATTAAATTAAATATTAAAATATTATGAAAATAATATTTTTTGAGTATAAAATAAATAATTAGGCATAGTGTAATTTTTTTTTAAATTTATTGGACCAAAAACTATTTTTAAAACACCTAGAAACATAGTTTTTAAATAAACCAGAATAAACCGGTTCAAACCATCCTGAACCGAACCAATCCAAACCCAACTGAACCGACCCAACCCCTATTGGATCGGATTCGGATCTGGATCCGAACCCGCTAACCCGTACCCGCTAAAACTCGACATGATTACCCAACTCTACAGTAACCTAAAACTCCCGACTCTCCGTCTCCGCCGTCCGCGGATTCCACTTCTCGCCGCCTTCAACCGCCGCCCTATCCTTTCGTCTCCCCCACCGGCCGCCCTACCCCTTCGCCTCCGCCGACCTCTCCTCTCCCCGCCAACGGCCGTTTCTCCCCCTATAAACCCCCCCCCCCCCCGTCGAACACCTCGCTGCCACCACCACTTCATCCACCGCTGCCACCACCACTTCATCCACCACCGCCATCACCGACCATCCTCCGCCGCCTCCTCCGCTGGCCCGACCTCGACAATCCAGCTGCAACTCCGACCACCACCGACGCGACCACACCCACAACTTCCTCGGCCGCTGATGACCCTCCAGCAGCCTCAGCTTCTACAGTAACCGCCGCCGCCGTGCCCCGCCGCGCCGTCCTGTCTTGAACAACAGCGAGGTACCCCTCTTCTAGCTCACGTATCTCCTTGTGCATAGATCCAAATTTTGTTCTGTCAAATCCTATGCGTAGACCACGTGACCCTCTCGAACCCCGTACAATTAGTTCGGGGTATCGCGTCCTGTGTCAGTCGCAAACCGCGACGCAAAAACAGGAAAATATCACAATTTTAGACTTCAAAAATTGTCTCGAACTCACAAGTTCACGACCATTTTACGTGCAACCTGTTAAATAATTCTAAAATTCACTTGAACAGTAAATTAGATAATATAAACAAGTTTTAAACCCTGTAATTAGTTTATTTTATTGTGTTGTATGTTTTATTCGCGAGTAAAATTGACCAAAAACTTGGTTATTTAAACCCAAATTCTCCCAAAACTGGGTGTGTTCTGCTAAACGAGGTGACTTCATCATGTGCAAATTGCACCGAAAGGAGCGTATCATCAATACGGACGTATGAAATTTAGCAGAAGTTGATTTGGATGTGCGTGCACACCGGAATCAACGTGTATTCGTTGAAATTGCCCTATATCGGGCCTGTTCTGAAACTCATTGTAACTTCATGTGTGCTTATCGTTTCACAACGAAACTTGTGTCATCGGATTCGTAGCGTTATGCTGGTCCTGTGATCCAAGTTTGGTTTGATTCTGAGAACATTGACGAAACCCTGTATCGTAGGCCCCACGGCTCCACTTGACGGACAATTTTGTGACCAACTCATCGGAATCCAGTTCTGGATATTCCGTTGGGTTCGTATCATCGTTCTGGACTTATAGAAACTAAGTTTGATAAATTTGGAGAACTTTGTCTCTGGCACGTTATCAGTGCGAAGTGGGCCACATGTGGACCCCGCTTTGACCAGAAACTGTCAATTTTGCCCTTGTGTTCAAATTAGACTTATGGATAGGCAATCCTAGATATTTTATATCTTCTGAGAATGATAGTAATATTTATTTCAGCATCCGGAGGAGTACTTGAATATCTCGCTGTTACCGGAGCAATTGGAGAAATTCAAATCCCAGGCAAGTGTACCTTGCCAAACTTGCAGTACTTACTTTATATTATTCTCTTAATTTATTTATGTGATGTATCTGTTTAACCTAGGACCGTGAGACATTGCTTAGCATCCGAATAAGATTTGGGTGTCGACGCCATACGCGGAGTCGTGTAACGTCACTTAGAGAATTGATATTGCGATCCTATATATTTTCGTGCTTGTTTTATCAAGTATGTCATACCATAGGACACCTGACACTATTCATGAGACATAATCTTTTCTGAGTTATTCATGGTGATTCTGTATAGGCTTACAGGATTCGTGACATAGATCTTACATATGCATAGATATCATTATGACTCGATGCATTAGTTAGAGGTCATGATCTTGCGTGTTATAGACATGAGACGTCGTGGACATAAGACGTGCTATTTGTCATGCCCTAGTCCCAAAATATCGAGGGACTAGACACGTGACAATGGCCAGCAGCACACACCGATGGACAAACCCAATTTAATGGATCCATCAGGGTGTACTTAAGCTGTAGTACAGCAATAAGGGTCTACTAATCTCATCCACAGAATGAATACATCAATATCAACAAAAGGAAATATAAACATCATCATCAAGTCACAAGTAACTAAATCGGGGAACAACCCGATAATAAGTCTGGTACAATAGTCAAGATACAGAAATAAAGATAACAACAACTACTGAGTATGTATAAAGCATATACACAGAAGATAGCCTCGGTGATCACTCGTCTACTGGATCTGGTACTGCTCCAGTGCCTGCTCCTGTTCCTGTTCCTACTAATGCTCATGTCCTGTATACCTCGGGATCGATCTCGTCTGCTAATCCTGGGGACATAATCCGGATCCAGGTCCTCAGGGGACATAACAAGGTACAAAATAACTCATGCCAAAATAAATACAGTGCAGCAATAAATAAAATAATATGGGGTAAACTATATAACCAGCTAAGTGATATGCAAGTTGAGAGCATCACTAGAACTCAGGCTGAAACCACTACAAGATCTGTGTCGGGGAGCCGGTAGCAGTTATATCACTAGTAGAGTGCCTAGCTCTAATGTAGAGTCTAAGGCCTCACAATAACTATATATATATATATATATATATATATATATATATATATATATATATATATATATATATATATATATATATATATAAATCAGCCTGTAGCCTGTGTGTCTCTTCCCACCCAATGTAATCACACGTCTCATGTTCATGACACGCAAGATCATATCTAATGCAGCAAGTCATAATAAGATCTAAGCATCTATATAAAGAATATGTCATGAAACCTGTATCCTATACAGAATCACCATGAATATCTCAGGAAGATTCTGTCTCATGAATAGTGCCAGTTGTCATGGGTTATAACGTACTTGATAATGCAAGCACGAGAAGTATAGGGTTTCGGTTTCCATGTCTAGGTGACGTTACACAACTCTGCGTACGGGGTTGGCACCCGACTATTAATCGGACGCTAAGTAAAGTCATACGGTCCTAGGTCAAGCATGTACAACATATAAATAAGGCAAGAAAATATGTAACAAGAACTGCAAGATTTGGCAAGGTACACTTGCCTGGAGTTCTGGCTCCAACTGTAGCTCTGGTCTCAGTGTGATTTGCAGGTAGTCCTCCGGTTGCTAAATAAATATCACCATCAGATTCAGAAAATATCAAATAGCTAGAAACGCCTGTCCTTGAGTCCAATTTGGACACAGGGGCAAAAATGATAGTTTCTGGTCAAAGCGGGGTCCACATGTGGGCCCGCTTCGCACCGAAAAATGTGTCAGGAACAAAGGTCTCCAAATTCGTCAAACTTAGTGTCAACAAGTCCAGAACGATGATACGAACCCAACAGAACTTCCAGAATTGGATTCTGATGAGCCGATCACAAAATCGCCCGTCAAGTGGAGCTGCGGGGCCCACGATACGCGATTTTGTCAACGTTCTCAGAATCGAACCAAACTTGGGTTACAGGACCAGCGTATTGCTACGAGTTCGATGTCGCAAGTTTTGTCTCGATCCAACATGTGTACACAAAGTTACAACGAGATCCAGAACAGACGAATACGGGGCGTTGTCGGCGGATACGCATTGATTTCGGTGTGCACGCACATCCAAATCAACTTCTGCGAAATCCCGCACGTCCGTATTAACGGTGCGCATATTTTGGTAAGACCGCACGCGACCAAGTCGTCCCGTTTGGCGGGGCGCACTTAGTTCTGGGGGAAAACGGGGTATTAATTTTCCTGTTTTTGGATCGCGGTTCGCGATCGCCACAGGACGCGACGCACCGAGCGGGTTGCACGAGCATCAAGAGGGTTACGCAGTCTACGCGTCACAACAGACGGAACAGAAAACAGAGCAACGAGGAGAGAGAACGGGTTACCTGAACAGGGCTCCGTGGAACTGGATTCTTCGTGTCCGTGGGTTGTCTTGACACACCGACACGGGGCTGTGCCGTGTCCGGGTTCTGTATCCTGGTTAAGGTTTCGATCACAGCGGCTGGGGTTGGGGAATTCGTCGGAGGACGGCGGCTCAGGGCGGAGGCTCGTCTGCTCGAGGCGGAGGGGGCTGGTGCTCAGGCGGCCGGGCAGAGGCGGGGGAGGCCTCAGCTGCTGCTGCGGGCTCGAGATCGAGGCGGAGGAAGGAGGAGGAAAGGCCGAGCGGGGCTGGTCTCGGGAGGAGGAAGGCGAGGGGATCGTCGGGGACGAAGGGGCTACGGAGTGTTGGTGGTGGTGCTCCAGGCGGGGCCGGAGGAGAGAGGAGGACGACGGGGAGGAGGTCGTGGGCTCAGGGCGGAGGTTCTGCGGGTCTGCTGCGGCTTGTCGTGGGCGACGGAGGCTCGGGAAGGGGGGAAACGGTGGAGAGGGGAGAGGGAGACGGAGGCGAGCGGGGTGGCTAGGGTTCCGTCGAGCGGGGACTGGAGGGTGGTGGTGAGACGACGACGAGATGAAGGCGGTGGCAGCGGAGCAGAGGAGGGAAGGCGGAGCGGGGCTGCGGGGTGTGTCCGGGCGGAGGAGACGACTAGGGTTCAGGCGAGACATGGAATTCAAGACGCTTTATAGGGCACCGGAACAGTATTTTCGGGTTAGATTAGGATTAGGGTTTCGGTGAGGGTTTCGGGTCCGGGTCAGCGGGTCGGGTTCAATATGAATCCGGCCCGATCCGCTAATGTTTAAGTGCGGGTTCGGGTAGGCGGGTTTCGGGTCGGGTTTAGATCCGACCCGACCCGCTAAGGTTGGGTTCGGTTCAGTTGATCCGGGTCTGGGTTGGTTTGGGTTGGTTTGGTTCAATTGAACCGGGTTTATTTCTAGGGTTTCATTCGGTTTATTTAAACTTAGTTTTTAGGGCTTTAAAAATGCTTCCGGGGTCCAATAAATTCCCAAAAAATGACCCTATGTCTAATCTTCCATTTTACACCTAAAAATATTATTTTCATAATATTTTAATATTAATTAATATTATTTAAAATTTATTTAATTACAAATATCTTAGTTTTAATTACAGAAAAAATCCCAGAAAATTGCACTAAATTATGAAAATCTAAATTAAAAATTCCTGAAAAATCAGGGGGTTTACAATCTACCCCCCTTAAGAGGATTGCGTCCTCGCAATCAAAGAATAACCGGTCAATAGAGATGACACGGTTGCAAACATTGTCCGAAGCATATCACGATCAAGAAGAATCAAGGTTGAGGGTTTTGAGAAGAACACCTAGGGAAAATCATTTCCCTAAGCATTAAAAGTTATGCAATTTCCCGGATGAAGGAAATCTAGAAAACTACAGTTCAGAAAAACTAGGTTATCACTAGGTTATCAATTACTAGCAAGTTAAAACTATCAGGTTAAGGCTAAGGGTCACGAACCAACAGGCACGAACTAAAGCAATACTAGAAGCAGATAACTATATAAAAAGACTTACGCGTATTAGCTACTCCATGAATCTGCGCGTCCTCTAAAGTCATCGTGAAAGCTTGTCCGGATCCTCGCGGTGGATTCCTCTGCTGCTGCTGGGCCTGCTGGAAGAGTGCTGCTTGTGGTACCAAGGGTGGCCTCGGCTGATTCCCTCCTTGGGCTGGTGGTCTGACTTCTCCAACTCCCGTCTGTGGTACTTCCAATGCTGGATAGACTGGCCTTCGTACTGGTAAAGCTTCTTGATGAATCATCAATGTTTCTCCTTGATGTGTTGTGCAATTTCTGGCTAAGTGTTGTCTGGATCTGCAAATTAAGCATATTCCCAGCTTGCGTCTGCATTCTTTTTCAATATGGCCTATCTTGCCACAGTAGTAACAAGTAGGAAGGAATGAGGCTCTTGGTGCTGCTCTCGGTGGTGGATTTATCTGTTGACGCTTTACAGACTCCTCTTGTGCTACTCTGGTTGGTGCGGATGTGGAAGGTCGCTTCAGGTTGGTCTCTCTCCTGATGACGCGCTCCATGCGTCGGGCTGCTGCAAGGACGTCCGAGTAAGAAGTAGGTGCAACGGATCCGATCAGTCTCTATAGCTTAAAGTTTAGTCCGTCGAAGAACTTTTTGGCCTTCTCTTCTTCTGTCGGGATCAAGGTTGGGGCGAAGCGACTTAGACGAATGAACTCCGCATTATACTCTTCCACTGTCATACTGTCCAGAGTGAGGCGATTAAACTTGTCCCGAAGTTCTGATCGAGCGATAGCCGGAATATACACCTCTTGAAAGAGTCTAGAAAACTCTTCCCAAGTGACTCGGTCTGGTCCTAGCCGTGTCTTCTCAGATAGCCACCAGTGATGTGCATTGTCCATCAACTGCATTCTGACGACAGTCATCCAACGTTCCCTTGGAAGCTCAGCTGCTTCTAATTGATGTTGTATGTTGGTAAGCCACTTATGAACTTCTGTGGGCTCCTCTTTGCCTGAGAAGGTACGGGGCTTCAGCTGGCGGAAATCGGTGATAGAGCCCGTCGTTGGCCGTCGTGCTGGTAGATTCGCCTGCTCTAGTGCGGTTACTAGGCTACGACTCAAAGCCTCTTGTTGAGCTTGCATTATTGCATAGATCATTTGAAATATTTGATGCCCGTCCATAGCCTGCCCTTATGGAAATACGGGCATTGGTGGAGTAAACTGCGTCGATGGTAGAATATTATCTTGCTGGTTTCTCGAGTCATGCTGATTCGCTTGACTACTTTGGTGTGCTGATTGACCTCCATCCACTAGTGTTACTTCATCTTCGTTGGTTACCATAGCATCTTGTGGTGATCTTGCAGGAGTCTCGTCGTTTTCTTTTGAATCTATTGCTCTGCATCAAAAATAAACTATAAGAGGCGCACATGAATCAAGGCAGGATACAAGTCAAGAAATTAATTCGAATCTAATATAGATATCAAGAACGATTCAAGCAAGTGGATGAGATCCTAAAAACTTATCCTATTCTTATTGCAGGCTTGCTCGGTCCCTAAGTTGAAACCGAAGCAATTTAGTCGTTGGACCTGCGTGGGCCACCACAAAAACTATGTCACGCCCCAGTCCCAAAATATCGAGGGACTAGACACGTGGCAATGGCCAGCAGCACACACCGATGGACAAACCTAATTTAATGGATCCATCAGGGTATACTTAAGCTGTAGTACAGCAATAAGGGTCTACTAATCTCATCCACAGAATAAATACATCAATATCAACAAAAGGAATTATAAATATCATCATCAAGTCACAAGTAACTAAATCGGGGAACAACCCGATAATAAGTCTGGTACAATAGTCAAGATACAGAAATAAAGATAACAACAAATACTGAGTATGGATAAAGCATATACTCAGAAGATAGCCTCAGTGATCACTCGTCTACTGGATCTGGTACTGCTCCAGTGCCTACTCCTGTTCCTGCTCCTGCTAATGCTCCTGTCCTGTATACCTCGGGATCGATCTCGTTTGCTAATCCTGGGGACATAATCCGGATCCAGGTCCTCAGGGGACATAGCAAGGTACAAAATAACTCATGCCAAAATAAATGCAGTGCAGCAATAAATGAAACAATATGGGATAAACTATATAACCAGCTAAGTGATATACAAGTTGAGAGCATCACTAGAACTCAGGCAATCTGGGATAAACAAAATAACTTGCGCCTGAAGCTCGTCAATCTGGTCTTTCATTTCCTTGGACTCCTTGGGATTCACTCGGTAGCAGCGTTGGGAGATTGGTGCTGCGCCAGGTACAAGATCGATCGAGAATTCCACATCTCGATCAGGGGGTAGCCCTGGAAGATTGTCTGGGAAGACGTCTATAAATTCCGCTATGAGAGGATGAGGGGGTCCGGTTTCTTCAGTGATGGATGTGTAGGACACACACTCCACGCCTTCAGGTGCTCGAATCACTTTGAGTTTAGGTCCTCCAGGTGGATCTAGAGTTACGCAGCCTTCTCGACAGTCTATCAGAGCATGATGCTGACTAAGCCAATCCATGCCCAAGACTACGTCATAGTTTGGCAGAGGCATTATTAGGAACTGAGTCTGAAACTCATGTCCTGAGATAGTGACTGGGCAGCTACAAGTCTCACTAATGGGTATTGGTCCTCCACCAGTCATAACTCTACAAATTATCTTACTTATGCCAGTAACTAGATGGTGTGCAGAAATAAAGTTTGCAGATATAAAACTGTGTGATGCTCCAGAATCAAATAATGCTAAGGCAGGGTGCGAATGAAGTAGAATGGAACCTGCGATGACATCTCCTTCTGTCTCGGGTTCAGCTTCTGGCTCTTCCACAGTCAAGGCAAAAGCTTGCCCGGCTCTGTGCTGGTTGTAGCGCTGCTGCTGGGTAGGCAGTGGACCTCTCTGCTGTCCAGCTCCAGTTTTGTTGTATGCTGTGGGGCAGTCCTTCACTTGATGGGTGGCAGATCCACAAGCAAGGCAGTGTCCCAATTTCTTCCTGCAGATCTCTGCGGTATGACCTGGCCTTTTGCAGTAGACGCAGTTGACCGCCTTTGGTTGGTTGTACTGATGCGCTTTGTTGGCCGCTGCTGGCTGTTGTTGCTGGGACTGCTGGGGATAGGAGGGCCTATTGTTGTTGTTGCTGTGCCTCTTGTTGTTGCCCTGATAGTTGTTGCTTGACCCTGGATGCTCCCTCTTGGGTCGGGCAGGTGAACTGGCCTCTACATCTTGGGCCACCTTCAACATCTTGTCATAAGTCTTCGCACCGTTAGCAGCTACTAAGGTGCGGATCTCTTCACGTAGTCCGTGCCGGAACTTCTTAGCACGTTCCACAGGGTTGTCCACCAGGTGACTTGCAAACCTGCCAAGCCTGTTAAACTCAGCCGCATATTCTTCAATTGTGCGGTCTCCTTGCTTCAGATCTTGAAACTGTCTTCCCATAGCTTCGAGGGCAGCCTCTGGAAAGAACTTTCGCTTGAACTGCTTCTTGAATAGCCGCCAGGAAATCCCTCCAGCTCAAAATCTTGGCTCGTTGCGGTACCAAATGTTAGCCAAATCTCTCAGCTGGAGTGCTACGGCCTCAACCATGAGGTCGTCTGGGAGTCGAGCGACGCTGAGGAGTCGCTCCATATCATCTAGCCACTCGTCTGCGTAGATGATGCCTTCGGTCCCCTTGAAGGGACGCGGGTCCAACTTCTTAAAATTTTCCACAGTTCCAACCTTTACCTGGATAACAGGTTTGTGGTTAGACTAGAAATTCATTAATGGAATCCAAGCTTTTAAATCCTTAATTACCTTGGCAGGCTCCATTTCTGACTGGGATGTTCCTAGCGCTGCCATGGCTACATTATGGGCGTTCTCCATGCCCTCTTTCATAATCGCGGTCTGCTCGCGATTTGCTTCAGCTTGGACCCTCTGGGCTTCAAGAACTCCTCGTAGCAGGACTATGAGTTCAGCGGGGTCCACTGGCACAGGTGGTGCAACAGGAGGAGTCACATCGGCTGGAATTGATGTGGTCCTGGGAGGAATGGGTGGAGCTGCATGCACTACTGAAGTGTAGGCAGCGCGGGGAGCTCTTGCAGCATGGGGGCGATCTGTGAGCTGCAACGGAGAGGGGTCGGACTGAGCTTGAGTTGGGGTGTGCTCAGAAGACGAAGCCTCTTCTTCGGTTGGGCCGGAACGGGTTGTCTTTCCCCGTGCCATCTTCTGGAAGGTTTAGGAAGCAAGCATAAGCAAGGTAACCTATGTTCTATAAGCAAGCAAAAATAATTGTACATATGTATAGATAGAAGAATTTTGGTCCTATGATGTGACAGATTAAAATTTTCTCAAGAATTCTAAGTGTTCTAATTATTTCTAGAGTCTGTTTTCCTAAAGTCATACTAAACCTAAAGTCAAAGGCAAGTCGGTTGGTTTGGCTAGCCTAAGTTGACTAGACCAAAGGTTGTAAACTAGACCTGCATGGGCCACTACTGAAAACATGTCACGACCCGATCCCAATAATCTGGGTCCAGTCGGATCATGCCCAGCCTGCACCGTTGTGAGACGGCGGCAGTAAGCTGTATCAATCCGTAGTAACACACAGACATCCAGGATACATGAAGGAAAATCAATTTTTATTGCTAAGTCCGAAAGAGAAATTCTTTTACAAGCAAATATCAAGCAAACATGGTCCAGGGTTATTACTTCAACCCTGATTATTACAACTGGGAAGTTAAAAGGGAAACAACTAAACATCGGCCTCCTGGCTAGGTTCAGCTAGACCTTCAGTACTCTGGTCCGGACCATAAAATGTGTCATACGCCTCCTCGCCACCGTAATCACCTAAAATTGTTAATCTCCAGTCAGGAGGGAGCAAGAACATATATCCAATTCCAGCATCTTAATGATAATTAAAATGATGCAATAAAATAGTTTTGAACAATATTTATATTTTGTATGCAACAAATATGAGACAAGAACAGTAAATGTCGATGAAGCAAATGATGACAACTACAATCACTAAAAGTGTTTTGAGAAAGGTAGCATCCCGTGGCCGGTTGGGGTTGGATGCAATATGTGTTCTAGTGAACACGGTGCGGCGTCAGTCCAGTGAGGTTGGACTTCAGCTATCCACAATGAGGCAATAAGGGGGCTTTGACCACGGGTGCTAACTCTTACTCCCCAGTTCCCAAGGCAATAATCAATGAGTCAATCAATCATTCAATCAGTCGGTTCCGTGAAATCAAGTGTCGTCCCAATATATCTATATGACATGCAACATATTTAATTACAACTAAAATACAGGTTTTGAATTATATGAAACTTGCCTGGAGTTGGTTGGTGACGCGAGTGAGATGTCGCGACGGTCTCAACCTTAGTTACAGGAACCTACATTTATTAATAATCTGATTTTAGAATTAAATCAAAGGATTTTAATCTGACTTGATTAGTTAACTAAGTTAATGATTTAATCCAACGATCGATTTTTTTAATAATAATTTGTAATAGCAATTTAGTAAAACAAAAACCCTTTTTAATAATAAAACTTATCTTATTATTTTATCGTAGAAAATATTACATTTTATTTTAAGGTAAAATATCGTATTTCTGCTTTTAATAAGGTAAATAAACGGTTTTCTATTTTATTAAAAGAAATAGCATTCATTTATATTTGTTTCGTTTAAACACTAATCTTTGGTAAAAAGAAATAAAGATGCGAATACGCGAAAATTAATGAATACGTTTTAGATATACTTAAAAATATTATACTAATATTTTAAAAATCATTTTGTTTTAGCAATCAATTTATTTCTAATAAACTAAGCTTAAGGGGAAAAATATTACTTAATTTTTATTTTGGTAATATTACAAATCAATTTGTAAGAGAATAATATTTTGGAAAAATTATTTTAAATACTAACGTATTATATTTTGAATACTAAAAATCATTTTAGAAATATATACTAAATAATTACTAATCTACGTAATATTTAATAAGGTTTTTATTATATATATAACTAATATATGTATTGAAGATCGTTATATCAAATCGTTAATTAATTAACAACCAAAAACTAAACTAACATTAATCTACTTAATTAACTATAAACCTATCAATTTCTAAGCTATCCCGGGATTGACAGAGCTTTATTCTGTCAGTCCCGGTCGGACAGGAGAATGGTTTTGGAAGGAACAGTACGTTCTGATAGTGGCACCTACCGGGAAGTTGATGGAGGAGCACCGAGGGGAGGCCTCGGACTCGGGGTCGGGCACAGACGGAATCGGGGACGGACGCGGGGGAGAGCCGGGACACGCGGAGAAGCCGCGCGGGGAGGCGTGCGCCGGCGAGGGCCGGCGGGAGGCGCGCGGGGCTGGCCGCGCAGGGGGCGCCGAGGGGCTGGCCGGCTGGCGCGCGGGGGCTGGCCGCGCAGGGGGCCCGCAAGGGGCGCCGGGGGCTGGCCGGCTGGCGCGCGGGGGCTGGCCGCGCAGGGGGCGCCGGGCTGGCGCGCGGGGCTGGCCGCGCAGGGGGCCGCGCAGGGGCTGGCCGGCTGGCGCGCGGGGGCTGGCCGCGCAGGGGGCGCCGGGCTGGCGCGCGGGGCTGGCCGTGCAGGGGGCCGCGCAGGGGCTGGCCGGCTGGCGCGCGGGGGCTGGCCGCGCAGGGGGCGCCGGGGGCTGGCCGGGGTGTGAAGGAGGAGGGAGGAAGAAGAAGAATGGGAAGAAAGTGTGGGGTTCTCCGAATAGTTCTCTGGGAGTGGGAATAAGTACGTGAGGGGGTAGTTTCCAGATCCGGGAGTGGGGAGGTAGTTACGGGGTTGGTTCTGACTTAGTCTAGTGGGTATGGGTTTGGGTATTGGGCTTTGGGTTTAAAAAAAGAAAAGGGTTTAATATAACTTATGGGTTTTACAACCTTCCCTCCTTAAAGAATTTCGTCCTCGAAATTAACTATAATTGAAGGAAGAACAAGGGTAAACATACCTTAAAACAGATGAGGGTACTTCTGCCTCATCTCAGCCTCTCGTTCCCAGGTGGATTCGCCTGGGGAGTGGTGGAGCCACTGAACCTTGACCAGTGGAATCACGGTGTTCCGCAACTGCTTTTCC
This sequence comes from Iris macrosiphon, assembly GCA_036927795.1. Lineage (NCBI taxonomy): Eukaryota > Viridiplantae > Streptophyta > Magnoliopsida > Asparagales > Iridaceae > Iris > Iris macrosiphon. The sequence goes on along the minus strand of JAYESA010000009.1, from coordinate 30,337,361 downwards.
ATACGGTCTACGATCCTTACTGGCTGCTCTGGTACTGTAAGACTTGGTCCAATCTCCAACTCTGAATGATCCAGGATGTGGCTCGGGTCCGGAATGTAACGCCTCAGCTGCGATACATGGAAGACGTTGTGCACGCCTTCGAGATTAGGTGGTAACGCCACTCTGTATGCCACCTCTCCAACTCTGCTCAATATCTCGAATGGGCCGATATACCTGGGACTCAGTTTTCCAGCTCTGCCAAAACGGATAGTTCCTCTGGTGGGGGAGATCTTGACGAAGACACTATCACCTGCTTCGAACTCCACAAGTCGGCGACGGCTGTCCGCCCAATGCTTCTGACGATCTTGAGCCACCCGAAGTCTGTCTCTGATCACCTTGACTTTTTCAGCCGCACCTGTAATCATCTCAGGTCCCAGCATGACTCGTTCTCCTACGTCGTCCCAAGCCAAGGGAGTGCGGCAACGACGTCCATACAGAGCCTCAAAAGGAGTCATGCCGATGCTGGCCTGGTAGCTGTTGTTGTAAGCAAACTCTACCAAGTGTAGGTGGTCCTCCCATGATCCTCCAAAATCCAGGACGCAAGATCTCAGCATATCCTCTAACGTCTGGATGGTTCTCTCTGACTGTCCGTCGGTCTGTGGGTGATATGCAGTGCTGAACTTCAGTTGGGTCCCCAGACTCTCTTGCAAGCTCTTCCAGAAGTGAGAAGTAAAGCGGCTGTCTCGGTCTGATACAATGCTCACAGGAACTCCATGTATCCGGACGATTCACCTCATGTATAGGGCAGCTAACTTCTCGGTGGATAAACCAACCTTGAAGGGAATGAAGTGGGCAGACTTAGTCAATCTGTCTACGATCACCCAGATAGCGTCCTTCCCTCCTTGGGATCGAGGCAATCCTGACACAAAATCCATAGTGATGTGCTCCCATTTCCATTCTGGAATGGGCAGAGGCTGAAGAAGTCCTGCTGGTCTTTGTCTATCTGCTTTCACCTACTGGCAGATCAAGCATCTGGCAACGAATTTTGAGACATCCTTCTTCATTCCATACCACCATACGTGCTCCCGTATATCGCGGTACATCTTATTTGCTCCAGGGTGGATGGAATACTGTGAGTGATGCGCTTCCTGCATCAGCTGTTCCCTCAAATCACCAGCAGGTACACAAAGTCTGGTGCCATTCCTCAGTGTTCCACCGTCTGAAATAGAGAATCCCTCCAGTGTGCCAGCTAACACCTGGTCCCTGAGCTTGCACAATGCTCCGTCCTCGAATTGAGTTTCCTTGATTTTGTCCATCAAGCTAGACTGCACTTGCAAATGCATCATGGGGAAGTCGGTGCCGGGTACTATTGCTTCCCGTCCAAGCTTCTTCATTTCTTCTGCAGGCAATACGAGTTCTAGTCCCAGCTTCTCCATGTCCTCCAGTAGGTACCGATCTGTCGTCAAGAACATCGCCATCGGATATCGACTAAGTGCGTCGGCGACCACATTAGCCTTTCCGGGATGGTACTGCAGGCTGATATCAAAGTCCTTCATGAGCTCCAACCATCGTCTCTGACGCATGTTGAGCTCCTTCTGTGTAAAGACATACTTGAGACTTTTGTGGTCCGTGTATATCTCTACTCTTTCGCCGTACAGGTAGTGCTTCCACAGCTTCAAGGCGAAGATGACTGCTGCTAGCTCCAGGTCATGCGTCGGGTAGTTCTTCTCATGAGTCCGTAATTGTCGGGAAGCATAAGCAATTACCTTTCCATGTTGCTGGAGCACACATCCTAATCCTTTGCCGGACGCGTCGCTATAAATTGAGAATCCTCCTGATCCTGAGGGTAGCGACAAGATCGGTGCTGTTGTTAGCCTTCTCTTCAGCTCTTCAAATGACGCCTGGCACGCTTCGGTCCACACGAACTCTTCGTTCTTCCTGGTTAGCTTGGTCATGGGCTCAGCAATCTTTGCAAAGTCCTTCACGAATTTCCTGTAATATCCAGCTAAGCCCAAGAAGCTTCTGATCTCTTCAACTGAACTGGGGGTATTCCATGTCTCCCCGGCAGCTATCTTCTTGGGGTCCACTGATATGCCTTCTCCTGTGACAACGTGGCCGAGAAAGTCCACCTTGTCTAAGAAGAATTCACACTTGGACAGTTTTCCATATAGCTTCTCCTTTCTGAGGATTTCCAAAACTATCCTCAAATGCTGCTCGTGTTCTTCCTTGGTCTTCGAATAGATCAGAATGTCGTCAATGAAGACAACGACAAACTGGTCCAGGTATTTGTGGAAGACCTTGTTCATGAGATTCATGAACACTGCTGGGGCATTTGTAAGACCAAAGGGCATGACCAAGAATTCAAATTGTCCATACTTGGTGTTGAATGCTGTCTTTGGAATGTCTTCCTTCCTCACCTTGATTTGATGGTAACCCGATCTGAGGTCTATCTTCGAGAAAACCTTAGCTCCACTCAGCTGGTCGAAGAGGTCGTCGATCCGGGGCAGCGGGTACTTGTTCTTGATAGTGATGTTGTTCAATGCCCGGTAGTCTATGCACATTCTGACTGTTCCATCCTTCTTGGGTACAAACAAGACTGGTGCACCCCAGGGTGAGGCACCGGTCCTGATGAATCCTTGCGCCTGAAGCTCATCAATCTGGTCTTTCATTTCCTTGGACTCCTTGGGATTCACTCGGTAGCAGCGTTGGGAGATTGGTGCTGCGCCAGGTACAAGATCGATCGAGAATTCCACATCTCGATCAGGGGGTAGCCCTGGAAGATTGTCTGGGAAGACGTCTATAAATTCCGCTATGAGAGGATGAGGGGGTCCGGTTTTTTCAGTGATGGATGTGTAGGACACACACTCCACGCCTTCAGGTGCTCGAATCACTTTGAGTTTAGGTCCTCCAGGTGGATCTAGAGTTACGCAGCCTTCTCGACAGTCTATCAGAGCATGATGCTGACTAAGCCAATCCATGCCCAAGACTACGTCATAGTTTGGCAGAGGCATTATTAGGAACTGAGTCTGAAACTCATGTCCTGAGATAGTGACTGGGCAGCTACAAGTCTCACTAATGGGTATTGGTCCTCCACCAGTCATAACTCTACAAATTATCTTACTTATGCCAGTAACTAGATGGTGTGCAGAAATGAAGTTTGCAGATATAAAACTGTGTGATGCTCCAGAATCAAATAATGCTAAGGCAGGGTGCGAATGAAGTAGAATGGAACCTGCGATGACATCTCCTTCTGTCTCGGGTTCAGCTTCTGGCTCTTCCACAGTCAAGGCAAAAGCTTGCCCGGCTCTGTGCTGGTTGTAGCGCTGCTGCTGGGTAGGCAGTGGACCTCTCTGCTGTCCAGCTCCAGTTTTGTTGTATGCTGTGGGGCAGTCCTTCACTTGATGGGTGGCAGATCCACAAGCAAGGCAGTGTCCCAATTTCTTCCTGCAGATCTCTGCGGTATGACCTGGCCTTTTGCAGTAGACGCAGTTGACCGCCTTTGGTTGGTTGTACTGATGCGCTTTGTTGGCCGCTGCTGGCTGTTGTTGCTGGGACTGCTGGGGATAGGAGGGCCTATTGTTGTTGTTGCTGTGCCTCTTGTTGTTGCCCTGATAGTTGTTGCTTGACCCTGGATGCTCCCTCTTGGGTCGGGCAGGTGAACTGGCCTCTACATCTTGGGCCACCTTCAACATCTTGTCATAAGTCTTCGCACCGTTAGCAGCTACTAAGGTGCGGATCTCTTCACGTAGTCCGTGCCGGAACTTCTTAGCACGTTCCACAGGGTTGTCCACCAGGTGACTTGCAAACCTGCCAAGCCTGTTGAACTCAGCCGCATATTCTTCAATTGTGCGGTCTCCTTGCTTCAGATCTTGAAACTGTCTTCCCATAGCTTCGAGGGCAGCCTCTGGAAAGAACTTCCGCTTGAACTGCTTCTTGAATAGCCGCCAGGAAATCCCTCCAGCTCGAAATCTTGGCTCGTTGCGGTACCAAATGTTAGCCAAATCTCTCAGCTGGAGTGCTACGGCCTCAACCATGAGGTCGTCTGGGAGTCGAGCGACGCTGAGGAGTCGCTCCATATCATCTAGCCACTCGTCTGCGTAGATGATGCCTTCGGTCCCCTTGAAGGGACGCGGGTCCAACTTCTTAAAATTTTCCACAGTTCCAACCTTTACCTGGATAACAGGTTTATGGTTAGACTAGAAATTCATTAATGGAATCCAAGCTTTTAAATCCTTAATTACCTTGGCAGGCTCCATTTCTGACTGGGATGTTCCTAGCGCTGCCATGGCTACATTATGGGCGTTCTCCATGCCCTCTTTCATAATCGCGGTCTGCTCGCGATTTGCTTCAGCTTGGACCCTCTGGGCTTCAAGAACTCCTCGTAGCAGGCCTATGAGTTCAGCGGGGTCCACTGGCACAGGTGGTGCAACAGGAGGAGTCACATCGGCTGGAATTGATGTGGTCCTGGGAGGAATGGGTGGAGCTGCATGCACTACTGAAGTGTAGGCAGCGCGGGGAGCTCTTGCAGCATGGGGGCGATCTGTGAGCTGCAACGGAGAGGGGTCGGACTGAGCTTGAGTTGGGGTGTGCTCAGAAGACGAAGCCTCTTCTTCGGCTGGGCCGGAACGGGTTGTCTTTCCCCGTGCCATCTTCTGGAAGGTTTAGGAAGCAAGCATAAGCAAGGTAACCTATGTTCTATAAGCAAGCAAAAATAATTGTACATATGTATAGATAGAAGAATTTTGGTCCTATGATGTGACAGATTAAAATTTTCTCAAGAATTCTAAGTGTTCTAATTATTTCTAGAGTCTGTTTTCCTAAAGTCATACTAAACCTAAAGTCAAAGGCAAGTCGGTTGGTTTGGCTAGCCTAAGTTGACTAGACCAAAGGTTGTAAACTAGACCTGCATGGGCCACCACTGAAAACATGTCACGACCCGATCCCAATAATCTGGGTCCAGTCGGATCATGCCCAGCCTGCACCGTTGTGAGACGGCGGCAGTAAGCTGTATCAATCCGTAGTAACACACAGACATCCAGGATACATGAAGGAAAATCAATTTTTATTGCTAAGTCCGAAAGAGAAATTCTTTTACAAGCAAATATCAAGCAAACATGGTCCAGGGTTATTACTTCAACCCTGATTATTACAACTGGAAAGTTAAAAGGGAAACAACTAAACATCGGCCTCCTGGCTAGGTTCAGCTAGACCTTCAGTACTCTGGTCCGGACCATAAAATGTGTCATACGCCTCCTCGCCACCGTAATCACCTAAAATTGTTAATCTCCAGTCAGGAGGGAGCAAGAACATATATCCAATTCCAGCATCTTAATGATAATTAAAATGATGCAATAAAATAGTTTTGAACAATATTTATATTTTGTATGCAACAAATATGAGACAAGAACAGTAAATGTCGATGAAGCAAATGATGACAACTACAATCACTAAAAGTGTTTTGAGAAAGGTAGCATCCCGTGGCCGGTTGGGGTTGGATGCAATATGTGTTCTAGTGAACACGGTGCGGCGTCAGTCCAGTGAGGTTGGACTTCAGCTATCCACAATGAGGCAATAAGGGGGCTTTGACCACGGGTGCTAACTCTTACTCCCCAGTTCCCAAGGCAATAATCAATGAGTCAATGAGTCAATCAATCATTCAATCAGTCGGTTCCGTGAAATCAAGTGTCGTCCCAATATATCTATATGACATGCAACATATTTAATTACAACTAAAATACAGGTTTTGAATTATATGAAACTTGCCTGGAGTTGGTTGGTGACGCGAGTGAGATGTCGCGACGGTCTCAACCTTAGTTACAGGAACCTACATTTATTAATAATCTGATTTTAGAATTAAATCAAAGGGTTTTAATCTGACTTGATTAGTTAACTAAGTTAATGATTTAATCCAACGATCGATTTTTTTAATAATAATTTGTAATAGCAATTTAGTAAAACAAAAACCCTTTTTAATAATAAAACTTATCTTATTATTTTATCGTAGAAAATATTACATTTTATTTTAAGGTAAAATATCGTATTTCTGCTTTTAATAAGGTAAATAAACGGTTTTCAATTTTATTAAAAGAAATAGCATTCATTTATATTTGTTTCGTTTAAACACTAATCTTTGGTAAAAAGAAATAAAGATGCGAATACGCGAAAATTAATGAATACGTTTTAGATATACTTAAAAATATTATACTAATATTTTAAAAATCATTTTGTTTTAGCAATCAATTTATTTCTAATAAACTAAGCTTAAGGGGAAAAATATTACTTAATTTTTATTTTGGTAATATTACAAATCAATTTGTAAGAGAATAATATTTTGGAAAAATTATTTTAAATACTAACGTATTATATTTTGAATACTAAAAATTATTTTAGAAACATATACTAAATAATTACTAATCTACGTAATATTTAATAAGGTTTTTATTATATATATAACTAATATATGTATTGAAGATCGTTATATCAAATCGTTAATTAATTAACAACCAAAAACTAAACTAACATTAATCTACTTAATTAACTATAAACCTATCAATTTCTAAGCTATCCCGGGATTGACAGAGCTTTATTCTGTCAGTCCCGGTCGGACAGGAGAATGGTTTTGGAAGGAACAGTACGTTCTGATAGTGGCACCTACCGGGAAGTTGATGGAGGAGCACCGAGGGGAGGCCTCGGACTCGGGGTCGGGCACAGACGGAATCGGGGACGGACGCGGGGGGGAGCCAGGACACGCGGAGAAGCCGCGCGGGGAGGCGTGCGCCGGCGAGGGCCGGCGGGAGGCGCGCGGGGCTGGCCGCGCAGGGGGCGCCGAGGGGCTGGCCGGCTGGCGCGCGGGGGCTGGCCGCGCAGGGGGCCGCGCAGGGGGCGCCGGGGGCTGGCCGGCTGGCGCGCGGGGGCTGGCCGCGCAGGGGGCGCCGGGCTGGCGCGTGGGTCTGGCCGCGCAGGGGGCCGCGCAGGGGCTGGCCGGCTGGCGCGCGGGGGCTGGCCGCGCAGGGGGCGCCGGGCTGGCGCGCTGGGCTGGCCGCGCAGGGGGCCGCGCAGGGGCTGGCCGGCTGGCGCGCGGGGGCTGGCCGCGCAGGGGGCGCCGGGGGCTGGCCGGGGTATGAAGGAGAAGGCAGGAAGAAGAAGAAGAATGGGAAGAAAGTGTGGGGTTCTCCGAACAGTTCTCTGGGAGTGGGAATAAGTACGTGAGGGGGTAGTTTCCAGATCCGGGAGTGGGGAGGTAGTTACGGGGTTGGTTCTGACTTAGTCTAGTGGGTATGGGTTTGGGTATTGGGCTTTGGGTTTAAAAAAAGAAAAGGGTTTAATATAACTTATGGGTTTTACAGATTTGCAGGTAGTCCTCCGGTTGCTGAAATAAATATCACCATCAGATTCAAAAAATATCAAATAGCTAGAAACGTCTGTCCTTGAGTCCAATTTGGACACAGGGACAAAAATGATAGTTTCTGGTCAAAGCGGGGTCCACATGTGGGCCCGCTTCGCACCGAAAAATGTGTCAGGAACAAAGGTCTCCAAATTCGTCAAACTTAGTGTCAACAAGTCCAGAACGATGATACGAACCCAACGGAACTTCCATAATTGGATTCTGATGAGCCGATCACAAAATTACCCGTCAAGTGGAGCCGCGGGGCCTACGATACCCGATTTTGTCAACGTTCTCAGAATCGAACCAAACTTAGGTCACAGGACCAGCGTATTGCTACGAGTCTGATGTCATAAGTTTCGTCTCGATCCGACGTGTGTACACAAAGTTACAACGAGATCCAGAATAGGCGGATACGGGGCATTGTCGGCGGATACGCGTTGATTCCGGTGTGCACGCACATACAAATCAACTTCTGCGAAATCTCGCACGTCCGTATCAACGACGCGCACATTTTGGTGAAGACCGCACGCGACCAAGTCGTCCCGTTTAGCGGGACGCACTCAGTTCCGGGGGAAAATGGGGTATTAGTTTTCCTGTTTTTGGATCGCGGTTTGCGATCGCCACAGGACGCGACGCACCGAGCGGGTTGCACGGGCATCGAGAGGGTTACGCAGTCTACGCGTCACAACAGACGGAACGAAAAATAAAGCAAAGAGGAGAGAGAACTGGTTACCTGAACAGGGCTCCGTGGAACGGGGTTCTTCGTGTCCGTGGGTCGTCTTGACACACCGACACGGGGTTGTGTCGTATCCGGGTTCTGTGTCCTGGTTAGGGTTTCGATCACAGTGGCTGGGGTTGGGGAATTCGTCGGAGGACGACGGCTCGGGGCGGAGGCTCGTCTGCTCGAGACGGAGGGGGCTGGTGCTCAGGCGGCCGGGCAGAGGCGGGGAAGGCCTCGGCTGCTGCTGCGGGTTCGAGATCGAGGCGGAGGAAGGAGGAGGGAAGGCGGAGCGGGGCTGGTCTCGGGAGGAGGACGACGAGGGGATCGTCGGGGACGAAGGGGCTGCAGGGTGTTGGTGGTGGTGCTCCAGGCGGGGCCGGAGGAGAGAGGAGGACGACAGGGAGGAGGTCGTGGGCTCAGGGCGGAGGTTTTGCGGGTCTGTTGCGGCTTGTCATGGGCGGCGGAGGCTCGAGAAGGGGGACAACGATGGAGAGGGGAGAGGGAGACGGAGGCGAGCGGGGTGGCTAGGGTTCCGTCGAGCGGGGACTGGAGGGTGGTGGTGAGACGACGACGAGATGAAGGCGGTGGCAACGGAGCAGAGGAGGGAAGGCGGAGCGGGGCTGCGGGGTGTGTCCGGGCGGAGGAGACGGCTTGGGTTCAGGCGAGGCGTGGAATTCAAGACGCTTTATAGGGCGCCGGAACAGTGTTTCTGGGTTGGTTTGTTTCAATTGAACCGGATTTATTTCTAGGATTTAATTCGGTTTATTTAAACTTAGTTTTTAGGGCTTTAAAAATGCTTCTGGGGTCCAATAAATTTCCAAAAAATTATCCTATGTCTAATCTTCCATTTTACACCTAAAAATATTATTTTTATAATATTTTAATATTAATCAAAATTATTTAAAAATTATTTAATTACAAATACCTTAGTTTTAATTACAGAAAAAATTCCAGAAAATTGCACTAAATTGTGAAAATCTAAATTAAAAATTCCTGAAAAATCAGGGGGTTTACATTATTACATTGGATAAGGAGAGACACACAGGCTACAGGCTATATATATATATATATATATATTATTACGGTGCCATAGCCACTACAAAGCTAGGCCCACTACATGATATCACCGCTACCAGCTCCCCGACACAGAGCTTGTAGTGGTCTCAGCCTGAGTTCTAGTGATGCTCTCATTTGCATATCACATAGTTGGTTACATAGTTTTCCCTATTGATATATTTTATATACTGCATTATTTGGCTTGAGTTATTCTTGTACCTTGCTATGTCCCCTGAGGACCTGGATCCGGATTATGTCCCCAGGTTTAGCAGAGGAGATCTACCCCGAGGTATACGGGATAGGAGCAGACATTGGAGCAGTACCAGTACCAGAGGATGAGGTGATACGAGAAGATTTCTCCTGAGTATTTGCTTATTATACTCAGTCATTTCTGTTCTTGATACTCTATTTCATGTCTCGTAGATTTCTGTATTAAACTCATTATCGGGTTATTTTTTGAGACATTTTATTGAGACTTGTTGTTTAATTATATTTCATCTTGATTATTCTGATATTTGAACTGTGATTATCTTCTGTGAATGAGATTAGAATTAGACTGTGACTTGTATCGTAGACCATTATATTGTTGTTTTATAGCTTAAGTATACTCTAACGGGTCCATTAAATTGGGTTTGCCCATTGGAGTGTGCTGCTGGCCATTGCCACGTGTCTAGTCCCTCGGTATTTTGGGACTAGGGCATGACACAGGGTGATGTTGAGAAGAGTAATGCTCGAAGATTTCTTGATATCGAATCAAATCATATTATTGAATCTCGCGACGCAGAACTCCTCGACGATAAATTTGCAAGGCACAAGAACATTGTTATCACGAATATTCCAAAAAATAGTGTGGGTGTACAGGAGGCTAAAGCTTCCAACGAAGATATAATCTAAGAAAAAGTTACCATCCCAACGTCAACGATCGAACCATAACTCGCAGAGCCATTGTCTAAGCGAGTGTGGAGAGTGAAGGACTTGGGAGAAGATTTCGTCACCTATCATATGGAAGCAGATTCGCTTACCTATGATGAGGTGATGAAGACCAGAGATGTTATTTTCTGGAGGAAGGCTATAAATAATGAGTATGACTCAATAACCTCCAACCACACTTGGGTGTTGGTCAACTTCCCGAAGAAGCTAAACCAATCAGATGCTTATCAGACCTTCAAGTCGATGAAGATGAAAGCAGACAGAATAATTGAGTTCAAGGCAAGGCTATATGCCTAGGGTTTTCTCCGACAATAGGGGATTGAGTTCTTTGGCACCACGATGAGGGTGTCATAGATCATGATGATGATTGTCGTAGCTGCTATTCACAAGCTGTTTATTTATCAGATGTTGGAAAGACAACAAGTCTTGGATGAAGACAAACATAAGAGATTCACGGACAACAGTCAGAATTATTGTCATTTAGGTTTGAAGACAGTCTGCGAGCTGGTGATATCTCGATACAACCTGAAGCAATTTCCAGGATATGGCAGTAGGAGTTTGACAAGTCATCTAGTTAAAGTTATCGCGGGATCAACGAGACGGATAAGTGTGTGTACACGAAGTTCGCTAATAATGGATAAGTCATCGTTTGTATCTATGTGGATGACTTGCTAGTCCCAGTTGTGGACATAGAAGTGTCACTAGAACAAAGATGTTATTTTTTATCCAAACTCAGGACATGGGATTGCAGATGTCATCCTTAGGATATAAGATAATTCGGATGCCAAGTGGGCTTGCTTAGTCACAAGCTCTCAGTATGAAATATTGATTACACGCTTTGGGTATCACGGATGATACTCCTCAGGTGTGACATGAATATGAAACCAAATCCAAGAAAAAGCGTCAGACAGTTGGTGTACTCGAGCATCATCAGGTGAATGATTCAAGATGCGTGTACGACCAGGCCTGACATAGCTTTTGATGTAGGGATGCTGAGTCAGTTCACAAGCAGTATATGTGTTGAACATTGAAAGCTGTAAAGAGAGTTGCTAGAATTCTCAGGAGAACTCAGTAGTATATCATGTGCTATAACAATTATCTAGATATGAATGAAGGCTTCGGTGATGCCATTTGGTGCTCGAAAAAGAAGGGTGAAAGAACCACATAAGGACGTGACTTCTCCAGGGGTAGTGCTGCTATATCGTGGAAGTCGAAGTAGCAGTATTTACTCTCATAGTTCTTTGAACTATCAAGCTGCAGCAAGTAAAGCAGAATAGCTCTGGAAGCTCTCAGATGATCTTCCTATAGTTAGTATATAGATTCGGGTGATACCAACATACTGAGAAAACCCGAAAGTTGTAGCAGTGGCATATGTTCATCTCTTCAACGGTTTAAAAAGAACTATATGGATAGAACACATGGCACTGAATGACCACAGATTGCGTGGATCATTACAGTGCTTTAATGATCGAAGTCAAGCAAATCTGGCGGATCCGTTCATAATAGGCTTCAAGGGCCAGTACAAGATACTGAATGAGCACAGCTAGCGTGGATCATTACAGTGTTTGATGATTGATGCCAGGAGGGTCTGGCAGATCCATTCATGTAAGGCCTCCAGTGTCAGATGATCCCAAGAACTATAAAGGAGGCTAGTACTCCATGTTACAGTGGCGTAACACCAACAAGATGGAGTAAACCTCGTCTTCGGGTCATGTCACAGCGGCGTAACACCGCATATAGTCAAGGACACAACATATATGGGCTTGGAGGACCTATGATATTGTGTCTTTGCAATCCTACCATTTAGTTTTATGTTTTTAGTTCAAAGAGAAATCTACTAGGCATCTAGCTATTGGAGACTAGACCCATTCTTTGGTTTAGCATGGTTCATGATTTATTTGTGGGTTGGTTTATTTATGAATTTGAACCCATGGTCTAAACCTCAAACCCTAGCTATATAAGCTAACTTGTTTCTCTCTCTTCCCTCATTCTTTATTTTCTCTCTTTCTTTTATTTCTAGGCAAGTACACATTGCACTACATGAAGAAACCTTTTAATTTTCGTTTCTTGTTCTTTTCTTGCATTTTATTAGTCTATTATGTGCTTATGATGATTTTGACCGTTTTTAATACTTAGAGTTCTCGGTTTTTATGGATATATTTGCTTAGATATACTTTTCTAACTTAGGATTTCATGGGTTCCTTGAGTTTTTAGTGGTTTTGATCTACTAAAACATAGTATTTTCGAAAAATAGTTTTTTGAAAGGATGTAGCACTTCATTTCGAACGTTTTTGGCTTTTGGTTCACTCAATTTAGAGTTAAAATATAGTTTTTATGAAGAAAACAAATTTCAGATTTTAGAGCTTTTCCGCCATGGCCGAACTAGCTGTTGGAGAAGACGAAGTCTTCATGCTGCCCGAGAGCCATGCGAACTAGTTTTGGTTGAATGTTCCCTTGGACTTTATGAGTTGTATGTGTGACTTTGATGACCACAAAAGTATTAGACCCATCTATGTGTCATGACCCGACCACTTGTATCCGTGTTGATACTCTTACTACGTGCTAGGTGTTCCTACGTGCTAAGTGTTCCTACGTAATTATATTACATGTTTGCACTGCGGTGTACCTATGCGCTACGTGACATATGATATAACTCAATCTCCAGCATGGACATAAGGGTTAGTCAATGATCAAGCGTGGCTAGGATCTGTTGATTGTTGCATCACGTTGGGGTGAATCCAAATTGAACTATCAAGTAACAAAGTAGATTCGTATCTAGCGTGGTCGTACTATGGTACGTCATATAAGGGGAATACCATGTGACCGCGCCATGAGATTCTAGTTAACATTAGGGTTAACTAGGCAACTAAACTTGTAGAGCATTTGGAGGGAATGAAATCTCGAGATCGTGCCTAACTAGCCACCTCCAGTCATCTGAATTGGGGTGTGCAGGCTAGTCCCCATGGATATTGTTTAAATTCTCGTTAGTGGATGTCAATATCTGACTATTATATGATACTATGTGTTCTATGCGATCTTAGCACAGTAGCCTTACGAGGGACCGATGCATACTACTATGTGTTATGCGACGATTTATGGCTCAAATAACCCTGCTAGTACCTGGTTTGATCTGAGAATTCCTATATGCATAATATCTCTGGGATAACCCAGACTCCATCTAGTAAGCCGTGCAAGTGATTGGATGATTATGTAACTAAGTGTGTTTGTGTATTATATCTGCTGTCAAATGGTCTAGGGATATGGACTATCATGGTGCGATGGTTTAACCCTTGTCCTTGTTTGGTTATAGGGTTAGTTTGTTATGTCACGATAGGCTATGAACCGAAACTACAAGACAGAACTATATATATACATATATATATATATATATATATATATATATATATATATATATATATATATATATATATATATATATATATATATGTGTGTGTGTGTGTGTGTGTGTGTGTGTGTGTGTGTGTGTGTGTATCTATTTCTTAACCTGATTTTATTTCTGCATTCGTGCTTCCTTTGTGGTACTTGCTATTTGGGGTCCAACCCCACTGGTTTTGCATGGCCAGGTTTAGAGCCAGCACCCGAGGATCAAGCGTACTTTTTCCTGAACAATGGCGTACACCAGACGGATGGCCACTGAAAAAAATGAGTGGGTCTCTTATTCCCTGCTCGTTAATTCACATTTTACTCATTTTGGGCGTTTAGCCACCGATATTTGTTAGCCGTGAATCTGGATATTTAGTTCCCTACATGATTGTAATTAATCATACTGCAGCTGATCATGGTCATGTACTCTTGTTACTCTTCCAGCCTTCTCAATTTTGCACAGCTGATTTCTTGAATGTTGTGGCAGGACATTTGTGACGTCTTACTTCCTTGTCATATATGTTCTATGTTTACTGTTCTTATTTAACTGATTGAGACAATATATGTTCTTTGTGACCCTAAGTGACTTGCTTGTAGTATGCACCCCTTGTCTAGTTACAGCCGTGACCGTCGTATGACATTCTATACCTTGTACGGGGGAGCTGGCTATGTCCGTCTCCGTATTCCGATACTGGGGCGTGACAACCGCAAGAAAGCGCAATGCTTCATGAAAATGACTCTTTAAAAGAACTCACCTATAGTGTATGGAAAGAGATACAGACCGTATCTTGAGAGAAAACTTGTAGACAACCAAAATATATACACCGAAACCAGGCGTGCACAGGGTCTTCAATGTACAACCGGAAGCACAACTGATGTCATTGTGTGAGTGGAAAAAATTGCAACTATGATGCAGAATTCAAGTCTTAGTCCATTTTTGTATCATACTGTTATTTGACCAATGCGGGAAGATTCAAGTCAAAACGACGTCTATCCTAATACATGATGGGCAGTCACTGTGGAGAACGCTCAACCCATATATTGAGATATGTGGGGGATTGTTGGTATTTTTTGCTTTTGGACTAAGAAAAATAGTCCCACATTGGCTACACCACCAAGTGGGTATCTCAATATTATACTTTGTATGAGTTGAGGTGTGCACATGGAGTGTGGTGGGGCACATGGGTGCCATGTGGGGGTATTTTCATAGGAGGAAAAATGATTAACTCCTCATGAAAGCATTTATGCTTTTTGTCATGCTCTTGGAATTATTTCCATAGGAGCTAAAGGGCTTAGCGACTCGGACTCGGATTCGGGCTCAAGGGCGCAAAGTGGCAGTTTGTTGGCGCACTTTGCACTTAGCACGTCAGCATCGTCGCATGTACGCATTTGATGCTCATGCGCTCGGATATGCTCGAGCCACATGCGTGGCCGCATGGGCGTCCGCATGAGCGGTTGCTTGCGGGACCGCATCAGCAGTTGCATGCGGGTCTGCTACTATCAGATAGAATTAATCAGTTATGGAAATATTGAGTCATTAATTTAAATCCGATATTTGTGGGATTTGAATTTAATTCATTCCAATCATGTAGGATTTAAATTTAATCTCGTGGGATATGAATTAAATTAATTTTAATCTTTTTGTAATTGATGGACGACCATGATTAAGATTAGGGATTCCTCCATATGCCTATAAATACTCTCTTCAAACTCCATTTGAGGACTTACTTCAAAAATTGGGAGAGTAAGATAGTTGCTGCTGTAGCCGTCATTAAAGTCCAGGAAGTTCGTGCGAGTCCAAGCAAGGATGTGACATCGAGCGTTCCAGAAGTTCTACGTGAACTTGCTGGTTCCTGGGAGCAGATCGTGTGGGGCGAATCTTGCTTTGAGCAACGGTGATCTTCATCACCCCAGCAAGCAGATTTTCTTCTTCTCCTTTCTCTTCTCTTCTGCTAGTTGTAATTTCGTTCTGTCCGTCTGCAACTGCGAGTGCAAAGAAGAACATGATTTTTTTTTCTGATTCCTTTGTAATCTTGAGAACAAGTTGTAATCAGAATAATTATATAGTTCTTCATGGAAATCGAGAATAGTCAAAGTGGGAACTTTTGTGTGAACCTCTGATTTGGTTAAGCATAAAGACTAACAATCCCTTGCATGTATTTCATACTATTTGGAAGAGCAAACGATAATTTTTTTTATTTTTTACTACTTAAGAAAAATAATTTTTTTTATTTTTTACATATTGGAAAGAGCAAACAACAATTACATTTTTTTCACACGTAATTACATAACTATCCGCGTTAAATTTAATGAATAATTTTAAATATAAAATATATATAAGGATATTTTAGAAACAAAAACTTAGGATAAAGTTTCACTTTTCTTATTTTATAGTAGTATAAAATTATATAGTAGTATAGATATAGATATAGATATATATAGATGATACATACATACAAACATACATACATACATACATACATACATACATACTTATTGTTTGTCAAAATTGTGGATGCCTCCATCTCTACATAGCACCAACTAAATTAATTTCTTCAAGAGAGTTCTTCAGGAAGTGGGTCTTTCTTCCCGTCTTTTTAACTATGGACACTGTTAGCAGGTATATATCATCTTCAATGTGGAAAAGTCTATATTTGTCATTACAGAAAATTTGCCTTACATAATTTTTAAAAAATAAATTAACTAAAATAAAATAATTTTGAAAAAAATTGAAATCACGACAACTTTCGCCATTGGGATGGCAAAAATTTGAAAAATTAATTTTTCTTTTATATTTATCAAATTTTTGCCAATAGGGTTGACGGAAATCTGACAATGGTTTAAATTATTATTATTTTTGGTTTATTTTTTTAGGTTTATTTTTTGTTGGATTTTTTGGGATAGTTGGATTTTTTTTTCTTTGTTTTATAAAAAAAAATTAACAAATAGATTTTCTAAAGATAATTTAAATTTAACTAAAATATTTTTTTCAAATATTAGATACCACATCTATTATCATCCAAAATATAATTTTAGAAATAATAACATTTTGATTATTATCTATACTAATTTGTTATTATGTATACTAATATAATTTTGATATAATTATTATCTATACTAATTTGTTAAATAACAACTGTTTTATTAAATCAAAATCTATTATTAGTTAAAATTTTATTATCTATACTAATTTGTTATTATCTATACTAATATGGATGATAACGATTTGATTAAATCAAAATATAATTTGTTATCAAAATATACTAATATAAATGATAACCGTTTGTTATTATCTATACTATTTTTTTATTATCTTTAATAATTTTTTATTATCTAACTAAATACATATTTAAAATTTAAAACATATATTTATGAGAAATCATAATTAAAATAGATATCAAAATTTAATAAATAACAAACTAATTATTTGTTATCTATATAATTAATTATTTTAAATAAATTTTATGTACAAATAATAATAAATTATCTTTTAGTGATATGAAAGAAAAAATAATATTGATAATAATATTAATCAATAGATTTTATTATCATTCATATTAGTATAGTTAATAACAAATTAGTATAGATAATAAAAAAATTCGAAAATAAAAGTGTCGAAAGTAAAATTTGGAGGTCGAAACATCATTTTTTTGCGATTCTAAATTTTTTCAGTCAAAAGTTATGATACTTTAAAATTTTATACTTTTACATGTAACATGTGCGTCTTGTTTCGAATAAAAATTATTTCTACATGAATTGTGTTACTCTCGTCGAAAACATACAAACTAAACAAATAGTTATGGCTGCTCGAAGTCTGCTCGACGGTAGACATAATTTTCTTACGGCAGAATTTTTTTAAATTTTTGGATGTTCAATGATAGCATATTTTATTTTTGATGTTAATTATTTAAAAAAAATTATTGCTACAACATTTAAAAAAAAAACTAAATAAAACTTAACAAAATCACTCTTTTTCCCAAAAAAAAAATAACAAACCATGAAAAAACAAACAAACCCAATTATCCCAAAAAATCAACAAAAAAAAAAACATAAAAAAAAAAATCAAAAGAAAACCACTGTAATTTTTTTTTTTTGCCAACCCAGTTGGCTAAAAAATGACAAATATATATATAAAAAAGATCATATTTCGTCATCCCAGATGACGAAAATTTTTCGTTACTTCAATTTTTTTTTTTAAATTGTTTAGTTTTAGTTAATTTATTTTTAAAAAAAATTGTACAACAAATTTTCTGCATTAAGGTGGTCACTATATTTAAACAAACGAAAATGCTTTTTGGCATCCGGGTGCACGTCGTCCCCCATGCACCCGGGTGCCGGAGATGGCCAGGGAGGCCGCCGGAGACGCCAGAGTGCGTAGGAAGAGGAGAGAGAGGGTTGGAGAGGAGAGTAATGCGCCTCCCCCTCCTCCTTCGCCGCCGTCGCCTCCTCCTCCTTCTCCGCCTCCTCTCCCCTCTTCCCTCCTACTCCGTCGTTGGAGCCTCCCTCCCACCTTCTGCTCCAGCCGCACTCGTCCTCAGTAATGCGCCTCCCCCTCCTCCTTCGCCGCCGCCTCCTTCTCCGCCTCCTCTCCCTTCGGCACAACCGCCACTTCCCCCCTCACCACCGTACCTCCTTCCTCCCTCCTGCGTTATTTTCGACCTTCCTGATCCTCTCCGTAGTTGCGGGTGCACGAAATGAACCATGCACCCGATGCCAAATAGCAGGATTGTTAAACAAATCGTACTAATCAGTGATCCTTTAGTTGAAACAAACTTATAATAACTAAGCTAGTTAATTGTAAGAAGCATCCAAGTACTTATAAGTATAGAAAGATAATTCATTTCTTAGCTATCAACTCACTCTTTTACATATTACTAACATTAGTCCATGAAAGATGACAAATATAGACTAAGCATTGCACGTTTTTTTTTGTAAGGGCTATGCTATGACTACAACCAAATGCCTACAACCATCTTACAACCACCACATGACGGTCACGTGGCATCCACATGACAGTCGTTCATTGGAGGAGGAAGAAGAGGTAGGACCCGATGACTGTCCGAGTGGCCGCCACGTGACAGGAACGTCCCGTGACAACCGTTCATTGGAGGGAGAGGTGGGACCGGATGTGACCCACATAACAGGAGGGGAGAGAGGATTGTAAGAAGGTTGTAAGCATTTGGTAGTAAACTTAGAATTATTGTTTTTGTAACCATGCACACTCTTAGCTTGTTTCCGTAATTTGTCTAAGAAGACTTTTTATGTAAAAAAGGCCAAAGATTAACAGGGACAATTAGATAATTACAAAAATTATCTTTTGATCTTCCTAAATAGTATCTTACAAAAGTTATAAAATAATATAATAATTTATACTACTATATAATAGAAAATGTTCAGCTTTACCGTCAAACTTTTTTTCATATATACTCTTGCATATGATTATTAATTCAAATTATTAACTAAAGTTAATAGGGACAACTAGGTAATTATGCGAGTTGCCTTTTGATCTTCCTAAATAATATCATGCAAGAAATTATAAAATAATATATGTAATAATATAATAATAAATTTAGAATAATTAAGACTGTTGTTTTCTAGTCTTCCTAAGTAATCTTAATAAAAATTAAAATAATTTCAGAAGCTGTCTTTTAATCTTCATAGTAATAATATAAAATAATATAAAAATCTATACTAATATTATTTTGTTCGTTCCAAATAGTATATAATACGTTCTTTCGTGCAACACACGTGCAAATAATAAACTCATTTGTTAAATTTTTAGGAGAAATATAGTTTGCTCTTATGGAGCCTTTTGCTTTTATTTCGCATAATTTTTTTTTAAGAAAGTTAATTCAAATGCAATAAAAATATGTGCAACACACGTACATATATGTACTAGTACAAATAATAAGATTTTTTTTTTCTATATAAACCTCCATGATCTTGCACATTTCAACACGTAGGTCCCGAGACTTGTTCCTCGAATGGCTATTTATTTCAACATATGCCTTCTCCTTAGCTTTCATCCAAGTTAAATTGACCTAACCTTATAGCTACCTTTAAATATGTTAAACGAGCGACCTTTTTGTCCCTATGTTTTAGTATTAACGGTTGTTGAAGAAGAGAAGATAATGAGATGACCGTGGTAGTAGGTTAGTGGTCGAGAGAGGGAAGGATTTGTCGTATTGGAGGATAAATTTTGATTGTTAGCTTGCACTTTGTCGTGTTGTGAAAGTAGTAGTGGAGGAAGGTGTGATCGAAAGAGAATAAAAGACATCAATAGTCGAGGAAGGAAATACGAGAAGTTGGCATCGACTATAGATGGTTGGTGGTTAGGCTCGAGAATAAAGGAAGATGAGTTATAATATTTAACGAATTCGAGTTTGAGGGTGAAGAATAAGAGGCTAAATGTGTAAGATCATAAAAATCGTTAAGTTACTGCCCTCAACCATAAGAGCTCGTGACCAAATTTATATTAATGTTTCGATATGTCTCCTACCAAGTCACAATATTTTAGCGGCTTATATAGAAATGATAAACATTTTAGGAACTTATATAACTTACAAGATTGGGAGCTATCTTGTTAGATGCTAGCAGCAGAAAGGTCATCAAAGAATTATTGCTAAATCTAATTTTCTGACTCAAGGAGTGTAAAATGTCATAAAATTATATGTGTGTGAAAGAGATTATTTTGGTAGCAATTAAGGTAAATAAGAGTATATCGATATTATAAGTTTTTCAGTTTCATATTGTGTAATTAGGTCATCGCTTCCCTCATTTTCCTGTAGGGTTATAGGTATAAACTATAAACAAACAACTATAAAAAAAAGGAAGGCTATAAAAAAAACAAGGGAAAAAAATAAGAAGAAAAGAAACAAAATTTATTTGATTGGGCTATAGGTACAAGTTGTTCACCAAAAACATTGCTCATATCTTGGCTTTATTGTTTTTTCTCCCATAAAAATAATAAAAACAAAATGAAAACTAGGCATTCCCAAAGGGCAGGGGTGCTTCAGTAAATTATCACCTGTGTTTGAATAGGTTAGCCGACGGAGACAGCAAGAAGAAGAAAAGATGCGGAAGGTGAGTGCGTGCACTCTGTGTTCCGATGCAACCGAGGCCTCCTCTCTGACCTCTCTCTTTAATTCCCAAGGTCACTTCTTTTTTTTCCCACAACTCCAAACACACACCAAAACACAAACTCTCCATTCCTTTCTCTCTCTCTCTCTCTCTCTCTCTCTCTCCCCATTGCGCTCGACATGGCTCAGGTGGTCTGCACTCCGTCCATGAACCTGCGTCCACGGCCCGATCTCTCCGAGCTCAAGCCCTCCGTTCTCCCTCCCAAATTCTACACCACCGACCGGAGAAGAAGCGCCGCCAGTGGCGGAGGACGTCGCCAGCGCCTCCCGCGCTCCGTTTCCAGCAGGCTCTCCCGCTCCGAGACCGATGTGCTCCCCGTTTCCCCCGACGATTTGCTCAAGGTCCATTATTTCCCCTACCCTCAAAATTCTTCTTTTTATTGTTGGTTTTGTTAGGGAAATTTTGGGGGGGGGGGGGGGGTGCGATCTTGTGGCCGCCCATTCGTTAGATTTCGAGCGATTGGTGTTTGGAACTCGCGTTAGGTTATGAAAATTAGCTTTTTTTTTGGGGATTTTTGCGAAAACCCATTGTTTCCCTATCACTGTTTGTTCATATAGCAGCTTCTGTGAACCTCAGTTTGATAGTCCATGCCATTGCACCAAAACTCCTGAGTTGTTGGGAGGATTTAGGGTCGAATATTTATATTATTCAGATACGCCATTACTATTTTTTCCTATGCTAAATTTCTTACATGTTGCCGAAAAATCAATCTTGTATTTAGAAAATTTCAGTTTTCTAAGCTAATCTGACAGCCATCTCAAACTCAGGTACAAAATTTTGAAATCTGGTAAATTAGTCTCCTCAAATGGTAATTAGATGATTTGGCAGATAACAAAACTTTTTTTGAAAACCGGCATTTAATCTTGTCAAATAGTAATCATCAAATTTGATAACCAACTCAAAATACGTTACAAAATTCTGAAAAAGAAATGTAATTTATTCTAAAATGGTAATCAGCTAATTCAAATGCTAACTCCAGATATGATTATCAAATATTGAAACAAATGTGATGCTTTAAGAAATTTACGCGATCATATATTCTGAAGATTGATATAGAGGTCGTTTAGATTTTTTCCGTAACAACATTAAAAAGTCCTATTTATAAAAAAATGAGGTAAATACCAAAACAATGGGTAGGATTAGGAACTGAAATTAAAGACTCATAATATTTTAGCAGTATCTATTACAAAATATTCCTGTGGCATCATGCCGGCAGAACACTAGTGTGCTTAACAGTCACTATCATTATAAAGGAAATTAGTGCTTTTCGGCTTCACCTGAACCCAGTGATGAAGATCACAAATTATTATCCTTCAACATTAAGGAAGGGAAGTTTCATAATAGAAAATAGAGGGCTAGGTTTAAAATACCACACGTAGAAAAATGTAAATTTGTAATTTTATCTTTGAATATGAGCATAAACGAGAGGATATGCCTATTACATTAAAAGATATAGGAATGCGCATAAAATAAATAATTGAGCATGAGAGCCAAATGAATCGAAAGATTCATTGAAGAGATTAAGGAAGTTGTGAAATTAATGGTAAGATAATTTACTTTCATTAAATGATTTATGAGATAATTGAAAACAAAGATTTCCATAAAAAGTGCTTGTCTGCAATTTCAGTGTTTCTTAGGATATTGGGTTAATTGGTTCTAATAATTCTTTTGATAACTTTAAACTATATCTAGTTACAAATTTTCGTAATGTTAAAGAAAAAAACGGTTTCTAATTTGAAATCCTTCTCTCGTAAAAGCAAGGATTTGTTTCTTCGTGAAGCAACCAGAATACTGTTTGTGTAGGATGTACAACTAGCAAGGTTGTGAAAAGCGCTAGGCGGGCGGGCGCCCGCCGCCTAGCACCTAGTCCGCCTAGATCTAGGTGGTTCAAAAAAAATAAAAAAATCCAAAAATTCTACTGAAAATTGCAAAAAAAATACATAAAATCCCAAAACATGTATAGTCGGGCGTCGGGGGACTAGACCGGCGCCTAGGCGGCCGCCTAAGCCGCCTTTTAGAATAGTGACAACTAGTGAAACGTGTAGTAAACTGGATTTGTTCTGCACTTGGTACTCTTGATCTGCTTGCACAAAGATTTCAAACTTTTGTTCACTTACGTTATTCTAATTATTTAGCAAATTTTTTTGATCTCATGGTTATATTGTGATGATGCATGGCAATTAGGAAGAAGATAAGTTTCGGCAGATCAAGAAGGGCAATGGGTCAGCAAATGTGTGGTCAAGACCAAATGAGAGGCGCAAGACTAAGATCGTCTGCACTATCGGTCCATCAACTAACACAAAGGAGATGATATGGAAGCTAGCTGAGTCTGGTATGAATGTTGCTCGGTTGAATATGTCTCACGGTGACCATGCATCTCATCAGAAGGTCATTGATCTGGTAAAGGAGTACAATGCTCAAACCAAGGACAATGTCATTGCTATTATGCTTGATACCAAGGTGACTTTAGTTCACGTCTCTTCTCATTTGCATCATTAATTAGTTAACTGAATTGGACAGCTTAGAAGCTTATAATTAATTTAGTCTTATGGCTCTTTCCCTGTTAACATCGCTGTTTGCTCTGTTTATATTAACTATATGAACAGTCATGCTTTATATGTCAGATTGTTACGCAATTAAGAACATATGTCCAAAATGTCCGTATGCGAGGATATGAACCTGGTTAAAGATTTGGCATCAAGTTTGTGGTAAGGATATGGCAATTGCTAATGTTAGAGAAGAAATGCCCTTTTAATAGATCAGAATGGAAGAAAAAGGCTTCATGTAGCCAATCACATAATCTTTGGATAAAGGCTTTATTGTTATATCAGTATTAATTGAACTACATGTTCCTTGGTTGCACGAGCTTAAAATGCAATCTAAAAGGTAGGTCTACCTATTTGTCAACTGGTTACCTAAGTTTTATGACATGATCTTCTCATGCTCATAGCTATCTTGGATAGGAATTTGACACAAATATAGAAAGATTAGTTTAGACAGAAAGTTAGCTCATGATAAGTCATATTGCTATTATTATAAAATTATAATTTCTAAAGTTAACAGTTCATTAAAGAAAATGAAAAATGGAAAGGTGGTAGGGCTTAATGGTATTTCTATTGAGCTTTGAAAATGTTTATGGAAGAAATGATTGATTGACGTGGTTACTAAATTATTCAACAAAATCATAAGGACCAACAAGATATCAGATGAACGGAAAAACAATATTATTATACCCATATGTAAGAGGAAGGGAGGTATACAAAATTGTAATAACTATCGATGAATTAAGCTAATGTGTCATACCATGAAATTATGTGAGAAAGAGATTGAGCAGTGATTAAGAAAAGAGTCTAGAATTCATAAAATCAATTTGGTTTTATGCCCGGAAGATATACTATATAAGCCATTTACTTACTAAGATCACTAACGAAAAAATTTAGAGAATGAAAATTTTACATATTTTTTTTACCTTACAAAAAGCTTATGGTCGAGATCATAATTCCTAGGAAGATAATGTGGTAGGCTTTGAGGAAGAAACAAGTTCGTAGTAGTTATATTGAGACTATAAGGATATGTATGATAAAACTTTATTAGGATTATACGAATTATTGGAGGATATAGTAATCAGTTCCTTATTACCATTGGCTTACATCAAAGATCAATATAGAGTCCTTATCTTTTGTTGTGATATTTATGGATGAAATTACTAGGCATACCCATGAGGAGGTTCCATGGTGTATGATATTTGCTGATGATATTGTGTTGGTTAATGAGAGTAGAGAAGTGTTAAATACTAAAATAGACGTGTGGAGAGATACTTTGGAATCTAAGGGGTTTAGGATTCGTAGAATGAAAATAGAGTATATGAAATATAATTTTAACCTGAAGTCAAAGAAAAATGAGAAGGGAGTACATATAGATGAGCAAAAGATATCTAAGAGTAATAGCTTTCGATATTTATGATCAATTATTCATCATGGTAAAAAGATTGAGAAGGATATCATACATAGAGTTAAAACAAAATATTTTAGATGTAATGCTTCTAGAGTACTTTGTGATTGTAAGATATTTCTGAAGTTGAAAGAAAAATTCTACAAGATGGTTATAAAACCAACCATGTTTTATGGATCATAGTGTTAAACAATTAAGAAAGAACATGTCCACAAAGTTGGTGTAGCTGAAATGAGAATGCTAAGATGGATGAGAGACAATACATTAAAGGATATGATAAGAAATAAGTGTATCCATGAAAGTTAGAGGTGATGCCAATTAAGGTCAAGATGAGAGAAAATCGACTTATGTGATTTGGACATTTGCAACACAAACCAGTAGATGCTCCCGTAAGGAGAAAGTGATAATATATAGTCAATGGAGCCGCTAGGACTAGAGATAAGCCTAGACCAGCATGATTTGAAGACTTAAAGAAGAATATGGATCTTATTAGCGTTACATAGGATACAGTTCTTAACATAGCTAAATGGAAGAAGATGATTCAAATAGCTGATCCTAGAAATTTGGGATAAAGGTTTTTTGTTGTTGTTGTATAGGTTGACGTTAGGTGGACAACCAATCATAAAATTTTGTGAAATCTTGTATGGACCGTTTTTATGCTCCATAGCCGATCTCATTTTGATGGGATAAGGCTTGGATGATTGCTCCATAGCCGATCTCATTCTGGCTTGGATGTCGATGATGATGTTATTAACTGAACTAGATTTCATGGAAGCTTAGAACTTGAGAAATAATAGAAGAATGTTTTGGTTATATGATGAACTAATGAGGTTTAATGAGGGCAGTTTACATTCAGAAAGCATTGCAGTCATTGGCCAATTATTCTTCCCTGATTCAGAATTTATTTTACCTTCATGAATTATCTGCTCGAGTCCTTCAAGTTCTGTTAAGATATGAGTAGTTTTTCATCCTGCACTAAATGCTGAATGCCACCAGAATCATCTCAGCCTGCATGTAGACATCAACACACACACACACACACACACACACACACACACACACACACAGGTCTCATAATTCAGTTAGATGATACTATATGTTTTATTTAGGCTAGTGGTAATATTAAGTTAATGCCTGGATATTCTGAAAGAAGCCCGCTAACTGCAAATCATTTCTATTTCCTATATATACAGTACACTTATCACATGCTTCTTTAACTTTGTCTTATTATGTTTCACATGCATCATTATCCTTCTTTTCCTTGTTATATTTCTAGGGTCCGGAGGTTAGGAGTGGTGATTTGCCGCAGCCAATTAACTTAGAAAGCGGCCAAGAGTTCACTTTCACCATCAAAAGAGGGGTTGGTACAGAAGATTGTGTTAGTGTGAATTATGATGACTTTGTTAACGATGTTGAAGTTGGTGATATGCTTCTTGTAGACGGTATGTAACTATGTAAGATCTTTCTTTAATTGTGTGCTTTTAGTTGGACGGGGGCTACTTCTAAATTTTTTTATAGGAAGAAGTGAGAAAGTTGCATATAGAAATTAGAAAGGTCAAGAGGTATATGCAATGAAATAGGGTTTGAAGTTTGAACACAGATATAAATATATTAATCTTTCTTCAGCGTTTTTTTTTTGAATCTTAGCCAACCAAGTTTTGTTTCCACTGTCACACTCATTGAACTAAACTATTGATGGCTTTACCTTGAGTGTATTATATGTTAGTATATGTTAACCTCTAATTAATAGCAAAGGTCAATGCGTCACCAGATCAAATCAAAGCATTGTCAGTCCCATCTTTCAGTTAGATTAAATGTAATTCCTCAGTTTGTACTTTATCAGAAAATTCACTAAATTCAAAAAGTATATCTAAATTTAACTGCAGATAATCTTTCACCTTTTCAAGTTATTATCTTGTGTAATTAACTTCATATAACTTAGTGCTGCAGCAAACAATAAGCTGTCAGTCACAAGTATCTTTCAGTGAGTTAAGACTGTACAAGCTCTGTACGGTCCATTTTCACATAATTTTGTCCGCTTATTAATTGTTATCATGTTTATTAGCTTGTCATTTCTCTAATGTAATTGAGCTGGCAGTTGAAAGTATCTCTTTTGTAAGTCAAAACTCAAGAGTCTAGCAGTTCCCTGGAGTTTATTCTTATGTACACATGTCTACTTTTATGCACTGAAAAACCAGTAATATGTTTGTTAGCTTGTCATTTCCCAAGTCTATTACATTTTACCTCAAGAACAGAATGGATTTTAGCCAAATGTTAACAAGGAAATGTAAGGATGTATCTAGAATGGAATATACCATCAAGTAGGATAATCTTATGTGTGACACTAATTTCATAATGTCATTAAACAAAAGAGCTGCTTTCGTAACCAAAATGTACTATGAAATACAGTGCCTACATAGTATGAAAGATTCCCACTGAAGAGGAAGACCTCATTCATGCCATATACCAATCTGAGGGAAAGCTCTTAGCATGACATCTCACAAGTACAGTAGATTGCTTATTACTTGAAGAAAATAAGGTCTATTAGTAGTATAGCCTATGTTCATTTAAGAGGCTTGTATTTTCTTCTACACTGACATATACCTTGAGACCAAGAAGACATTGACAATCTTGCTGTGAACTTATTGGCCTTGATTAGGACAGAATTATATCCGTTAGTAATTATAGACTACTCTCAGGATACTTATGGTAATAGAAAATGAAATTTTAGGAAAAGATCAGTATGCCAATTTTTAATCCTACTCCATGAGAGACTGTGCCTCAGGGAAGCTTGGTGTTTAAGAAATAGAGCGAGGAACAAGGACACGCTTCCTTTGTTATTCTCATGTCTGTATTTGAATTTTAAACTTCTCAACCTTTATACTTTTGTCTTTTTCATGTTGCATAAAGTGGTACGGATCTTTGAGCTACAGATTTTTTTTTTGCAATGATGACTGGCCAGACTGGGCATCTGTTTCCCCCAAATTTTTTGTATAAAGGCTTTGGTTTTTTGTATGGCTGAGCATCTGGTTTGCTAATCATGATCTTTTAGGAGGAATGATGTCATTAGTGGTGAAATCCAAAACCGAAGATTCTGTTAAATGTGAAGTTGTTGATGGAGGCGAGCTCAAGTCCAGGCGCCACCTGAACGTTCGGGGGAAAAGTGCAACTCTGCCATCCATTACTGGTTAGAATTTGAAAATTTTGACATATGTGATTCTTTATTTATCTACTGCTTTCTTGGTTTTCTGATAGTTTCTTTTTCTTGCTTTTCTGTTCACAATTTTTTATCTGACGCAGAAAAGGACTGGGATGATATTAAGTTTGGGGTCGATAATAAAGTCGACTACTATGCAGTTTCCTTTGTCAAAGATGCAGATGTTGTGCATGAATTGAAGGGTTACTTGAAAAGTAATTTCTTTAATTATGGTTCACTCTATTTAACGACATGGTTTTCTCAATCAAAGATAATTTCCATTAACAGCACATATTTGATCATGTCCACCCTTATTCTGCATCTAACCCTCTATGCAATGTTCCTTCCTTACAGACTGTGGCGCTGATATTCACGTGATTGTGAAAATTGAGAGTGCAGATTCCATCCCAAATTTGCATTCTATAATTACTGCATCTGATGGGGTAAGATCTCCTGATTCAAATGATGTTCTATGTTTTCCCAATTACTTGGAGGGAATAGTAACTTCTCATCAATAATGTTCATAATGCACGT
The DNA here is from genome assembly GCA_036927795.1 of Iris macrosiphon. Classification (NCBI taxonomy): domain Eukaryota; kingdom Viridiplantae; phylum Streptophyta; class Magnoliopsida; order Asparagales; family Iridaceae; genus Iris; species Iris macrosiphon. The sequence continues at coordinate 30,309,083 of JAYESA010000009.1, read as the reverse complement.
AAGTGTAGGAATGCATATTTTGTATCCGTTGAATACTTGTATAGCCAGTTTCACAATTTGTACATGTAAGGTATAAGCCATAATGTTTACTATATCCTAATGTCATTCCACCAACTATGTTCTTGTCATAGTTTAAAGTATCGGCCGATACCGATCCGATACGGCCGATACCGATACAGTTTGGCATGTCCCGATCCGATACCGACCGATATCCGATACTGACCGATACCGACATTAGAGGTCTCTTTTTCGGTCAATTCGGCAAAAAATATTCAATTAAAAAACCAATTAGCAAGGGTGTAAAAGCATAGTAAGGTTGTAAAAACATATAAAAGAGGAAAATTTATCTATCGCATATAAATCAATCGACAAGGATGACTATTATTTCATTCAATATCAAAAATACTAAGAAACAATACTGGAAATACTTTAAATTATGCATAAATGTATAAAATATATTCTCTAAAATGTTAATAATTTACTAATAGTTGTTTGCTTTCCGATACCAAAAAATCCGATACTCCGACCCGAAACCGCCGATACTACCGATACCGCCGATCCCGATACTCATAGGAATGGTCCGATACCGATTCCGATACCGATACTTTGAACCTTGGTTCTTGTCCTTTCATCAATAGTTAAGGTAGTTAAGTACTGATTTGGTGTTGTTGCAAAATCAAGAAGATCCATCAAAAGTCAGGGTAGTGTAACATTTTCCAGAAGATATGAGAATAATTTCTCTTGGCCAATGGTAGTCTACTGGAGTACACTGAGTTTGATACAACGCTAACTAGCTAAATCATCCATCTGAAACTTGGGCTGGCCCCTCCCAAACTCATATTTGATCGTTACTAAGGGCGAAACGATCTGTCATGAGGCCCCGGTGATTCGATCATTCACATATAATGAATTATGGGAGGTAACTTGTTTTGACTGTGGGATTGCTAGATGAGGTAATGCCAAAGTTGTTCTGGGCGCTAGGCGAGGCGAGAGGGTGGCCGCCTTGTCTAGGCGCCCGTCCAAGTCACAGCAGCAGCAGCAGTACGAGCAGCCCAGGTCACAGCAGCAGGAGCAGTACGAGCAGAAGAAGAAGAAGAAGAAGAAGTACCAGCAGAAGCAGGAGCAGTACTAGCAACAACATCATTTTTTTTTGAGCACCAGCAGCAACAATAGCCTAGGCGCGCCTAGGCGTCCTTCTCCAAACACGAAAAATATTTTGCCTGATCGAGGTGCTCTCCCCTCAACAGGCCGCCTAGGCGTCGCCTGTAACAACATAGTAATGCACTTTGTTGTGTATCGTTTCTGGTCACAAGACAAGATTAATGACCGTGAACCTAGCTAGCCCTTTGGTTGTGAGTTGTAACAGTGCTTCAGTGTTGAAATAAGATAATCAAGGAGATATTGCTGTATGAGGTCCAGCTTGACCAGCAAGTCGCTGGTAATAAGATACCCAAGATGCTTAAAAGTTGAGTGTTAAGCAAGAAATAATGACTTGCATATTGCTCTTTAGATTTATTAAACAGTCTTAAAAGAAGAACATGAGCCAACTATCTATTTCTAGGATGTGGCTCCTAGGGTATTAGTTATTGAAGGAAAAATATAATATTGAAGACTGCTTTTATCATGATAAAGGCATGGTGTTTCTCTGCTGCATGTGCAAGTACTCATGGCGGGATGATGGGACGACTATTTACTATTTAGACAATTAATTTAGAGAGTGCATCCACGATGATTTGTAAGAAATATTAGCAACCAAATTAGAAGAATGTAAGGGATTGTAAGCAGACCAGCATTAGGTGGTCTTCTACAAGATCAAGTGAAAGACACATAAGAGAAACAAAGATGAGAGAAGAAGAGGTCAAGGTTGAAAAAGAATTGCAGGTTTGAAACAAATTTCTAGAAGGCTTATAGATTGAGGAGAGCCCTTTAGTTTAGACAAGCATTCTCGCGGAGAAGGTTCCCAATGGTCTTTAATCAGGTAATTGATATGGTAAAGTGGTCAATCCTATTGAAGTGAGGTGATGCTATACTTGGCATGTTACAATTGATACTAATATCAGCTGTATTTCCTATTTGTTTTATCACGAATAGATGAATTAGACCATCCTTCAATATGTTATTGAATTAGTAATTGGTGATCCCTTTCACAATCTCACTTTTCCATTTGATTTTTTTACTAGTTCTCAACTTAATGATAACTTTCATATCTCATGCTAAACTTTGTTATCTTCTTCTTTGACCGTTTGCAGGCTATGGTAGCTAGGGGAGACCTTGGAGCTGAACTACCTGTTGAGGAGGTTCCACTGCTGCAGGTATTTTTTTCCCTCTTGTCCAATAGTACTCCTAGTAAAATGCTTTGATTGTTAAAGTTGCCGTTGTGTTTTCATCGCTTTAGCCAGTGTGTAATTTAGATGATTAGAAAAAGGAATGCTACTGCTAGAGTAATCTTCAGGATTGCCATGGTGAGGTGCCTTTTAGCAATTTCCTGCCTTAATCATCCCTACAAATATTAATGTATTGTCCTGGTTACTGATAGACATTTTAGTTGTCCTCTCCTGTAATGTGTAATCAACATTTTCCCTCCATATGTAGGTCTATATATAATTGGTATGCACTGGTGTTTCACCACACTGTTCCTTTTATGTCATTGGTAGACTTACTCAATAAAAAGGAGCCCTTGAATAAATATTTAAACATTGGGAACAAACAAAATGCTCCACATAGATAAGATGCATCCAAAATGTACCACCTATAACTTCTGTTTCAACTTTCACAGTAGTCCTGCTTGATTTCAGTCATGTTGCCCAAATAAAGATTGGTAGAGTAACCTGTAGCCCATTGGTAATGACAGAATCGTCCAAATAACTACTGGTCTACAAATTTATAATATTGTTCTCCTTGATGTTTTATTGTCCTGTATCTTTTCTTCTGTTAGTATATCTAGACTACATTTGTGCTGGAGCCACAAAGCCAACTATACTTCCAAGTGAACATTTGGTTTGATCTTTCTGTTGTATTTTTAGGTGAGAGCATATCTTTAACTTAGCGAGAATGTTACATATGTAATTCTCTCATGTGCAGGAAGAAATCATTAGGCTGTGCCGGAGCATGGGAAAGGCTGTTATTGTTGCAACAAACATGCTAGAAAGTATGATTGTTCATCCTACTCCAACGCGAGCAGAAGTCTCAGACATTGCCATCGCGGTCCGCGAGGGTGCTGATGCAGTCATGCTCTCTGGTGAAACGGCTCACGGGAAGTATGTAAATTTCTTTTTATGGAAGTGTTCCCTTTCTGTTACCTAAAAAGTTGGTATTTAGATATAAGCCAGAACATTATTAAAAGATCACGTTGAAGCTATCTTGAATGCCAACCATATCAGCAAATTTTGTGTTTGCAATTCTTTAGTCAATGGTGTTCATATTTGTTTTTATTTTTTTAACTTGCAGCCATTAGTTTTTTTTTTCTACTAATGTACTTCACCAACTTGACTACACGCAGAAGCTTCCTTTAACGTTCTGTTTAAATTTGTTATTTTGAACCGCTATTTTGTTCCATATACTGAGATGTACTCTATACAAACTTATACAAAATGAATGATTGCTCTCTAACCTATGAATTTCCTTCTCGCCCACATGATTCTGAGATAAGAGTTTTCTTTATGATATGTTTGTTAGGTTATATATAACTCTTGAGTTAAAAAAAAACAAGTTGGTGTTCACACTTGTAAATTGGGAACTTCGACTATCTAAGTTACTATAATAGACTGTTGTTACTCATAATTGTTGCAAATAATATCTTCCCGACATGTCTTTTTAACTATTGGTGCATGAATTTGTAACCTACTTATATGGATCTTATGCAGATTCCCATTGAAAGCTGTAAAGGTCATGCATACAGTAGCTTTGAGGACCGAAGCTACCGTTGTTGAATCAGAAAAACCCACTAACCTAGGAGAGGCATTTAAGGTTAAGCACGATGTCCTTGTTGTGATTTTGCTGTTACCATCTTGTCTTATGCTGTTCAGCCAAGGCCTCTAGTCTTGATCTAAGCTTACTTTTCATGTTTCTGTAGAACCATATGAGTGAAATGTTTGCCTACCATGCTACAATGATGTCAAATACTCTTGGTACGTCAACAGTGGTGTTCACAAGAACTGGATATATGGCTATCCTACTCAGCCACTATCGGCCCTATGGTACCATATTTGCCTTCACTGATGAGTGCGTAAACGATCCATCTACTCTTTATTTTATATACTGAAATGTCCCTTGTCCACTTAATAGTGCATAGTTTTTTGCCTTTAGGCATCTTAAATAATTGTTTAGACTTGAACTTGTAGCCTAGTTATGTTTTACTAATTAAACTGACGAAATTGTTTTCTCATCACCATATAGGGAGAGAGTGAGACAGAGACTGGCCCTGTACCAAGGGGTGTGTCCCATGTATATGGAATTTTCAGATGATGCCGAGGAGACATTTGCTAAGGCTGTCTCCTATCTGCAGGTAGTTACAGAAGTATATTCCCTATATTTCCTTATTATGTTGAACTTTTGGATTACCTTATCCATGGATACACTTTTCAGTAGTGTTAGGAAACAGGTTGAAGCTAGTATTGAGAGCCTTCTGAACCCAGGTTAAAGATAAAATAAGCATCTCAACTGGTTAAGGTTGACAAACAACCAATCTGTTGATGGGGAGGAGGGAGGTGAGGGTTGTTGGTTAGGGGTGGGGGTTTCTTTTTAGTTGGTAGATGAAAAAGAACCACATAATGTAGGTTATATACTGGGAAGGGTGCTGCTGAGCCAATGAATAAAAAAAAATAAAAGTTAGCAAAATTTAAGTGTTAGTAATATGAAATTGCAAGTTTTCATTTAATGACAAAATAAATTCATAAGGGGGGTAAGTTTAAAGGTTAGAAGTGGCATGTGTACGAAGACGTCATTGGAATAGTTTGAGGTGCACAGGTTCTTTGCTCTCCTACTCCTGAGATACAAATGTTATCTTCCACCGACTAGCTTGCGTGCATGAACAAAACCAGTAGAAAGCTTGGAACTGGTGCTGCCTAGTCGCCCAGAACACTTGATAAGCCAAAACCAACAAACCAACATTTTTTGAGTACAGAGAAAAACAAGAAGCAAAATAGTATATTGTATCCATAAGGAAGTAGCAAGCATTTGTGACCATTTAGCTCTAATTGTTTGAGTATCCAATTCATAAAACGGACTGATTCATGCTAGTCATTCAATGAAAAATTGAAGGCACCCACTAATTCACCAATCACACAATAATTGAATTCATGAAAAATAAAATGGTTGGCAAAAAGTCCAGGTAATTATTTAACAATAAACCAACAGCCCATTTTATTTGGCCATTGATAAAGGCACAACCAAAATTGTTAGGGAGCATCACAAATTTGTTAAAATGTTGGTCATATTTCAATACCCAAAATACCCTTTGAAAAAATTTAGGGAGCATCAGAACTAAAGTATAGGCTTCCAAAAAAATTGGTTTCTTCCTCTTCCTTCCCACTAAACCTTAATCCATGTTTTTTGCAAACTTTCGTAATAGATAGTCCCATTTGGTACTATTTTTGAAATTTCAATCTTCATTAACGGAGTTTTGAAGGTCCCTAATCGAAACAAATTTGTTTGGGACAACGAAAACTACCAAAATTTTGGAAGTAGTCCTGGATATACACAGAATTATTAAAATTTTGACAGTCCTAACAATAACTAGGACTGCCAATTTTGGCACTCCTAAAGACAGAGAGGTATGTGTTCAGGACTGCCAAACTTCTGGCAGTCCTAGCAATGCATAAGACTGCCAAAATATGGCTTGTGATAAAGGCACTACAAAGAACACTCAGGGTTGCCCATATTTTAACCCCTAAAAATTACAAGTTTGCCGGTCCTAAAACTTGCTTAGGGCTGCACATACCAACCTATATAAGTAAAAACCATTTCTCTTCTTTCTTTTTCACCTTCAAATGAAGAATCCATCATTCTCTCCAAGTCCTAAAACCTAAACCTAACTTTGGAATTTGATTGTTGTGGTCCCAAGAGGAAGAAAATTATGATTAGGTGATTCTCCAACGAATATTCTTTGTTAAATTCGGTATGTCTTCGATAACATATGATGAATAAGTTTTTCAAGTATTCGATTGTCACCAAATTATTTAGTTTTATTCGACTATTGTAGGAGCCATGCACGAAATTCTCTTCGATGAAGAAGTCGGATCATGCAATCCATTAAATGTGCACTTCGCTCTTTCCGAAGAACATGTCGGTTGTTCCGAAGCACCTACGGTACGCAAAATGACAACCCTATTTCGATGGCCAGCAGTCATCGTATAAGGACTGTCATAAATTCGACAGTCTGTAAGGACTGTCATAAATTCGACAGTCCTATATAAATATAGGACTGTCATAATTTTGACAGTCCTATAGACTGTGTGGACTGTCAAAATACTGACAGTCCTGAAGATAAAATGCTGAACAACGTATTTTCTTCAAGACTGTAAAAATTTTGACAGTCCACTCAATACATTAGTCTGTACAAATTGTGACAGTCCTAATTTGGACTACCAATTATTTGAAGTTATTAATTTTTATATTATTTTATATTGGTTATAGGACCAACCTTGTACAGATGCTGTGGTACATCCTGCTATTGGGGTTGATGTGGAGAATGTATTCTCAACGGATATTCGATTTGCATCCCATGAAGAAGCATTAGATTGGTGCAGAGAAGTTGGAAGACGACATAACATAATCATTGTTATTGCAAGATCGATCAGATCTCGGCCGGGCCGAAAATATTTAGAGTTGGGTTGCGAAAGAGGAGGTGTGTTCATGCACCATCGGGAAAAAAATTTGTCGTTGAAAAAAAAGTCCCTAAGAAAAACGTTGGGACGAGAAAATGTAGTTGTCCATTTAAGGTGTTGATTGTAAAAGTAGAAGATGTGAAGTGGATAGTCGAAGTTAATAATGGAATACACAATCATCCTATTCCAGACACTTACGGGTCATGCCTACGTGGCACGGTTGAACAAGGATGAGAGAAAGTTGGTTGAAGAATTGTTCCTTTCCGGAGTTGCACCCAAACAAATTTTTTCTGCCGTGCGACAAAAAGAAGAGAACAAGTCAACCATGGGGACGATCTATAATACTTTAACGAGAGCGAAATGTAATAGTATGAAAGGAAGAATGGCGATGTAGAAAGTATTGAAGTTGCTTGACGAGCATCACTATGTGGAGTACCATAGAAAAGACATCCACAAAATGATGAACTCCTTTCATTGTTTTAGGCTCATCCTGATTGCACACACTTGGCTAGGTCCTTCGCAGACGTATTGGCCCTTGATTGTACATATAATACTAACAAGTTCAAGATGCCTCTTTCACATTGTTTGGGTTTACGTCTACGGGAAAAATATTTTCAGTCGCTTTTTGTTTTATGAAGAGTGAGACAGTTGAGGATTACACTTGGGTGTTGAGGAAACTACAATCCCTTTACACATGATACAAAGAGCCCTCTGTTTTTGTTACCGACAGAGAATATGCGCTGATAAATGCTATAGATATTTTATTTCCTCATGTGCATAGACTACTATGCACTTGGCATATAAATCGAAATATCCAAGCTCAATGCAAAGCAAATTTGAAAATATGGATGGTAAAATCGACAAGCTTCGCTTCGAAGAATTCTACAGTGATTGGAGTCTTGTATGGCGAGCAAGTACTAAAGACAGCTACGACACAGCATGGTACATGTTCAAACAAAAGTGGGAGACTAGTAACCCGACATGCATTTCTTATATCAAGGATACTTGGCTAGAACCACATAAGGAACAATTCGTCTTAGCATGGACGAACATGGTGAAACATTATGGCACAATCACTACGAACCGGGTCGAAGGATCACACTCAAGTTAAAAAGATATCTACGGTCATCGGTCGATAATTTTGTCTCCGTTTGGCAGTCGATTCATTTGATGATTATTTCCACGGTGAACGAGATTGTAGCATCATTTGAGACGAGCCTCAATATTGCAAAGCATGAATACAGGCATGAACACCTCTTGGATGCTTTAATCCATGTAATATCTCACAAGGTCTTGGGCTTATTGTTTGAGGAGATTGGTAGGTCGAAGTTCGTTGGTTTTGATCCCGATGTTTGCGGTTGTTCATATCGACATTCACTCGGCCTTTCTTGTGCACATGAGATTAACGAATATCGCCGTCAATCTATACCTATTCCAATAGATGTTGTTAATCAACGTTGGAGACAATTGTCGATCATGCCGACGATGAAAGTTCATGATGATTTCTTTTCTTTGCCACAAGTGAAACTCCTTCACGTAAGGTGGTGTGTCGCATCGGAACCGGAGAAAAAAATCCATTTAGGTTAAAATCCAAGAAATTGCAGTCCCGGCAACAACTCGATTGCAAGAGCCATCTGTTGTTCGAGCTCCTAAGGGAAGACCACACTCAAGAATTAGTAGAGCACAAAAAAAAAGGTGGAGTCAACTAAAAGAGATCCATCCTTGTTTGAACATATTGGACGCAATTTAATGAAGTTGAGTCAAAGTCGGTTATCGAAAGTATGGTAATTTCGAAGAGAGAGTAAGCTTACTATTCGAAGAGGGAAGATACAGAAAACGAACGATGCAGTCATGGCCGAGGGTTTAGATAACTTCTCTGATTCATACAGTCTATACATTCAAAATTTTCTACCTGAGATACGGGATTTTATTTGGTCTATTGTTGATGTTCCTAAGGATGGCCATTGTGGATTTCATGTATTCGCAAGACATCTTGGCTATTCAGTTGAAGCAGAATGGAGACAGGTTAGGGAAGAGTTGTACGAGGAGTTGGAGTCTCGTCTTCCCTTCTATAGGCAGATACTCGGCGAAGAAATTGTTGGAGATTTGTTGGCAAGCATTGTACTGACACAGTTACCGGACCAGACCATTATATGGATGTACCGCCTGCTGCATACGTATTCTCTAATAGGTATAAGATACCTATTGTAATTAACTCAAAAGGCATTAACAATACTTTTTTTCCAATGTGCGCTCCCCCGGTCGAATACAGACTATCCAATCTATGTTCAATATGGCTTATCGGACAACACTTTCTCATCCCAAGGTTGATCGATCATTCTCCTATTCCTCCACCTTCTACGCTTTGGTATAAACACGCACCGGAGGAAGCGATCGCATGGACGACACCCTACATGGATGCAATTACTGGCTATAAGAAGATGATGAAGATGGAGGATCCCAAAATCTTGCCTAAGTACTACTTTGATATTCTAATCGATTGATACATCTTATACTTTTGTATCATTTTGTAATTTTGTACGCAATATAAATGGAATATAACTTCTTGTACTTTTGTAGCGTGATAGTGCAATAAATAGTGACTATGAACGAAATGAAATGAAGTACTGTATGTTGTGCAATGAGTCATGTATGTTGAGTTTTGGTATCTTTTTCAACTTATATATATATATATATATATATATGTTGGAAGTCCAAAATTTTAAATCAAAACTTATAGGACTGTCAAGATTTTGACAGTCCTAATAGCTACTGGGACTATCGAAATCTTGACAGTCCTAGTTTTAATCTCCTGTCTTTACACATATATATAAGTGACAGAACATACCAACTAAAAACTAGGACTGTCAAGATTTCGACAATCCCAGTAGCTATTAGGGCTGTCAAAATCTTGACAGTCCTAGTTTTTGACAGTTAGAAGATATCATACCCAGGAAATATTATTAGATATCAGAATATTTTTGCCATTAGGTTATTATGGCATTATTCATAATATACCATTACATGCTACAAAAAATATATTCATTACTTATGGTTTTATTGAACCTGTTTCTCGAAATAATGTTTCCATAATAATGAAAAACACTTCCTTTGAGGATAGAGACTATCTCGTCGAAAGAGGTAATCCTTTAGGTTTATTGGTTATACATAAATACGAAGACCAGACTATCCAATCTATGTTCAATATGGCTTATCGGACAACACTTTCTCATCCCAAGGTTGATCGATCATTCTCCTATTCCTCCACCTTCTACGCTTTGGTATAAACATGCACCGGAGGAAGCGATCTCATGGACGACACCCTACATGGATGCAATTACTGGCTATAAGAAGATGATGAAGATGGAGGATCCCAAAATCTTGCCTAAGTACTACTTTGATATTCTAATCGATTGATACATCTTATACTTTTGTATCATTTTGTAATTTTGTACGCAATATAAATGGAATATAACTTCTTGTACTTTTGTAGCGTGATAGTGCAATAAATAGTGACTATGAACGAAATGAAATGAAGTACTGTATGTTGTGCAATGAGTCATGTATGTTGAATTTTGGTATCTTTTTCAACTTATATATATATATATATATATATATGTTGGAAGTCCAAAATTTTAAATCAAAACTTATAGGACTGTCAAGATTTTGACAGTCCTAATAGCTACTGGGACTATCGAAATCTTGACAGTCCTAGTTTTAATCTCCTATCTTTACACATATATATAAGTGCCAGAACATACCAACTAAAAACTAGGACTGTCAAGATTTCGACAATCCCAGTAGCTATTAGGGCTGTCAAAATCTTGACAGTCCTAGTTTTAATCCCGTCTTTACACATATATATAAAAGTTACAAAACATAACCAATCAAAACTAGGACTGTGAATATTTTGGCAGTTCTAATAGCTATTAGGACTGTCAAAATCTTGACAGTTCTAGTTTTTAGTTGGTATGTTCTGGCACTTATAGGACTGTCAAGATTTTGATAGTCCCAGTAGCTATTAGGATTTGATAGTCCTAGTTTTAATCCCCTGTCTTTACACATATATATAAAAGTTACAAAAATAACCAATCAAAACTAGGACATCCAAGATTTTGACAGTCCCAATATCTATTTAACATGTCAAAGTTACAACCAATTTAAACAAAACATAACCAATCAAAACTCGAAACACAAAGTTACAGCCAACTTCATAGTTTAACATGTCAAGATTACAACCAAAAAAATTTGAAACACAAAATGTAGCAAAATACTCGAAACACAAAGTTTCGTATCAATTGAAACATGACCTAAACTTCATGCCGCCTCTTTGTACGTTGCTCCCTAGTTTCCAAAAAAGAAAAATCTTCAGTGTTGTCGATGTGCTGTAGCTCCTCATTGACTTTCATATAATTCTCACCCTGGCAACTGACGAGACTTCTTCCCAACTTCTTTGCTTTCCTAGCCTATTGATGACAATTCATAAAATTTGTTAGGTTATAAACATATCTTCAAACTGAAAGTTGGTTGCCTCACAATCTTGACCAATGCAGTATACAAGACATATTTGGCGGGGAGATCTGATAGTACACGCACAATATCGTCTCCGCGTTTGAACAACGTAGGTAGTCCGACACCAGCGTAGTAGGCGATGTAGTCGTCGCTACAATCCGTCATATTAACTGCTGCTTGTCGTTCAGTTTCTCTAATAACGCGACTTTGCCACTCAGTGAAAAAGTTCGAGACCCAGTTGAACGCCGCAGGAATATAGTTTAGGAATTTTGTACCTCTCGGAGCACTTATCATTTTCAATGTGCGCTTCGGGACTGTTTGTACGTAGCCAAACTGACGGAGCACTCTATCAGGCATATAAGGCTCCTCGATTTCATGACAACTTATCAGACCGTGATATAAAGCGACTGGTTGCAATGGACGACTACTCTGTCGCAAATAACGATATGGATTTCAAACTATCTGCAACGTAGGAAATTTAGCATGACGAAATTTAGTAAATTATTACCAAACATAAAAAAATTAGGTCTCAATTCACCTCTTCTATCGTCATATCTTCAAGTATATCCCGTAGGACGGCCAAGGTATGTGGACGTTTGGCATCTTCCTTAGTTGGCTTCTATCTGCACATTCTAGGAATGTGCTCGTCATACCCTCGGTTAAGTTTAGCCCGCTTCAGGGTTGGAAAGTGCTCGTATATCCATGCCTTCACGTAACCAAGTTGAAAAAAATTAGTCAAAAAATTTACAACAAAATTTTCTATTATGTATACAAGTTGACAAAGATATATCTTTACATGGAGTAGAGTCTGGCATCCGGATATTGTCTTGGAGCCGACGCGGGATGCCACACCAAGCTCGCGGTAAATGTATGCTAGTATACCGCTTCCCCAAGATATTTCTCCCACCGTGTCTATGTCGTCAAAATTCAAGAGATATTTAGCATGTATCGACGTTCCAGACTTATCCGGAATGCCGACAGCCCCTAAGATGAACTGCATATATCCACGGGCCACATTATCGCTATTATCCGCTTCGGGGTCCAGATCATCGAATGTCTCCTCCAAATATTTCAAAGGAAGTCCGTACGACTTCTTGAAGTCTTGAAGGGTTGTAAAACTCGCCGCATCAACTCCCAGACAGCCTGATACATAATCCACGATATGATCGTAAAAGTTAATGCTCGATTCGTCAAAAGTGTGATTCATCATGACTCGACCATCAACCCTAAGTCCTAATATATGATGGACGTCATCCAGGGTAATCGTCAACTCTCCTTTTGGGAGATGAAACGTGTTGGTTTCTTGATGCCATCGTTCTACAAATGCTGATATGAGTGCATTGTCCACCGTCGTATATGAGTAGTTATCCAAATTTTGTAAACCGGTGGGATTGATTTTAGCCTTAACGTCGTCTCCGAAAAATTTAAACCCCCATGTATTGCACTTTTTGCCGTGGTTGATCACCGGTAACATACGAGAACTCTCCTGAAAAGTAAACAATTGGATGAACTTAGAACTATATATAAAATGTAGTTATATATAAATAATTGGATAAACTTAGAACTATATATAAAATTATCATAACGTAATGTACTTACCGGATTGTTCTATATTTGGTATGCAATATGGTTCTCGATCGACGGCAACATAGAGCAACCGTTTGGACGAGTCTCGACTGGACTATCTGGCTGCTGAGAAGGTCCTGAACCATCAGTAGGCCGATTTCCGAGGGTTGGTGGCCGAGTCTCGACTGGACTATCTGCATGCTGAGAAGGTCTTGAACCATCAGTTGGCCGGTTTTGGACGGTTGGTATGTCTTCATCGGAGGAGGAAGAAAAACCAGAAGTATTAGAAGCATGTCTTTTCGAACGAGTTACAGTCTTCTTTAGTCGACGTTTCCTAACTTGAGGGGGTGCCTCGGGGTCGACAATAGTGAGGGCTGTCTCAACAACACGCTCAACATTGCGTTCCTTATGCATCGACGCAGTGGGGCTTCTTCTTATGATACCTTCATCCTCAAGGCCCTTCCGAGGGTCGTGACTATTAAGACAAAGAAGATATATATTTAACATCCCAAAATTAATTGAACAATCAGGACTGTAGAAATTTCTACAGTCCTATATGTATATAGGACTGTTGAAATTTTTACATCCTCTATACATAAAGGACTGTCGATATTTCAACAGTCCACAATGTATATAGGACTGTAGAAATGTCTACAGTCCGGCATGTTTCTGTCCCGTACGTTTGAGGAAATTCGAACTTGTATACCCTAAAATAGGGTTCGGGACTCTAGAAATACGTCGAAACTACATCCAAAACCTATTTTAGCTTATTTCACTATAATTTTAAGCCTCTAACGAAGATTGGAAAGAAAATTTTTGGAAATTTTTCGAAATGCAATGAAAAATAAAAAATTTGAGAAGGAGAAGGAGGAGGAAGAATTGTACCTTGATTTTTTTGAGAGTTTGGGAGCCATCGATTAATGGTTGGAATTTGAGGAGATGGAGATTGCAAAATTTTAGGTTTCAAATGGAAGGAGTGGAGGAGGAGGGCTCCGACCAAGGTTGGGCGGTGGTGGAGGTTTGGAGGTGAGGTTGGATTAGTATGAGTAATATTTGGGCTAGTATGAGTAAAGTTCATTCATTAATGGGCTAGCCCCAAGTATTTTTTGTAGTGCCTTTATCACAAGCCCAAAATATTTGTAATCCTAAGATAGAGAAGTCTTGTCTTCTCTAGGACTGCAGTCCGAGACCATGTACATATGGATAGACAATGGATAGAATGGAAGAGTGAGATATACAAATAATAAATGGGACAGCTCTCTGCAACTTTCAAAGATAAACTTGGACCTTCTTTTTGGCATGCATCACCATTGTAATGCTTATATCATAAGTTGAGGCATTGCCGAACAGTTAATCACTAATGAGCTTCGAAAGGCAGACAAAACCCCCATGAATTGGAAATAAAAAGTCAGTTTTACAACACTGGAGAAGATCAATCTGTCTGCACTTAAACTTATGTTGCTCCCAAGATTAATCTGTCTGCACTAAAACTATTGATAATTGAGTTGCAGAGAAACTACCTCAAAGAAACCAATGGAAAACAGAAAGATGCAAATTACAAATATGACAAACCAACAGGAGCTTGACTTTGTCATTTATTTTGATATCAATATTGTGGGATTACACAATTGCTATATGCTAATTATTTTACAAGATGTATCCCCATGGCCAAAACTAAATAGAAGAAGCTATGTTATTTGCATCCGAATGCTCTGTTCTTATCTTCTCAGAGAGGATAAGTAGTTTCCTTATATTTGAGAAAATGGATCTCAACCATAAAATCAAAATATCTGCGCCATCTCAAAAATTGGTACACGATCACACAGTAAGTTGGGAGTAGAGTTGCTGACACATGACTACAGACGTGGTATTAGCAATCATCATCATCATCAATGAGAACAGATAGTCCAATAAATAAGAAACTCATCTCATGTACTCAAACCGTAAAGGAATGTACTTAAAAGAATCTATATCTCATGTAAAGTAATTTGCTCCCTGGACTGCAAATATGAGTAGTAGTTTTTGACACAAGCAGATAGTTGTATTGTAAAAAAAAAAAAAATCTCATTACCGAATTGAAAGAACAAATTTAACTTCCACTGGCCTTTTCTTCCTTAATTCTAACACTTATATTCAGTACAGCACGTAAGTGTTCTAATTGAAGCAAACATTTTGCTTTACTGTTTCCATATACAAGAGAAATTCACTATAAGGAGCAAAAAGAACTTACAAATCAAAATACAACTAAGAAAGCCTTGCCAAGCACCTCCAGACTTTCATTTGTTATATTTATTCAAACTAATGACACTCTTTCCAAGTAAATTTCCCCTAGTCAAGAAACTAGATTGATGGTAGCCTAAGGTTTCACCTTTCCTTGATACCGGTGTATCTGTGGAATAGAATCAGTCTTTTCCTGCCAACTCTGGTGCACCATCTTGCCATGACAAGAAGAATGTTAAGCTCTCTCGAGTTGTAACTATCTCCAAGATCAGCATCCACACTTGTTCACCGAATACACAAACCCAGATTCTTGGACCCATTGGACCAATTCACCTTCATCACCCAATGATTGACCACTAATGAGCTCAAGGATCAGTAAGCCGAATTGAAAAACCACATCCCTGCTTCTCTGATTATTGTCGTCTGTTCAAATAAAAGAAGAAAATATAAGAAAACCAGGCTTCTCTGATTGATAAAATTGTACCACGAAGATAGTCCTCTAAGCTTCCATTCTCCATGTGGTCAAAGACAAGAAAACTGAAACAAAATTTACAAGCAAGCCCATCAGATTAGTTTACCTTACAATAGCCACAAAATGAACAGAGTTTACTGCACCCTTCAGGTGAACTAAAAAAGAACAGCATGAAGCAGAACATTTTCCTTCATAAAATTCTTCAAGCCTGGCAGGACTGTCAAAATTATGGCAGTCCTCACAGTAGTCATGACTACCAAAATTTTGTAAGTCCTCATAATAATCAGGACTGTCAAAATTTTGTCAGTACTGTCCGGTTGTAAAAACTGAATCAAACTATGGGTTCAACCAATGGTCTGATAACTTCTCTTGATATCAGTAACCGTGATAACTGGTACAGACGTTCATATTCCGGCAAATCTAGCTCAAGATCAGTCTAACTCTCAGGAAGTCCTTATAGCCTACATAATCCTATAGAGACTATGAAACATTTTATATGCCTTTGATCCATCCATCTGAAGCAAAGACTGGTTCTTCCATACAGAAATCGCCAAATGCCTCGATGCGAATCTTGAGATCTGAGATCTTCTTAAATTGAAAAAACCATGTGTGTTTTGACCTAAATAAGAACTCAATTTGACAGTACTAGTGTTCTAAATTTCACTAGGTGGAATCGGTGCGGTGGAGGGCCGCATAGCGCATAAGCCGTCTATTTTTTTTTTGAAATTTGAAATTTGAAATTTGAAATTTGAAATCTATAATACAGATTTGAAATTCAAACATGTTCTAACTTCTAAATCCAATACAATTCATAATTTTTTTTTGAAATTTGAAATTTGAAATTTAAATGTTCTAAAATCTAAATCCAATCTTAAAACTCAAACGATATATCCACAATACAACTAAGCATAAAAAAGAAAAAAAAAGAAAAAATTGCACGGCCGAACAGGGCCGCACATGTCGAACACGCTTGGACCGAACAGGCCCGTCTAGGGCCGAATAGGACCGAACAGACGCCTAGATCCTCCGCCTAGGAGGTTTTCGGTGTGGTCGACAGCCGCCTAGCGCTTAGACCGAAATTTAGAACACTGCTATAGTTTTCCTTCAATTAGAATCATAAGGAAATTGTTTCAACAACCTTCTGATGTCCTTGACTGGCAAGCAAAAAAAGAACAATTCATTCTTCTCCTTGCTGATATGTAGCTTCTTACAAGAACCATTGAACACAATAATATGCTTTCTTGAACGAGATAAAGGAAACATAGTTTCTTGAATGAGAATAGGTGATCACTAATCCAGAATTACTAGTATTCGCATAATTACATGGATTATAAGGGAGAGTAGGAAGTAATTGTTGAAGAGGTGAAACTTCAAAATAAATGAAAAGAGAGTGAGTTGTAGATAGGCCTCGTTTGGTTCGCATAAAGGAAAGGAAAGTAAATCAATTATTTGGAAAATTACAATTTTCAGTAATTTTTCTTTCCGGTGTTTGGAAAGGTCCAAGAAATTGGAAGGAAAAGTGAATAATTGGGGTCGGAAAGTGAATCCATGTGGTAAGTGGGAGAATCATTTTTTCTCCTATTTTTCTTTTCCTTGGAAATTTTTCTTGCTCATTTTCTTTGGCATCCAAACACATGAAATGAACGACTTTCCTTTCCGAAGGTCCTGTGAACCAAACGCGCAGTGGTAACCATCCCCAAAGCTGCTATGAGATATTTTCACTCAAGACAAAGCTTGCACAAGAACAATTCATTCTTCTCCTTGCTGATATGTAGCTTTCTTACAATAACCCTTGAAAACAATGATATGCTAGCTTTCTTATTTGTTTCTTGAATGAGACAAAGGAAACATAATTTCTTGAATGAGAATAAGTAAGGTCATTTCTAAATGCACATCGAAAGTTATTCCAGGACAGCCTAATTTTTAGGATTGTCAAAATTTTAAATTTTGTTGAGAGTCCTAAATCTTTAGTCCTGTCAAATTTTTTGACAGTCCTTCCAATATGTAGGTCTGTCAACATTTTTGACAGTCCTAAAAATTTAGGACCATCAAAATTGTTGTGTGAAAATTTTGACAGTTTTAATGGGCTGTACTGGAGTAACTTTTGATGTGCCTTTAGAAATGGCCACAAGTAATCACTAATCCAGAACTAGTAGTATTCACATAAGTACATGGATTAGAAGGGAGAGTAGGAATTAATTGTTGAATAGGTGAAACTTCAAAATAAATGAAAAGTTGCATGTGCTTGGACATAGCTGCATGTTCAAGTGAGATCAACTAGGAGAGAGATCAGGATTGCAGTCTGGTTAACACTATGCAGGAGCAGCACGGTTGGATGCCCACATTTAGTTTAGCTTTTGATATCAAGAGCATGGTGCTTTGTTCCAAGGTAACAGTTTTGGAATTTACATTCTAGAGGATGCTGTTTCAGCCTCGAAATAGCCTATCCATAATATGAAGACAGGGTTACATACTCCTGAGCCTTCTCAAACCTGGCTAAAGCAAGAGCCTAATGGCAGTAGCGTGCCATTTCTAGTTTTCGATATCAAAATAGCCGTATGCATCCAGTCACAGTTCCATGGTTAGAGATCATTTCAACCATATATATACAGTGTATTATAAATTTTATAAACTAGTATTAAGCCGATGACAACAGTTATGAAATGTACTAGGTAGTAAATTCACAATTTGGATTTGTTGAAGAGCCAGTAGCTCTTAGGTCATTGAAAATAGGTAGTCTTAGGAGTAGGAATGTCAAAGTTTTGGCATTTCTAACAATAGTTAGGACTACCAATTTTTTTCAGTTCTAAGACAATTTTCTGTCTAGACTACCAAAATATTGACAGTCCTAACTACAGTGAGAACTGTCAAAATTTTAGCAGTCCTAAGATAGAAACTTCTTTGTTTTAGGACTGTCAGTGCAGAGTACAATCAGTACTGTAATTTTTTTGGTAGTCCTTTATCGTCCCCAAGAGGGCTGTGCCGATTTCTGAAGTTCGAAACCCCTAAAATTGGGTTCGAAGCTTTAGAAAAAGTCCCATTGGAGAATCAATAACCTAAAATCTACTAAGTTTAACAATACATGAAATAAACATAAAATCTAAGAATAAAAAAAACCCCTAGATTTGGAAGGAAAAAACATAGAAGAGGAAGTGGAAGATTTACCTTGATTGGGAATGAGTCTTGGTGTGTGACATCTGCAAATAGGATTGGAAGAGGAAGAGGAAGAGGAAGAGAGGGGTGTTATGTTAGAGAAGAAGGGGAGAGGGATGTTAGAGAAGAAAGAGAGAGTGGTGTTGCCTCCAATCAATTTTAATGTTATCCCTAACAAATTTACAGCTTGTGTGTTGCTCTTATCCTATGATACCCTCTAACAAAAATGTTGTGCTATCAATAGCCTTTATCAAAGTTATGGTACTCAAAATAGAACTTATAGTACCTCCAAAATCTATACTATTCATTTGAATTATCAAGAGATTTTGGGCAATGTTTAGCACGCAGTGGGTGAAGGTCCTTGCATGTATATTAGATTGTTGCAAGTTCTTGTTCTCATCAAACACCTAGTTGAATAACTGATGGGAACGTCACTTACAAGAAGTTTATAGAGAGAGAAGTCACAGAGGGTTTGTGCAATCTACCATGGTCTTCTCCAAACTGAATCAATGATGAAAAGGTACAAAAAAGGGACTAATTCATCTGTTGTAGTTCTGACAATTCGTATTACTTTCCCTTTTCCATGATTATGTTACAGAAAATGTACATTATTGCAGTTTCCTATTTCGGGATTTTGTTCTAAACTATTTGGATGTCGTACAGATTCATGGGATGGTTAAGGAAGGTGAGGAGGTGGCCCTTGTTCAAAGTGGCAGACAGCCCATCTGGAGATCCCACTCAACCCACAATATCCAGGTCAGGAAGGTTTAGTGCATGCGCAGTTGAACGTCACATCTGCGCCGATTCCTGGAGGTGTGATGCAAAGCAAGAGATTTTGTAGCTTTTGTGCCTCCACAGGATCAAACATGAACACTACTTTCTTCCCCTAGGATGCTATTTTTATCAGAATGCAGTTTCCGACTTTTCGTTGATTTTTGGTGTCAGAAGTTTGTATGAGTTGAGTTATTAACAAAAATAATCATCATATTACTTATCTTTTAGTGCTACAATTCAAGAATTTATATTTTTGATCCTTGTAATAAAAAGAGAGATCGAGGCGGCCAGATTCGAACTGAAACTGAATGATCTAGATAATGTTTCCGCTTTTGGGGGATAGTTGTAGAAATATAGGCTACTGATGTGCTGTTGGTATTAAGGCTGAAACAGCTCTTATTATTGGTGATGGTGTGAAATCCCAAATCGTCACGCATCGGATTAGTATATGGAAATTCGTTATGGTTATATAAGTAATGTGGTTAACCATTATGGCAAGTGGTGATGCACTTCGAGTCTCATGCATGGGTGTGCCTGTTGGCAACATGACAATGATGGCATACATACCTAGTTGATTTGTGTTTCACTGGCTTGGTATTGTGCCGATTATGCTTTATATATGACGTGCTCGAGTTTGTTACACGAACGAGATATAATTGCTTTATTGAACATCTGTTTTCAAGTTCGTATTTCCATGCTCATAGCATGATTGGCAAAATCTGGCTGTGACCAGCTGACTGATGTACTAAGCAAGGTTCGCAATATCGGTATCGGACCATTCCTATAATTATCGGTATCGGCAATATCGGTGGTTTCAGATCGGAGTATTGGATTTTTTTGGTATCAGAAAACAAATAATTATTAATATTTTAGAAAATATATTTTATATATTTAGGTATAATTTTGAATATTTTAGTGTTGCTTATTAGTAGTTTTGAAATTGAATGAAATAGTAGTCATTATTGTTGATTGGTTTACATGTGATAGATAAGATTTTTTTTTTTTTTTTTTAACATGCTTTTACAGTCTTACTCCCTTCTTGATTGATCTTTTTTTCGTTCAATTTTATTTGTCGAATTGATCGAAAAAAGACCTCCAATGTCAGTGTCGGTCAGTATCGGATATCGGTCCGTATCGGATCGGACATGCCAAACCGTATTAGTATCGGCCATATCGGATCGGTATCGGCCGATACTGCAAACTTGACTAAGATGCAACCCGTGTGGTTTGGGATCAAGAACAGTATGTTCCAAATTAACACTATGATTACCCTGCTTGATCTAAAAAAAATTAAGCAATGATTTTTTATTCATTTTGTGGATGAGGTAGATATGCTTGATGATGGTTCTACTGCTTCCATAGCTATCATTCTCGTGATGGAAGGAAAAAAGTGTGATTTTTCATGAAGCGTGCTGAAAGTATATGATTCTCAAGCATGGGTGAGGATAATAATTTACTAGTCGATCCAGGACCAACTCCTCTGTAATAATTATTTGGGTTAGGCACAAGGACTTGTACTTCCGGGAAACGTAGTAAATCATTGTATTCTTTTTACAGCAACCGTATATCTTATATTAACCATCTGGATTTTGCTCTGTGTGTGAAAATCATAAAACTTTATAGTTGTGTTTGCTCATTCTAGGATGAAATAAAACATAACTCATTCATTTCAAGCAATTTAAGTTCAAATAGTACATAATTATACTTGTTATCTTAGACTTGGAAGGTGACAACTTTCACTCCAATAACTTCATAGGCTGACACCAAGTACATCTCGAAGTCACTCAGAGAAACACTAATCTCCAAGCCAGAAATCATTTTTTTTTTCCTATTATGGATACCATATTCTTGCTGGGATCTCCGTGATATTTAGGCATTCTAAATTCTCATTTTTTCCTGACAGCTGATGGGATCGATATATCCCAGACAACCAAATTTCATTCATAGAAAAGCAACATATTCAATAGTACAACATAACTATGAACCACAGAGAATCTAAATAAGAAAAGTAAAGGTAAGATGGTTCACATCACCACAAATATCTGTAGGCTAACTTGCACAATAACTGCTGCAATCATAATTAGAAGTGCTCTAACAGCGACAAATTATCAAGAGAAAAGGAGCAACTTTCAAGTTCGAAATAATGGTAGATCTAGAAGATGCAAGAAATAGAACATGACTCCAAAATTAACAGAACACTTCCAACATAACAATTAAAGAAGGTAACAATTATTAATAGTTTTTTTTTTTTTTTTTTTACAGTTACTGGGCAGAGAACAAAGACCACACAGAGACCAAGACTAACAGACTAGCAGACCTAACACTAAGATTGTCTAAACTTTTCACCCTTGTTATTTTTCACTTACAAAGGGGTGCTAACATCACATTTATGTTGTTCCAATACAATTAATGAATGAGAAATTATTTTTCTCATATCCACAGAACAACCGACACTTCCAAATAAATAAGACCCAGAAGGACATATCAGAACCAAATCAAAGCGACAGACACACAGAAGGGAGGGGGGAGGGGGTCTCGCCTCTACAACCAGTTGTGATTTGCAGTATATGGCATGCCCTGGTTTGAAGTTCCAACCTCCCCATCGGTACGGGATTGACTACCAGAAAGTGCACTGTTTGATAGAATTGCCATTAGACTACCCCCATGCACCCGCCCTTCTGGAACACTTACTGGCTTAGATGGGAATAATACCACAGGATGCATCAACTTCCTCGGCTCAGTAACATTATAAGCCATATAACTGTCCTGTTCTTCGATGGCCTCTTTGAGCTTCTCGGATTTGATCGACAATGGGTACTGTGAAGCAGGTTGCAATATGCCCCCACCATGAACACAACGGTCTTGCACCAAGGCACTATGAGCAGCACACAAGCCAGTTTTTCCCCGAGCAAAGGAGTCGCAAGGTGGTCTGTCAGATCCTACATTAGAAGAACCCCCATGGCCCCAAGAACACCTCTTTCCTCCTCCATGTGCCTTACAAAAATCTGTACTCCCCTGAGCACTCTTCCCACAACCTTCCGACTTGCATCGCTTGCCTCCACCATGCCGGACACAGTAATCTGTCCGCCCTCTCGCACTCTTGGTGCACTCAGGTACTGCACATCTCTTCCCACCACCGTGCGCAACACAGAATTGAGTCCCACCGTGAACGCTCTTCGGGCATACACTCCCGCCACCCTGGAAAGAACAGCGCTTTCCTCCACCATGTGCTTTACAGAAAGAGGTACTACCTTCGGCCCCCTTCATACACCCTAGGACCATACACCTCTTCCCTCCGCCGTGTGCCTTGCAGAACATCGTGCTCCCTTGTGCCCCTTTGGTGCATGCCAGAAACTGGCAACGCCGGCCGCCTCCATGAGAAATGCAGAGGCCAGAATAGCCTTCAGCGCTCTTGGTGCAGTTCTCCATCTGGCACCTCTTGCCGCCTCCATGCCTAATGCATAGGCCAGATTTCCCCCTTGCAGCTCGGACGCAGCCCTCATGACTGCAACGGCGCCCACCACCATGGGCAATACAGTAATCGGTGCGACCTTCGGCGCTCTTGGTGCAGCCGAGGAATTGGCAACGATGGCCGCCTCCATGGGCTTTGCAGTAAACTGTCCTCCCTTCCGCTCCCTTGTGACATCCCACTTTCTGGCACCTCCTTCCCCCACCGTGGGCTATGCATAGCCCAGAAGCTCCTCTAGCTCCTTTTATACATCCCTGAAATTGGCAGGTTTTGGCACTAGTAGTACGTTGCTGCGGATGAGTGATCCCGGAAGTACAGGCAACTGGACTTTTAAGTGTTTCTGTTATGATTGATGGGGAGTCTGAAATAGCTGGAAAGGGGTCTACTTGGTTGGGGGCAGTGCTGCCATTAGCCCCTGAGTTGTACAAAGAGCGCGGCAAATAACTCCCAAGTTTCCAGCTGGATGTTGCCGAACCTTCATCAATGCTCTGTACTGGAGTGATTGTAGCTGATGCCTCTAGGCTATTCTGTGATTGAGTGCAATCTGAAACGACATTAGTGATAACAGATTCTGGTTGCCCTGTTGATAAACTTAACTGGAGGTCACACAGTGGACCAGTTTCCGATGTCTTGAGGTTGGTGGAATGTTTTTTGGAGCTGTATGTATTCTCATTGCCAAGATGAAGCTGAAAATTCAAGCCCAAATCCATTGAATACTCCTTGTCGGTTGTTTCCTTAGCCAAAGACATGGTGCGAGCAGTTGCTGAACTACCCTTGCTGTTGTCTGAGGAACTAGACGGACGCCCTAAACTTAGGGCCAAAGCAGGATGTTTTGGACCATCAATCTCGTTTAAATCACCCCATTTCCACTTTGTCCCTATTGAACCAGAACTAAACAGGGTAGATTTTCCAGGGAAATCAAGTTGCAGAGTAATGTCTGTGGTGCCATATGAAGCTCCAAGTGGACAAACATTTAAAGTGAGATTTGAAGCAAATCCAAAGTCCCCAGTGCTGTTCTCCATAACTAGAACAGTAACTCAACCAAATCTTATGAGGAAAAAGAACCAGTTAACCTGACTTCCGGGACAAGTTAGCAATCCTAAGCAGATGTTAGAAGCACGCAAAAGAGTCCTTGCAACCTCCACTAACAAATCCTGATGTATCATGACGATCCATTGTCTAGTAGAAAGACAAGGCAATCAGCAGTAGTTGCTCTAGTGACAGAACAATAACCCAAGATCAGCAGACACCAACATCACAAAGTGAAAGAAGAAACAGCTAAAAGTCGCACTGCAAAAGCAAATGTATTAGAACATAAATAATCAGTTCTTTACAAACTAACGATTTTTGTAGAAAACAAAGTTTTGATTAAGAACTCAAAGGACCAAACAACAATATTAGCTATATTTGCTGCAAACTACAGATTTGAAATTACATAGTTTGCTGCAAAACAGATCTGAAATTGCACAAGAGCTGGAAGAATGCAAACAATAGCAGATTCAAACTATTCCCTGGAGCATTTCAGAAATGAGCTTCACATACAAATGAAATACATTCTCTCTCATATGCACACATACTACTATAAACATCAAATATAAGAAATACCCTATCCATGCATTTCACCAATATATACCCCCTTTTTAGGTTAATGAAGTGATCATCCTTCCCCTCACTTGTATCATGAGAGTATAGCACCAGAAAATTAGTGGGCGTCATAATCTATATCCTTATATATATCAATAATAATCCTTCCAAACCCTGCCTAGCATTTTGGCCGTAATGTCGACAAAGAAACACAATGACATCAGCTCCAAATCCACAAGCAAAAGATCTCCCAGCTTTATTAATTTTTTTCCTAGAGATATATATGTTAAAAAAAGGCAGGCCTTTAACAGAGCTGAATGGAAGAAAACACTTATTTCTTAAAAATGCTTATTTCCTTTTTCCACGAGCTGAATGGAAGAAATCTTTATTAATTTTTTTCCTAGAGTTTTCCTATATATATATATATATATATATATATATATATATATATATATATATATATATATATATATATATACTGTTGTTGTGCTCCATGTTAAAAATTCTTATTTATTTTTTCTTCTCTCGATCTCTGATAAAGGAAGAGTTCAAACAGAGTAATAGGAAAGAAAGACGTTCCTTATCTTTTTTCCCTTCTCGTGATGAATTGTCCACCTTTTTTTGTAGGAAGTGTACAATTTTACAACAAGGTCGCTAAAGGAAAAGAAAACACCAAAAAACATATCTTCACAATCTAAGTTACTCTGCCATTTCCTCTGTGCATGTTAACTTTGATGATTAATACTGTAATTCACACCCAACTGAAGTTTTTAAGAATATACTTATTCTTACACCAGCTTGGTTTTCAATATTTTCATATAAATTCCTCCATTTGCCCCCATGGAAGGCACATGCACTTGCCACACACACACATTACTCAGGTTCAATTGACACAGGTGTAATGTATTATTCTTACACCAATTTGTGCCCCTTGATTTTCAATATGATCTGATGGTGGGTAATTATAAGATATAGAAACTTTGTATGGCAAGCTCTAAACTGGCAATCTGAATAACAAAAATAACTAATCACAATTTGTTCTTGTTTCCATTTTTGCTATTATCTTCTTCCCAAACATGTTCCTTCCTGTTCAATGCTGACAGCCCAAGAATTATCAATCTTGATGCTAAATTTTAATCGTCAAAGCCATTCAAACAATAGGAAGACTTGGTAGGTTTTAAGAGGAACCAGCAATTGCTGCTACTCAAAGACTCGAGCTGTAACATTCAAGACAATATCATCTTAAGAACTTACAAAACTGAAGTAGATACCAAAGTTATTATTGGGAAAAAAAGAATTCACATTGGTAGTACCCCTGTTCTGGAATCATTGATGACTTAATGTACGTGACCAACTTATAGTTGAATTTCTATCCATGATTAGAAATAGAGGTGTTAATGAGCCGAGCTTTCACTAGCACCCTTGCTCAAGCTCGGGCATGAGCTTGGGACAAGTCTAAAACTTGTGCTCAAGCACGGCTCTCCATAGTATTCACAAGCTAGACTCGTGGGCAGCTCCTTAAAATTAGAAAACTTGATGAGCGTCAATCCAACATAAGTTAAATTTAAAGATTCTCAATAAAGCTTTAATGTATGAAAAACAACACTCTATCCAACCGTCAATTCCTTATTTTATTTCCTCAGTCGTCCGCCTCTGTCATAGGTAGGCCAAGATCCAACCTTTGACGTTTAAATAAAATATTTGTATACTAATATATAAATAGGAAAAAGCTAGCTCGCAAGCCTGGAGAGAAGAATCCCCTAAGCTAGGAAATATAACAACACTTTATCCAACCGTCAATTCCTTATTTTATTTCCTTGGTCGTCCACCTCGCTCATAGGTAGGCCAAGATCCAACCTTTGGCTATTAAATGAAATATCTTTATATTAATATATAAATAGGAATAGCCTAGCTTGAAAGCCTGGAGAGAAGAATACCCTAAGCTAGTATGTGGATTCGTTCAGCAAACTAGCTTATTTCTAGGCTCAACCTCTTGAGCTCGAAAAGCTCAGGTCACTAACTTTTAACTGAGAGCCAGCTGGCAAATAGCTTGGGTTGTTAACACCCTTAGTTAGAAAAGGTAACTGGAAGGCCATTTACCTAAAAATGATACATTTCTCAAATCTTTAATAAGGACAAGACTTGATATTGGTAATGATTTTAGTATATTAAAATGAGGCTTGGATGTTAAGAGAAATTAGTCTATTTCTAAAACCCACTATTATTAACTAAGTGCAATATGCACTTATTTTAGTGTTCTTAGTGTCACTGTCATCTCATTACCAATAGGAAGAAGGGGCATAAATTTATTATGAGGAAGATAACAGCAAGAAAAGGAAAGAGAAGATAAAATATTCTATGTAATTATTGTTAGCAAGATTACCAATTCAAAACATTGTCTTAATTAATGGTATATGCTATTCTCCACAATTAGATTGCGTTTAAAATCAATCGCCAACAATTAGTGTAAGAATAATACTCTTAGGAGGGGTTAGTCCATCGTGATTCCAGAATCGCATGCCATGATTTTGAAATATAGTGTTAGTCGATAGGGATTTACAGATGCAGTTTGAAAGTACCAGGTTAATCAAGTGGGATTCTTAAATCGTAAAACTTGGGACTTGAGAATCTGACTACCACTTTACAGTTCATATTTTATTTTGACAAAACCACCCCTTTCTCGGATGCAAGTCTGAAATCTCATTCTTTCCTTCCTCTTCACCCCTTCATCCCGATACTTCTGTGTCTCATCTATTATAAGGAGAAAAACATTGTCAACCTCGCTCCACCAAATTTCCTCATCTTCAAATTGCCCCCTTCACACCGCAAGCCTGATCCAACCTCATCCTTGATTCGCCATTCAACGATCTGTTCCTTGTCGGTGGTTAATATCCATTAGTTTCTACGAGATACCTTTGGTGTTCCCTCTTAAAAAAATCAAATCCTAGGAGGAATGAGAGAGATGGAGCGATAAAAGATCCAACATGACTCGACAGTGTTCTAATCCCATGTATTCTCTGCCTTTTTTTTTTCAATCTCTCTCCATTGTCTTTGGCCGGCACTAGAATTTCCATATGATTTTCTTTCTATTGTGTTTGATTGCTTTGAAAATAGATTATCAACATGAATGAAAATGAGTTTATGTTGTTATATAACATGTAAAAGAGAGGTAGAGGAAGAAGAAGATGAATGGAAAAATGGGTTTATGATGTTGCTTTGCAATGACAATGTGTCATTGAATTGTTCTTAAATTCTGCTGGAGTTTGTCTTGATGCATAGTTGTCGTATCTTTAAGGTATTTCTGGAATTGCCTATGTAGATAATAACATGTAGAAGTATTCATAGGTTGTTTGTGAAATTGCACAAGTGGAGAATATAAGTAAAAGTTTGTGCATATATTTGATGGACTTTTGTTGGCATGTCTGGATTTCTAGTAATTAGCTAAACATCGTGTTATTATCATTTGGGATTACGTACTGGTGGTAGGTGGTGAAGTTAAAGATATATTATATATATTTCTTCCATAATATAATGAGACTTCAAAACGGCTCAAAAGTAAGCCGTCTAAGTCTTATGTATATATATCATCAATTAATTTTTAAAAAAAAATTAATATTACATAAAAAATTATTGAAATTTTTTAAGTAACACTAGAGGGATTCGAACTCAGCCAACCAGGAAAAATACCTCCCACCTTAACCACATGAGTTACAAGTAGATAATATTACATAGCTAACCGTTTTCAAGACTCTTTATGAAAATAGAAATATATCCATAACTAATTATAATTAAAATATAATCAAATAATTTAAATTTTACTATTAAATTCATGTGCTTTGCACGTAAAATAATTTTTTCCTTTTGATATTAATATAGAACTATTTAAATATTTAAATATATTTAATTTATTATATATATTTTTATATTTTAATTAGAATTTGTTAAAATATTATCAAATATATAACAAATTCTAATTAAAATATAAAAATATATATAATAAATTTTAAATTAAATATATTTAAATATTTAAATAATTTAACATTAATATCAAAAGGAAAAAAATATTTTACGTGCAAAGCACGTGAATTTAATAGTAAAATTTAAAACATTCTATAGAAGGAAAAAAGAAGTAACATTCTATAGGAAATAAGCTTTACGAGTAACTCGGTTTGTGTCATTTCTATGCATTTGGGTGGTTTGTTTGTTCTAATGAAAAAAATATCATAGGAAAAGGAGAGGATTTGGAAGAGGGCATGGACCAAAAATGCAAAGAGACCCATGATTCTATTGATTTTGCTTAAACAATGATTTCAAAAATCACATTGTGGGCGTGATTTTAGAATCACAATTACAATCACTAACATTCTAAAATCACTGTGTTTTGTTTGAAATATCTCTCTCTCTCTCTCTCTCTCTCTCTCTCTCTCTCTATATATATATATATATATATATATATATATATATATATCCTAGTCGAGGTTTGAATCCCTTGGACGCGAAATGCACATAAATATTAAGGTGGGAAGAACCGAGAAATTCAAGTAGCGGATGATCGAAAGTCGGACTTGGATAAGCGGTCTATCCGTATAGGGAATTATGGTACCGACGATAAACAACCAGAGTAGAACGTGTGATGAAGATCGACCCAAACGACATATAAGTAATGATGAATCCGATGCAGTAATCGAGTATCAGTGTGCAAAGATTGAAACTTGGCTAGACCGAAGAGAGAGGATGATAAGCCGCAAACTTAGCACCGACACATATTGTAATACAAATACCTTGCTAGCTTGTTGCAATATATATATATATATATATATATATATATATATATATATATATATATATATATATAGTTCCTAATGTGTAGATCACATGTCAAAATTTGGACAGCTCATCATATCCTCCAATAAATACAATTTTTTTTCTATATATTTAGTTGGAATTTGTTGTGGTGCAGGTGCACGCGAGCATTGGTATCCAATTGATATTTGATACGTGGGCACCCCTTAGAATTTTTTTTACGATGCCACCTTATGAACCTTTTTTGCATATATATAAAGTGATGTATGGAAGATCAAAATGAAGAAGCATAAAATTTTGGCCTATTAGTTTATCGTTTCAGATTTTAGTCATTTTCTATTAGGGTTGCTTTCCAAACCATCCTATTTTTGTGAGCCTAGAAGATACACCTTATGTATATAAGAGGCACCTTATGTAGGAAATTTATGTCATCTTGAATGATATTATCATTCTTTGCTAAAAAGTTCATTGGTGGATTCTAAATCTCTTCATGGATTCGAGGCCCTTGGATTTCGGAACCAAGGGCATTTATTCCAGTGGCGCTAGTCATCAACGTCGCTCAGACAGCCCCATTTCTACATAGCAATCCCGCCTCACCGCTGTCATCTCCATTGTTAACTCTTTACAACAATCATACCGTGCTCTTGCAGTACATTATATAGAGTAAACTCGAGTCCTTTCAATAGCTTTTGGGCCCATTTTCAATAAGTGTTTTCCTGTTATAAAAGATGCCATTTCTAACAACATTCTTGTAAACACATTGCTCCCAAGCAATAAGAAAAAAATGCCTCAAATACAGCAGATTCCAGCTGCTATCCATATAAAGTCCATCAGCATCCTCTATACACTAATTAATAAACAAAAACATCCAATATGCAAATGAAACTAAGTTTGATTATTAAAAACAGTCATTTCACACGGGGGCAAACCCAGGAAAAAAAATTGAGGAGAAGGGGAGGGGGAGCCAAAATAGCTTAAACCAAAAAAAAGAGGGGCAAAAGTACCCTAAACTAAAATTTTAAGGGGATATTATATTGAATTTATAAAGAAAAAAAAAATATAAACAAGATGTAATGCAGCCAAAGAAGATTGAACTTGAGCCCTCTTCGTTAAATCAATGTACACTTACCAAGTAGACAACCACTCAGGGCTGAATTTGTCATAAAACAATAAGTATATTTATATAGTAGGAAACCAGAAACTCAGGGAGAGGATGCTCCGGGCCTAGGTGGGTTCGCCCATGTTTTAAGGGTTCCGGTAATGTTGCCGGTTACAGGGGGGATTAGTTCCACTACCCAGTTGGCAAGGTTGGCAAGGTTACGATCTCATGTTGTCTTTGTCAAGGTTTGTCGATCTCATGTTTTCTTTGTCAAGGTCCGTGGTATTGATATCGGTCTCGATCCCTTGGGTATCGGTATAAGTGGTTTTGACAGTTTTGGGTCAAAGTTTTGGAGTTCTTGGTTTTGAGGAGCCAAAAATTAATAGAAAATTATTTTAAAACGAGAAAAGTATTAGATACATTTAGACATAATCTTATAGATTATATATTGTTTGTTGTTTCTCATTAGTTTTTGAATGGAATAAGATTCAATATTGTTGAATTATACACATGCACTAGATATTGTTGTTCATTTTACATACTTTAGACAAAGTACTCCCACAATATAATTTTGAATGAAATAATACTAAGATGCATGAACATTGTGAATTTATAAATATAATACACAACTTTTACAAACACTAATGGTTACATGTCTCGGTAAAGAGCTTTATCGCCATACTATAGCATGTTAATCTTCGACACGTTAAGTAATTGTGGCGACATTGTTTTGTCTATTATTAATTTTTTTTCCTTAAATTTATTCCTTGCTAAAACGACTTGGAAAAAGAGCCAAAAGCTCAGACGTGAGGGTGATATCAAATCGGTCATGCCAAAGACGATTTGATATAGTCGATATGTATTGGCATTGGCCATAACCTTGGTAACCTTGGTTTATATGTATGTTTCCATCAATGATGATTACAAACATTTGTAAAGTCATCAATCATAAAATGGAAAGCCATGAGACCATGTTTACGTCTACTTGAGTTCTCCTTTTCACTTGCATAATGAAGTAAGTTGGCATCTTGTCAAGGCCAATGGTTCTCAATTGGTTATCATTCTAAATTTCCATTCTCGAAACATGTAGTTTTATAGTGTCAATTCCCTCTTGTATACAAACTTCACAAGCATAAACATAACTAATCCATTTCTATACCACCACCATCATCCCATGGTTCACACTAACAGTAATTGCCGCTTCAGAGGGGTTTCAGGGTGGCCAATACCACGAACTATGCATCATCAAAGGCTTCTCCCATCAGGATAGGGCTGGCTATGGACCATAAGAAAATTCCATAAAGGATTAAACAAAGTTTTTACGGCAGGGCTATGAACCATAAGGAAGCTCCATAAAGAATTAAACAAAGTCTTTACGACAGGCTGTGAACCTGACGCCACCCCTCTAACTTGGTAACAATTTCCTATCCAATATAGCAATGAGCATGAGAGGGTCATGCCCCAAAACCTACGCATCAAGTACGCATGAAGGTAAACCTACCTTCAAATCAAGTTGTCAGTTCCCTTAAACTATAAAGAGTCTAGACAAAGAGGTTAGTTGATACAATTAGTTACTGGGAATTGTATTAATCTCTATGGCACATTAAGCCAAAGAGTGAAAAAGGAATGGCAATCACATAGATTCCCAGAACCCCATCTGACATTTATGGTTGTCAAATCATAGATTCTCAAAACCACATCTAACATTTATGGTTGTCAAATCATATAATGTAACCAACCAAACAAAAAAAAAACAATTTTAAGTGGAAAAGAAACAAATTGTTAATCAGAAACAACAAAAGATCATCCAAAAAATATTGCATTAAATTTGGCAAAGCATAATTGGTGAAAACAACCAGAAAATTTCTGATGTTTCTTAAACAAAATTGCAAGTGACACGAGTCCCCTACCTATGCATGGCCTGGGGAGGGTAAAGATTGTAACCACCTAATTCCGGGAGAAGGTTATTTTTGTCATTTCTATTTGTTGTATTGATTAAATAATATATATATTGTTATTATAGTTAGTGGTTAGTGAGTTAGCCCATTAGTTAGAATTAGTGCTAGTGAGCCCAAGTGGACCCAACTAGACTTGACATGACCATGGGTTCAATCAATTAGTTAGTCATGGTTTAACTCATTAGTTTAAGGAGAATGAATAGAATATTCTTTCCATTAGATTAGAACCTCCCCATAATTAATCTCCATAATTAATTAAACCCTTCATGACAATCAATAGGGGCACATTGGACATTGCAACCCAACCCTAACCCTAAGGAGGGGGCCGGCCCTATATTAGGGGAGGAGAGTCTCTCTCCTCTTCGTTAATCATTTTATTTCATCCCCAAATTTGTTCTTTCCCAAATTGAGACCAACCCCCACCAAATTTTTCTCAATTTTCCCTCATTCTCTCCTTATATTCATCGTCAAGAAGGCCTAGGAGCTTGGATTGCAAGGAGCACTACTTGGAGAGGAGATTCTAGGAGCTTGTGTCCATTTCGTGTCCACCCGGAGGAATTTTATTGGAATTTGACTCCCAATAGGTATAATTCCTATTTTCCTTCAATTTCATGGTTAATTTATAGTATTAGACCCTTAGGAACCTTCCACGGCTAAGGACTACCCATAGGAGGAAGAACTAGATCATAATGAGCTATATTGTGATAGTTACATTGACTTTTGTGGCCAAATTGGAGAAAATCCGAGTTTGGTCCATTAGGTGTTCGTAGGAATGTTTCTTTAGTGATTTTAGGTTGTGATTCGTGATTTGTAAGTGTAAACGTGTCCACAATTGGATACGAGGAGTGGGTATCACGATAAGTTATTATATATATTATATATATATATAATATATAATATATATATCACGAGGAGTGGGTATCACGATAAGTGGGTATTACGAGGAGTGGGTAATACAAGGAGTGGGTATCACGATAAGTTAAATTTGATACGGTGTCGTAGGAAGGGTATTTGCATTTGTAGTGGGCTCTAGCATGCCAAATTCTTCATATTGTATTATAATAGTTATTATATATATTATATATACTATATTTGGTGATTTGGTTGTGTTGCTTGAGCTAAGGTGAGTATCTTGATGTGTGCACACCAAGTGTTTGGTACTTGGCCTAGTGCTAGTGTTTTGGGGGATATTGTGTGTGTGTATATATATATATATATATATATATATATATATATATATATATATATATATATATATATATATGTTTACTTGTGTAGTGTTGTGAGGGTGTCTGTGGTGAGGTGTGCAAGTGTGTGTAAGGAGAGGAAGAGGTGTGACTGTTAGTGTGTGGGTATTATGTGCTTGTGTGTTGAGGTGTGAAGTGGAGTTTAACAATTGGAGTCTAGGGGGACTGTCCAGACCTGAGTTAATACCAAAGAAGCATAGCAGCAACAGCATTAGGATGGGGGATAACTTGAGCAATGTGAAGTGAAGGAGCAAGGGGGATTACTTCCAGACCTGGGCATTGGGGTACCCAGGCTCGGGAAGCTGCTGTTAATGAGATGGCAGCAGCAGTAGCAGAAGCTTTTGTGTTCAGTTTTGAACTGAACACAGGGAGAGGGAGAGAGGAGGGAGGGAAGGGGGGGGGGGGGGGGGGGGTGGGTTCTGCAGCACTGTGCACTGATGTGGTGCACTGCAAGTACTGTTGACAGTGAAAGGAGAACTGATTTCCATGTGTGTGTGTGTGGTTGCTGAGGTGTGGAGTTGGTGATACATGAGATACCTGATTTCTATGAGGTGAGTAGGGGGAAAGTGATCATATCAGTGAATGGGGGTAACTAAGGGTGCCAGGCAGGTCTGTTTACTGTGGACTAGGGGGCTCGGGTTGCAGAGGATTAGGAGGGGTAATGTAGGAGCTTGCAGGCAGGTAGGGGAAGCCTGCTTAGCAGCAAGCTAAGTGAGGTGTTGTATGTGCAGTGGATGCTCATGTGCAAGGTTGGTTTTGCAACAATGGGTGAGGCAATGTGCAGCAAGATAAGTTAACAGCTAGGTGCACAATAAGTGCATTAGTGATATATGTGTGTAGGTGTGAAGAAGGTGTTTTGTCAAGTGTGTGTGTATATGTGGAATTCCCGAGGGAGTGTTGAGAGTGAGTGTTGAGTGCCATTAGGTTGGTACCATGGTACACAGGTGTGAGGGTGTGTTCATAAGTGAATGGGACTTATGCAAGAGTGTAGTGTGGGTATTAGGCTAGTAAGGTATGTGGTATCAGTAGGCACTAGTGTGAGGTGATAGGTAAAAAGTTGGTTTTAGGCTAAGATATTGATAAGGTAAAGTATTCGTTAAGATATGGATTAGGATCAAGGTATTGAATTTAGATAAGGTATTGAGGTATTTGAGATATCAAAGTTATGGGTAATTGGGAGTCTAGGATAGGTGTGGATATCATGGTTATAAGTACCAAAGAGACTAATTGGGGCAAACCAAGGTTTTGGGGATATTGTCTAGGTACTGGTATTATAGGAGATTGAGCAAGACTATATATATATATATATATATATATATATATATATATATGATATGTAGTATCACTGTACTATAAGGTAATGACCTAGAATGTTAGTATCATTTCCTAGACTAGCTAAATAGGTAATGAGGACTTATAATCAAGATATTGACCTAGTATGACCTAGTGTTGATCTAGAAATGACTTAGAGACCTAGCTTCAAACTAGTTTAGCATGTTTATAATTTTAAGACATTATTTTGACTTGTAATTCATATATAGGTCAGTGTGACATCAGTTCGGACACTGATTTGCATCATTTGCTCAGGACCACAGGCGAGTACATTATCTGATAGTTTTTATTATTTGATAATTACTATGATTCAAGAATTTAGAAATGTTATACCTGATTCTTGACACGATGGTACACGGATTGGTACATGCATTGGATCTTCAGTCATGAGATGTTATCTTGACTCATCGCATTGATATTGGATAAAATTCATCGTATTGACATTGGATACATTGGCTAGTAACGTGTCATGGTTGGATTCATCGTACCAGTCGGGACGGGGGAAGTGCTAGCTAAATATGTGATCAAGACATTGGCAATATTGTAAACACTGACAAACATTGTAGACATTGGCAAACATTGTAGACATTGACAAATATTGTAGACATCGACTACTAGCTAGTCATACACCTCACGTATGATTGAGCTAGTTTCTCCCTTAGTGTAAAACATTAAAATGTCTCGATCACATATTTGACTAGTATTTCAAAACACTTAGTATAGTTGCAATTCTTTCAGTACGGTTCATAGATTACATTGTCTTGCACCTGATACTTGTAGTTCATTTTCTCTTTCACTTCATATATGCACGAGTTATGACACATTGCTTACATTACCAGTCTCTTTTTACTATTTACCATAACATCAGTTTATTGTTTTCTTATCGTACACATCACCCTCTATTTAATGTTTTATAGTCTTTGTCAATTATTTTGAACTGCTATTGGGTTGCACTCATCCATCATGACTGGATATTTTTTTCAGATAACTACTTAGAGGATTTGTGTCCTACGTATTATGGCCCATGAGATGGAGAGTTAGGTGAGGTTGCACCAGTAGTACAGGAGGGTCAGTACCAGTTGTGATGAGACTCAACTAGTTATTGCCGAGACTTAGCTAGTACTTTTACATTGTACTGGATCTGTCTCCAGCTATTAGACTTTGAAATGTTGATATTTTAGACTTGTGTTGTTATTGCTAGACTCTTAGACTTGGTGATATCTCTGTAGCTATTCTTTACTTGTGACTTTGTGATATTCCCTTCCTTTATATCGTATCGTGTCATTTTCTCCTTATAGATTATTGTGATCGAGTATCATTACATTATTATCATATTGTCCTCCTTTTGGAGTTAAGATATCATTGACATGTTACATATATTATTGTGTGGGATGGATAAATAGTATTGTTGACCTAGACAACGTTCTACCGCGATGCTGCGGTGTAGGCTGGACATACCCACGTACTCGTGCCCGATCATCCGGATGCGGGTTGTGACAAAGATGTAGAAAACCTACCCTTACAGGAAGACTGTTTTTGCAACTTCCACAAGCATAGCATCCTCCGGGAGTTTTTTGTTAAGCAACAATAGAAACCATAAAAATAATAATCTGGTGCCATCTAACATAAAGAATTCAAATCCAATGTTTTTAGCATGTCAAACATGCGGACACTTGAAGATACTTCTAGGATTCTCAAATGACTTGGGCCATCCGTCATGATGGTATTACCATTTTCTTGTGATTTTAAATATGAACAATGCCTTATAATGAATCAGCAAAGGTCTAAATCCACTTGAATTTTTCTAACCATATTATTACTATAATGCTCCTCTCTCTCTCTCTCTCTCTCTTCTAACTTTGACGAGCAACACGATATATATACTCCACCCAGCGGCCCCTCAATCTTATACCTCTCCTCATTGACCGCTAGGGTCACTTGAGTTCGGTGTATATATATATATATATATATATATATATATATATATATACACACACACACACACACACACACATCGTTATCTGAAACAAACTACAGTCTATATACATTGAACTTTTCCATGTCCTGAGTCCTGACTATTTATTTTATATCATAAGCAGTTTGTATAAATTCCAGACTTGATGTTCGTTGTTCTAACACAAAATTCTGAATCAACAAGTATAAAATAAATAATTGCAAAGATGCAGGAAGAAGCACTTGTGTTATAGCTAAAGCAGATATGGCAAATAACTAGGAACTCAAAAAAGATCAATCCAGTAATGATAACACCAGAAATAAACGAACATATTAAAGTTTGGAGTCCTTGCAACCGATATGTTGTATTGCCTGATACAGGGGATCCAAATTCAACAATTTTAGTAGTATACTAAAACTTGACTTGGAAAGTCCCAAAATCACACTATACATCATTATTATGATCAAATACTTCACTAATGTAAATCTCTGAGCTCGTGACCAAAATCACACTAAAAGTAACAACTTTATTCAACTTTCAAGAGGCTTTCATTACAAGGTCTATTGCTCATGTAAAATTATCACTTATCAACATTTCAAAGATAGACTTGGCACAATAGTAATTCAGAGCAATAATT
This sequence comes from Iris macrosiphon, assembly GCA_036927795.1. Classification (NCBI taxonomy): domain Eukaryota; kingdom Viridiplantae; phylum Streptophyta; class Magnoliopsida; order Asparagales; family Iridaceae; genus Iris; species Iris macrosiphon. Next base: position 30,271,479 of record JAYESA010000009.1, on the reverse strand, counting down.
CCAAACCTTGCAGAAATTTGACGCAATACCAAGCATAACAATCAACCATAGATATCCATCACTAGGCATAGGTATACTTCTTGAACCTATCCTCAACCACTCAAGGCAGATCTAGAAAGTTAACTTTATGCACATGAATCAGATTCTAGAATAATTGCAAAAGTACAAGACAGACTAAGCTAAGGCCTCAATCGATCACTCAAGAGAAACAAAACCATCCATCCACAATACCAAATCACTGTACCAGACGAAACAATAAGACGAGCTGGAATCAGATTCCGAAACGATTGGCCTAAACGATTGCCCTAAATAATGAGATCAGGTACAAAAAAAAAATCAAGCAAACCTCAAGTCTCCGTGGCGATCAAAGCTGAAGCAAACACCATGTAGAATTTGTACTTGCTGCATGAAGAAAATTACAGTAGAGAGTGAGAAACACTGAAACTGACCTAGTTATGCTAACAAATGACAGCTGTAAATCCAAAAGTATAAACTTTTGCCAAAATTAGGTCCACGTTCATGGGATCCACTTAAAGGTGGCCTTCCATCTATTTGATAAAAATGCTAAAAGAACCGTCGTAGATCCAAATCCAATATTTTCTACAGAAATAGTAAAGATCGACAACGATTATTATGTAGTTCAAGGAAAACAACAAAAATCAGCTCAAAATGCAAGAATTCTCGGAAAACAGAGCAAAATCCTCAAAATAAAATTCTGAAAAAAAGGAAGAAGAGAGAATTCAAAAGAAACTTGAAATTTGCACCAATTCGGCTCTAACTTAAAAAGAAAACTACGAAAATTGAACTCAAAACACAAGAATTCCCTTGAAAATAGAGCATTCGGAAGAAAACTCGAACATTGCACCAATCCAACTCAAGGAAAAATAACAAAACTCAACTCAAAAAACAATAACTTGCGGAAAAGAGAGCAAAATCCACCAAAATAAAATCTGACATTGAGAATTTCGCAACAAACTCAAGATTTTACACGAATTCGGATCTAACTTAACGAGAACTACCAAAATTTGACTCCAAACACAAGAATTCTCTGAAAATCACGCATAATCCACGGAGATTTATGAAGAAGAAGAAAAAAAAGGCCAAATCCGACAACGAAAACTGGAGATTTACACATTTCCAATCTAACTTGAGGAAAAATCCCCAAAATTCGACTCAAAACACAAGAATTCTCGGGAAAATAGCATAGTCGACGAAAAAAATCTGAACAAAATCAGAGAAATCGAAAATGAAGGAGAGCGCAAACCTGAGAGTGGAGATCCGAAGCTCGTAAAATCGACGGGGTGAATCGATCTGAGATGGATCTGGAGATGATCTAGGGATAGGGTTTATATGATGCGGAAAGAACGAGAGAGCGGGAGCACCAGTAGACTACGCGAAGCAAAAAGAAAAAAGAGACCAAGAAAACTACTAATAAACAGTAGGGTGTTTTGCATGTAAGCCCCTTAATTCTTCCTTTTCTCCTTATGTCTTTCTTAGTTAAAAGTCCCTCGAATAGTCGAATAACAAATAATAAGAGATGTAGGTGCAGCCCCTCTGTAGGAGTCTATTTGGACCCATGGACCCAAATCCGTCGATACATCAATTAATTTTTTTATTCGATCGGGACTCTTGACGATAGGATCTGGTCTTAGACCTGAGATTAAATGGGTAGGGTTCGAACTCGTATATCAAGGTGTCTAAATGGATGGACGGTCCGGAATTCGACCCGGATTCGATTCGGTCAAATCCGATCCGATCCGACCGGATCAACGGACCGGCCTGTCCAGGTCCACTAGTCCCATGGGTCCGGGCTGGGTCGGTGGAGCCGACCCGCTAGTCCGGTCCGGCCCGGTCCGATTTCTGTGTCGTTTGTGCCGGTTCAGATTCGGTCGACCTGGTTGGTCCGGCTCGGACCGGTCTGGTTCGGCCATTTTTTTTTTTTTTGAGAATATATTCATTAGGGTGTATTTTTACCAAAATACTCTCGTTTTAGTGACATTTTTTGCCCGGTTTAGGGGTATTTTAGTCATTTTTTGTAAAATGACCAAAATATCCATTATAACAACTTTTTTTAGGGTATTTGGGGTCATTTGGACCCAAAATATTTCTATAAATAGTCCATAATTCATGAAAAATAAACACAACAAAATTTTTTTCCTTTTACAAATTTTTTTCCCTCTTACAAAGTTTAGAAACAAGCAAGGCAATTACAAAGTTTAGAAGCAAAGCAATTTCTGGAGTCCAACTTCTTTCCTCTCAGCACATTTTCTTTCGATTTATTTTGGATGCTTCTAGCAGACGTTACAAGTAACTTTAATATTATAGAATAGTTTTTTTTTTTCTGATTTGAGATTTTTCTTCCCCCCCCCCCCCCCCTCTCTCTCTCTCTCTCTCTCTCTCTTTTGGTAGAGAATTAATTAATTTTGCTCTAGTTTTTTAAAAAAATATATTTTTAAAATTTGGGTGGACAAGGTTCAAACCAACATTTTAAAAACTATGATTATTATAATTGTCACACCCCAATCCCAAAATACGTAGGACCAGGACACGTAAGCATGCCAACCGCATGTATATGGCAACTCCAATATATGGAAACCATAACACATGCGTACGCTATATCATGAACAATAATTCATAAGTGGTATATATTTATCACAAGTCACAAGGCATAACTAAATCTCATCCATAGAAATCAAATAGACATAAATAACCAATATCTATGAAACTAGATCTCAATATAAAGTATCTAATGTTGGTAGTCAGATGGAAACAAATCCACTACCGAACTAGAATATAGAATAAACAAGATAAATACAATATAAGAATATCAACTAACAATCACGGGCTCGAAGAGAAGACCTCCTCGGAATATACGTAGTAAGTCCGGATCTGCGCTCTTGCGAATACTCATGAACATCTACACCTGGAAAGGGACCAGGTCCTCAGAAGGACATAACAAGATACATAGAAGCATGACATAAAGTAAATACTGTAAAAACTCAAGGGTGATCTAACCAGCTAAGTGAAATGCACTTTGAAGACAACTTTGGTACATATGGGTAGGTGAAAGGTATAAAACATAACGTCGAGCCAGAGGCTAAGTACCTGGCATTAACTGTAAACTGGATGCCAGGAGTATATGCTGACTACATCACCGATCATGATAGCGCACAGCTAGTAACCTCTGCCGGATGCATCGACAAGCATATACGCCCATAACCGGGTAACACTGGCCCATAATCAGGTAACACTGAGGCTCACGGTCCCGCAGTTTACTCTGAAACTACGGCAACCAAATATCTGTCCCATACGCCTACTAATTGTCTTCCCCGTCCAATGATCTATGCATGTTGTATCCATAACACGCTGTAGCTACTACACCGAGACGGAGTGCAAGTATCGGTGCCGTAACTCTGGCTCATAGTCTATCGTTAGAACAATAGTCCAACCTTACAACCAAACAAGGACAAGGATTGGCCCTTCGTACTACGATAGTCTATGCTCCGACTACTAATAACTGCTATGTCTTCTAACATGCATCACTATTAGCAGTTATACTCTATCCGTCGCATGACCTACACGTACAGGTGGCCAACCGCATACGCAAGTCCGTACCCTACATGAGACTCACAACGCGTGTAAGAAATATGTCAAGGCCTGGGGAGTCATACCGATAACTCCACAACTTTAAGTGGGTCTACTAGACACTAGGTCAGACACAAGTCCTAACGTCAACGCCTTCGTTGACTGCACCCGAGTCTTCTCGGACGCGCACAGTTATAAAATAAACATGCAATTAAAATAATAACTGAATTTAAATAGTACAACAAGGCAAGGTATACTTGCCTGGCAAGGAAGCTGCGCAGTATCAATAACCTTCTCCTGAAGTCGCGCAGATAATCCAATCGGTACTCTCGGGATACGCGTATAGGGATAACGATGATGACGATGTTGACGATGATAACTATGATGATGTCGATGATTTATGACTACGACGATGATGATGATGGTGATGCTCATGGTGAAGATGATGGTGATGATCATGATGGTGATTACATGATGGTAATGACGATGTGGGTGATGGTGATGACGAGGATGATGATATGGGTGATGGTGATGACAAGGACGATGATGTGGGTGATGGTGATGACGAGGATGATGATGTGGATAATGATGTTGATGAGGACGATGATGTGGGTGATGATGATGACGAGGACGATGATGTGGATGATGATGTTGACAAGGACAATGATGTGGATGATGATGATGACGAGGACGATGATGATGGTGACTAGGATGATGATGATAGGGTGATTAGGGTTAAGGTGTTGAGAATGAATGGTGATGATGATTTGATATGATGATGATGATGATGATTGTGGGCTGCTGACCGGAGTCTGGCCAGGGGGAGGGAAGGTTCGGCCAGGGGAGGTCCGGCCAGGGGAGGTGGTCGAACAGGGAGGAGGAGGCTCAGGTGTGTTTCTCTCAGACGAGAGGAGGAGAAGGAGAATGGCTCGGTGTTGCTCCGGCCAGGAGGAGGAGGCTCGTCGTGATACTGCTCCGGCAAGGCCCAAGCGAGGCGGAGGAGACGATGGAGGTGCACGGTCGAGTGGCGAGGATGACGGGGAGGAGAAGAGAGGGAGAGGGGGTGCTGACTGTCGAGGGAGGTGAACGGCGGGTGGCTCAGGCGTGTTCGGCTGACAGGGATGGAGGAGGTGGCGGCGGTAATAGCGGTTCATCGGAGTCGGGGCTGCTCGTCATGGCAGGACAACAGATTCCGGCGGGGTTCGATCGAGTACTGGTGGGTTCTGGCATCGTACACTCGGTCGTCGACGGGGTACGGGGTGGTCGGGGAGATGGCCAGGCCGGGTCGAAGTCGTGGAAGGCTCCGGTCGAGCGGTGGAGGACTCGACTGTGAGCAGCGGGTCGAGCTCCGGCGTGGTGTAGCGGTTGAAGGCGGGTAAGGGTGAGGGAGATGGTAGTGCTGGGTGGAGAACGGCGGGGTCTCCGGCGTGTCTCCGACGAAGCTCCGGCCGGGGAGGTTGAAGGAAGAGGATGAACAGGGAGGGTTGGGTATTATCGGCTAGGAGTTTGGTTTGGGTTTTAGGTTTTGGGAAAAAATAAAGGAGAAGGAGATATTTATACATGTAGGATTTTTAGGTGTTTGACCTAAAAGTTTGGGCTTGGTCAACCCTCCTTGGAGTGGGCTTGGCCTTTCATGGGGGTGTTTGGTGGGCTATATTTGCATTGTTTAAATGCAAGGGTATATTTAAATGAGGGGGCGATGTTGTGCGTTTGCACATTCCAAAAATTATGAGAAAAATTCATGTGAAGGAGAAAAATGGATTTCTTCATATATTGTCCAATAGTGTGGACACCTTAATGCAAATTTTGTATAAAAGCGCCCAACAATTGGGAAAATTGCACAAAGATGGAAATTAGATTTTAATTAATTAAATTAATTGCGTAAGGTGTTCTAGAATTAATTAGGAGTACATGGGGATAAAATTAGGTGGGACACAAGTGTCATGGACATAGAGGATTCAGAGTAGAATTTTATCATAAATTGGGTTGCACAAAATGGGTCAAGATTGTGTTTCCAATTTTGATTGGAACACACAAGGGTACAAAGTTAAAATTATTTAGAATTAAATAATAACGTCTGCGACCAATATTGTGCGACTAAAATGTAGACAAGAAAGCATAATTATAAGTTACACAAAGGTCAGAATAGTAGACGGGCCTGTCTAAGACAAGGTTGTGAAATTTGTAGGAAGGAAATGGCTAGTAAGGTGCTCCAATTCTCGAAGCAACGGTAAGGTGCACTAGGTGATATAAATATTGCATAATTAAATAAAATGTCGTGTTCTAATTCTAATTGGATTCAACTAGCCATAATTTTACTATCTAAGCCAAGTAGGCCAAATTTTGGGTGAGGGGATTTACAATAATAATATGTTTGAAAATAATCCTATTCCTGAATCTGCGCCACCGACACAAATATCACCTCCTAAAGTTAGGAGTATGACCACGGCTACAAATGTTAATAATAGAAAAAAACCTATTTTATGGAATTATTTTTACAAAAAACTTTGTCACTGATAGTGAGAGCAATCCGGTTTTAGATCCAAAAGATCAAAAATCAATACTTAAGTCTGCGGAATGTAAGAGATGTAAGCGAGTTAACAAGTAAAAAAAAATGATGGCACAGACACTTTAAAAAGACACTACGAAATTTGCTATGGTAAAGACACACTGCAGGCTACACAAACACAGCTAAGTACTGGTGGTCGAGGATCTTCTTTAGGTACATTTACTTATTCTGATGCAAGCATTTACTCATTTCATGGCAGAGGTATGACATGTTAAGGAAAACTATAAAGCAGGTTAAACATGCAAGCATTCAACTCAAGTCTATATACAAGCAGATATAGCCAACTCGAAGGAAACTATGCAAACCATCATACTCAAACCCAAGCAACGCATGAACCTATCGAATCATAATCCAAGCCTCAATATCCATCCAATCATCGATATACACACTCTTGCCGATGCAAGGTGGCCGTCGCCTACACGGAAAGCACAAACCAAACTGTCACGACCCGCACCCGAAAAATCGGGCATGAGTCGTGGGTACGTCCAGCCTACGCCGCAGCATCGGCGGTAGAACGCTGTCTAGGTCAACTATCTAGATAATAATCTCACGTAATCAATATATAAACCTGTCAAGATCTCAACTCCAAACGGAGGAGCAATATCATAATGATAATCAAGTACCCAATCACGAATCTAAGCACGATAAGATAACAAAGAAGACTAACAACTCCAAGGTCTAACCAACAATAACTACTACATCAACCACAACATCAATAATAATAATACATCATCCAAAATAATATACAATACAAGATCTCAATCCAAAACCGGAGACAAATTCGGTGCTAAAAGCTAATAAAAACAATAACAAGGTCTTAGTGATCCCGGCTACCAACCCGGAAGTCATCCCTAAACTAGAGGGTCCCTGTCTGCACCATCGACAGGCTCAGGTCCATAAAACGTCGGACACCAATTCTCCGGATACTCTGAAAAAATATGTCCAGTCAGGACTGGAGCAAGTACATCTCTAACAGCAGTTTCATTTAAATGATAAAAACTATAAAACAGTTATAGCAAGTAGCAAGAAGAATGGAATAAGTATGAGACAAGAAATATATAAATCACTGGTGCATAAAGGTAAAGATGCATGAATATCAGAGCAAGATAGTAATAACTGCAAGATACAGAAAATCTAAGCTAAGATCAAGTCCGTGCACATGAACGTGTAGTGAGTCCAGCATGAAATACATGTAGTGAGTCAAGTCCAGAAACATGTAAGTGAGACCAGCAAAAAATGTAAGTGAGTCCAGACTATAAAGAATGAACTCGGTGTCTTTGAAATACTTGTTTCGATATGTAAACGGTTAGGGGTAAGTACGGCTCACCGCGCACTGGGTGCGCGGCTGCTATCATTCCAGATTAGACCAGAGGGAGTGATTCCTGATGATTCCAGATGGGAATGTTTACATGTCTACTCGAGTATTTCCCCGCCCCGACTAATACAAGTGAATCCAAGACCCGACACGTAAATCAAGATGAGTCCAGCCTGAAACATGAGTGATGCCTGTAGGTGATGCCAGTAGTGATTCCAGAATAGAGGCCAGAAACATGAAATGTATGTGTCGCAAGTAAATAAATCCAGAAATACCAGTCAATGTCCCGTGTTGTGCCAGAATAATCATATGATACTATACTAGAAGCTGAATCATAATAATCATCAGATAATGAAAACTATCAGAGAATGTACTCGCCTGACGTCCTGAGCAACTGACGATCCGAACCGGTGTCGCAAGGACCTATTATGAAAAGCAAGGTTAAACAGGGTTCTAATAAGTTAAACAGATATAAAATAACTAAAAATAGGCTTCTAGGGTCGTTCTAGGTCAAACGGGTCAAACCGGTGAAATCTGGGTCAAAAAGTCAACTCAGGGTCCAAAAAGTCAACTCTGGGTCAAAACTAGGTCAAAAGTTGACTTTGGCGGTCAACCGAGTCAACTACGGTCAAGTCTAGGTCAAACTAGGGTGCTCCTAAAATTCTAGGCCAAAACTAGGTCATTAAGCTAGAAAATCCTCAAACTCGCCTCCTTGAGATACCGGGATACCCTCGGTATCCGATACCTCACCCTACGCTATACGCCCCGCCTATACCCGCTAAAACATATGCTAGTACGCGTAAATATATACACATATACATAAAAACCTATTTGTCACGCCCCAGTCCCAAAATACCGAAGGACTGGACACGTGGCAATGGCCAGCAGCACGTACCGATGGACAACCCAATTTAATGGATCCATCAGGGTATGCTTAAGCTGTAGTCTAACAATAAATGAAACCAATGATACAGGTCACAGTCTATACTAATCTCATCCACAACAGATAATCACAGATTAAATGTCAGAATAAATGCAAATGGATATAAACGAGAAAATCTCAATAAAGTGTCTCGGGAAACAATATGAGAATATGTCTCGTGCATCAAAGCAAATAGACGTGAAATAAAGGAACTGGAAATAGGAACAAAACAGAAATAACTGACTATATACAGCCACTGCTCAGGAGAAGTCCTCTGGTGCGAGCTCATCCTCAGGTCCTGGTACAGCTCCTGGAAGTGCTCCTGTACGGTGTATCTCTGGATGGATCTCTTCGGCTATACCTGGGGACATAGTCCATTCCAGGTCCTCAGGGGACATAACAAGGTACAGATAATACAAGCCAAAATATAAGCAGTGCAGCAGATAATGAAATAAATAGGGTAAGTATATAACCATCTATGTGAAAATGTAAGTAAGAGCATCACGAGTACCCAGGCTGAGACCACTACAAGCTCTGTGTCGGGGAGCCGGGGTAGCAGTAATATAACTAATAGAGTGCCTAGCTCTGATATAGAGTCTGAGGCCTCGCCAGAATAAATATAACACTAATAGAGTGCCTAGCTCTAATATAGAGTCTGAGGCCTCGCCAGAATAAATATATATATATATATCAGCCTGTAGCCTGTGTGTCTCTCCCCACCCAATGTAATCACACGTCTCATGTCCATGACACGCACAATCATATCTAATGCAGCAAGTCATATGATATATAAGAATATAATGTCTATGTCAATCCTGTATCCTACACAGAATCACCATGAATATCTCAGAAAGATTCTGTTTGCATGAATAGTGTCAAGTGTCCTGGGTCCTGATGTACTTGATAAGACAAGTACGAGAATACATAGGGTCTCGATATCCATGTCTATGGGACGTTATACAACTCCGCGTACGGGGTTGGCACCCGACTATGATCGGACACTAAGTACGTCACACGGCCCTAGGGTTGAGCATGTACAACAGTTATAATGTATATATTCAAAGGAATAATTACCAACAACTGCAAGTTTGGCAAGGTACACTTGCCTGCGGTTCTGGTTCCAATTGCTGCTCTGATTTCAGCTGGAATTACAGGCGGTACTCCGGTTGCTGAAATAAATATCACCATCAGATCCAGAAAACATCAATCTGCTAGAAACATCTGTCCTTGAGTCCAATTTGGAGACAAGGGCAAAAACGACAATTTCGGGTCAAAACGGGGTCCACATGTGGGCCCGCTTTGCACCGAAAAATGTGTCAGGGTTAAAGGTCTCCAAATTTACCAAACTTAGTGTCAACATGTCAGAAACAATGATACGAACCCAACGGAACTTTCAAAATTGGATTCCGATGAGCCGATCACAAAATCGCCCGTCGAGCGGGGCCTGTGGGGCCCACGACACGCGATTTTGTCAACGTTCTCAGAATCAAACCAAACTTGGGTCACAGGACCAGCGTATCGCTACGAGTCCGATGGCGCAAGTTTCGTTTCAATCCGACGTGTGTATACAAAGTTAGGTCACAATTCAGAAAAGTCAAATACAGGACGATGTGCGCGGATACGCGTTGATCCGGGGGTGCACGCACCCCCGAATCGACTTCTGCGAAATCTCGCACGTCCGTATCAATGACGCGCACGTATCTGTGAAGACCGCGCGTGACCAAGTCGTCCCGTTTGGCGAGGTGTACCCAGTTCCGGGGTGAATCGAGGCATTATTTTTCCTGTTTTTGGATCGCGGTGTGCGATCACCACAGGACGCGATGCCCCGAGCGGGTTACACGGGCACCGAGAGGGTCACGCAGGCTTCGTGATGCAAAAGACGGAAACGAAAACGGGATTACAAGCAGAGAGTTAGGAGTACCTGAACAGGGTCGAAAACCAGAGTTTTCGTCGTGTCCGACACGACACAGGACACTGTGTCCTGTGTCCGACACAGGAGAAATAGGAATTAGGGTTAGGGTTTGGGGTTTTCGGTGGCTGGGACGGCGGCTTGGGGCGGCCGGACTGAGGCGGAGGGGACCGGGGCACGCGGCGCGGCGAGGAGGAGGGCCGGGCGGTCGGGCTGAGGCGGAGGGGACCAGGGCACGCGGCGCGGCGAGGAGGAGGGCCGGGTGGCCGGCGCTGGCAGAGGTTCTGGCCGCTCGGGCTGCGGCGGAGGGAGGCCGGGTCTACGGCTTGCTGCTGCCGCTGCTGCTCGACGAGGAGAGGGGGGAGGAAGAAGGAGGGGCTGGGGGCTGGCGAGGCGGCGTCGTCGGCGGGCTGGGCTGGCGGTGGCGGAGGGGGGTCTGGCGGTGGCGAGTGGTGGCACGGTGGGGGACCGGAGGGGAGAGGAGCGGGAATTTATAGGGAGGGGACGGCCGAGCGAGGCGGAGGGGAGAGGGGGTCGTGGGCGAGGTGGCCGGGCGGAGCGGGCAGAGTCGTGGCCGAGCGGAGCGGGCGGGCGGCCGGGCGGGGCGGCGCGGGAAGCGGGGACGTGGAGGAGACGGTCAGGCTGGTAGCGGGTAGCGGGTCGGGCGGCGGGTGGAGTCGTGGCCGAGCGGAGCGGGCGGGCGGCCGGGCGGGACGGCGCGGGAAGCGGGGACGTGGGGGAGACGGTCAGGCGGGTAGCGGGTAGCGGGTAGCGGGTCGGGCGGCGGGTGGACCCGACCCGACCCGTAGGGGAATGGGCCGGACTATGGGTTGGGCCGGGTATATTGAATAAAATAAATAATTAATAATAAATAAATAATAGTTAAATAATAATAGTTAATTAAATAATAATAGTTTTTAGGTGTTTAAAAAAAATAGGTCCGGGGCCCAATAAATTTCAGAAAAATTACCCTAAGTCCAGTTTTTCATTTTACACCCAAAATATTATTTTCATAATATTTTAATATTGTTTATTATCATTTAAAAATCATTTAATAATTAAAAACCATATTTTTAATTACAGAAAAATACCAGAAAATTCTAGAAATTTGAGAAAAATCCAAATTTAAAAATTTTAAAAAATCAGGGGGTTTACAATCTACCCCTCTTAAGAGGATTGCGTCCTCACAATCAAAGAATAACCGGTCAACAGAGATGACTCGGTCGCAAGCACTGTTCGAAAATACATCCCAAGATACTTAGGGAATACCGTTTCCCTAAGAATGAAAGTTATGCACTTCCAGAGAAAATCTAGTTAAAGCAAAAGATCTTCAATTTTAGAAAACTAGGTTGTTATTAACAAGTTGCAAGTTACTAGGTTGGGGCTGAGGTCACGAACCAATAGGCACGAGCTAAACAAGACTAGAAACGGATAACTACGAATCACTTACTCGCATTAGCTACTCCACGAGTCTGCGCGTTCTCCACGATCTTTGCTGGAGCTTGTTCCCGTCCTTGCGGTGGTGCCCTCTGCTGTTGGGCCTGCTGGAAGAGTGTTGCCTGGGGTATCAAAGGTGGCCTCGGCTGATACCCTCCTGGAGTTGGTGGTACGACTCTTTCAACTCCCGTTTGCGGTGCTCCCATTGCTGGACAGGCTGGCCTCGGCACTCGTAAAGCTTCTTGATGCATCATCAGTATTTCTCCTTGATATGCTGTGCAATTTCTGGCTAAGTGGTGTCTGGATTCGCAAATTAAGCACGTTCCTAGCTTGCGTCTGCATTCTCTTTCAATATGGCCTATCTTTCCACAGTAGTAACAAGTAGGAAAGAATGAGACTCCTTGTGCTGCTCTCGGGGGTGGATTTATCTGTTGACGCTTTGCAGACTCCTCTTGTGCTGCTCTGGTTGGTGCAGATGTGGAAGGCCGCTTCAGGTTGGCCTCTCTCCTGACGACGCGTTCCATGCGTCGGGCTGCAGCGAGGACGTCCGAGTACGAAGTAGGTGCAACGGATCCAATTAGTTTCTGTAGCTCAATGTTTAGTCCGTCGAAAAATTTCTCAGCCTTCTCTTCTTCTGTCGGGATCAATGTTGGGGCGAAGCGACTTAGACGAATGAACTCAGCGTTGTACTCTTCCACCGTCATAGTATCCTGAGTGAGGCGATTGAACTTGTCCCGAAGTTCTGATCGAGCGATGGCTGGAATGTATATCTCCTGGAAGAGTCTGGAGAACTCCTCCCAAGTAACTCGGTCTGGCCCGAGCCGTGTCTCCTCAGATAGCCACCAGTGATGTGCATTGTCCGTCAACTGCATTCTGACGGCAGTCATCCAACGTTCCTTTGGAAGCTCAGCTGCTTCTAGTTGATGTTGAGTGTTGGTGAGCCACTCATGAACTTCAGTGGGCTCTTCTTTGCCAGAAAAAGTGTGGGGCTTCAGTTGGCGGAAGTCAGTGATAGAGCCCGTCGATGGCCGTCGAGCTGGTAGGTTGGCCTGCTCCAGTGCAGTTACGATGCTGCTCCTCAAGAAATCAGCCTCACGACGCTGAGCCTCGTGTTGGACTTGTTGCTGAGCTTGTATCATCGCGTAGATCAGTTGGAATATCTGTTGCCCGTCAATCGGCTGTCCTGGTGGGAGTACGGGCATTGGTGGGACAAACTGTGGCGGAGGTAGGATGTCATCACGCCGGAATCTGGAGGTAGGTTGACCTGCCTGCTGGCTCTGTTGAGTTGATGGAACTCCACCGACTGGGGTCACTTCGTCGTCATAGGTGACACCTGTAGCTTGTGGTGTTCCTGCGGGAGTCTCGTTGCACTCTTGTGGGTCCATTTCCCTGCATCCAAAATAAATAATAAGAGGCGCATAGGAATCAAGGCAGGATGCAAGTAAATTATTTGGAGTCGATATAGAGATCAAGAATGATTCAAGCAAGTGGATGAGATCATAAGACTTATCCTATTCTTATTGTAGGCCTGTTCGGTCCCTTTGAAACCGAACAATTTAGTCGTAGACCTGCATGGGCCACCACAAAAACCATGTCACACCCCAGTCCCAAAATACCGAGGGACTGGACACGTGGCAATGGCCAGCAGCACGTACCGATGGACAACCCAATTTAATGGATCCATCAGGGCATGCTTAAGCTGTAGTCTAACAATAAATGGAACCAATGATACAGGTCACAGTCTATACTAATCTCATCCACAACAGATAATCACAGATTAAATGCTAGAATAAATGCAAATGGATATAAACAAGAAAATCTCAATAAAGTGTCTCGAGAAACAATCTGAGAATATGTCTGGTGCATCAATGCAAATAGACGTGAAATAAAGGAACTAGAAATAGGAACAAAACAGAAATAACTGACTATATACAGCCACTGCTCAGGAGAAGTCCTCTGGTGCGAGCTCGTCCTCAGGTCCTAGTACAGCTCCTGGAAGTGCTCCTGTACGGTGTATCTCTGGATGGATCTCTTCGGCTATACCTGGGGACATAGTCCATTCCAGGTCCTCAGGGGACATAACAAGGTACAGATAATACAAGGCAAAATATAAGCAGTGCAGCAGATAATAAAATAAATAGGGTAAGTATGTAACCATCAATGTGAAAATGGCAAGTGAGAGCATCACGAGTACCCAGGCTGAGACCACTACAAGCTCTGTGTCGGGGAGCCGGTAGCAGTAATATAACTAATAGAGTGCCTAGCTCTGATATAGAGTCTGAGGCCTCGCCAGAATAAATATAACACTAATAGAGTGCCTAGCTCTAATATAGAGTTTGAGGCCTCGCCAGAATAAATATATATATATATATCAGCCTGTAGCCTGTGTGTCTCTCCCCACCCAATGTAATCACACGTCTCATGTCCATGACACGCACAATCATATCTAATGCAGCAAGTCATATGATATATAAGAATATAATGTCTATGTCAATCCTGTATCCTACACAGAATCACCATGAATATCTCAGAAAGATTCTGTCTGCATGAATAGTGTCAAGTGTCCTGGGTCCTGATGTGCTTGATAAGACAAGTACGAGAATACATAGGGTCTCGATATCCATGTCTATGTGACGTTACACAACTCTGAGTACGGGGTTGGCACCCGACTATGATCGGACACTAAGTACGTCACACGGCCCTAGGGTTGAGCATGTACAATAGTTATAATGTATATATTCAAAGGAATAATTACCAACAACTGCAAGTTTGGCAAGGTACCACTTGCCTGCGGTTCTGGTTCCAATTGCTGCTCTGACTTCAGCTGGAATTGCAGGCGGGTACTCCGGTTGCTGAAATAAACATCATCATCAGATCCAGAAAATATCAATCAGCTAGAAACGCCTGTCCTTGAGTCCAATTTGGAGACAAGGGCAAAAACGACAATTTTGGGTCAAAACGGGATCACATGTGGGCCCGCTTTACACCGAAAACGTGTAAGGGTCAAAGGTCTCCAAATTCACCAAACTTAGTGTCAACAGGTCAGGAACGATGATACGAACCCAAAAGAACTTCCAAAATTGGATTCCGATGAGCCGATCACAAAATTGCCCGTCGAGCGGGGCTTGTGGGGCCCACGACACGCGATTTGTCAACGTTCTCAGAATCAAACCAAACTTGGGTCACAGGACCAGCGTATCGCTACGAGTCCGATGGCACAAGTTTTGTTTCAATCCGACGTGTGTACACAAAGTTAGATCGTAATTCAGAAAAGTCGGATACGGGGCGATGTCTGCGGATACGCGTTGATCCCGGGGTGCACGCACCCCCGAATCGACTTCTGCGAAATCCCGCACGTCCGTATCAACAACGCGTACGTATCTGTGAAGACCGCGCGCGACCAAGTCGTCCCGTTTGGCGGGGCGTACCCAGTTCCGGGGTGAATCGGGGCGTTGTTTTTCCTGTTTTTGGATCGCGGTGTGCGATCACCACATGACGCGATGCCCCGAGCGGGTTGCACGGGCACCGAGAGGGTCACGCAGGCTTCGCAATGCAAAAGACAAAAACGAAAACGGGGTTACGAGCAGAGAGTTAGGAGTACCTGAACATGGTCAAAAATTGGGGTTTTCGTCGTGTCCGACACGACACAGGACACTGTGTCCTGTGTCCTGTGTCCGACACAGGGAAAATAGGAATTAGGGTTAGGGTTTGGGGTTTCCGGCGGCGGGGACGGCGGCTTGGGGTGGCCGGGCTGAGGCGGAGGGGACCAGGGCACGCGGCGCGGCGAGGAGGAGGGCCGGGCGGCCGGGCTGAGGCGGAGGGGACCGGGGCACGCGGCGCGGCGAGGAGGAGGGCCGGGCGACCGGCGCTGGCGGAGGTTCTGGCTGCTCGGGCTGCGGCGAAGGGCGGCCGGATCTACGGCTTGCTGCTGCCGCTGCTGCTCGACGAGGAGAGGGGGAGGAAGAAGGAGGGCTGGGGGCTGGGCGAGGCGGCGTCGTCGGCGGGCTGTGGCGGTGGCGGAGGGGGGGTCTGGCGGTGGCGAGTGGTGGCACGGTGGGGAACCGGAGGGGAGAGGAGCGGGGATTTATAGGGAGGGGGCGGCCGAGCGAGGCGGAGGGGAGAGGGGGTCGTGGGCGAGGTGGCCGGGCGGAGCGGGCAGAGTCGTGGCCGAGCGGAGCGGGCGGGCGGCCGGGCGGGGCGACGCGGGAAGCGGGGACGTGGGGGAGACGGTCAGGCGGGTAGCGGGTCGGGCGGCGGGTGGGAGTCGTGGCTGAGCGGAGCGGGGCGGGGCGGCGCGGGAAGCGGGGGACGTGGGGGAGACGGTCAGGCGGGTAGCGGGTAGCGGGTCGGGCGGCGGGTGGACCCGACCCGACCCGACCCGTAGGGAATGGGCCGGACTATGGGTTGGGCCGGGCTATGGGTTGGGCCGGGTATATTTAATAAAATAAATAATAATAATAAATAAATAATAGTTAAATAATAATAGTTAATTAAATAATAATAGTTTTTAGGTGTTTAAAAAAAATAGGTCCGGGGCCCAATAAATTCCAGAAAAATTATCCTAAGTCCAGTTTTTTATTTTGCACCCAAAAATATTATTTTTATAATATTTTAATATTATTTTTTATCATTTAAAAATCATTTAATAATTAAAACCCATGTTTTTAATTACAGAAAAAACCAGAAAATTTCAGAAAATTGAGAAAAATCTAAATTTAAAAATTTTGAAAAATCAGGGGGTTTACACTATTTCTAACTCAAACCTAGATAATATCTCAAAAACCCCCGCTCGAAATCCAATACCTTGGATATCTCAAGGTATTGAGATACCTCTCTAAACTCAACCTACTACCCCTCTAGCTAACTAACTATGCATAAACATATATATCTAGTTATAATCTAGGCAAAAATATAGATATCTAATACACATAGGCATATACCTAGGTATCTACATATATATATATATTATCTCATATACACACATATACACATACCTTATATATCTTACCTTACCTATACATATATATATCTAGCTATAATACATATCTAGCTATATGTATTTATATATCTATACCTATAGATATATATCTATCTAACTATATAACTATCTATATAGATATCCATTTATCTAGATATCTATCTATCTATCTATTCATATATTTAGCTATCTAATGTCTATTTACCTATCTATCAACTATCTATCTAACTATCCATCTAGCTATGTATATATCTATTTATAAATCTCTCTCTCTCTCTAGATATATATAGATTATATATACCTATAGGTATATATATCTATACCTTAGATAGATATAACTATCTATCTATCCATTACCTACCTATCTATTCATATATTTATCCATCAATCCATCTATCTAGCTATCTATTTACCTACCAATCTATCTATTTCTTAATCCAATCTATCCCTCAATCTAACTATCCTATCTAGTATCCATCTATCTAATATCTATCAATCTATCATCTATCTATCTATATTTCTATCTATCTAGCTATCTATATATCAATTTATCTATTTCCACATATCCATCAATCCATCTAACTATGTATCAATCTATCTAACTAATCTATATATATATATATATATATATATATATATATATATATATATATACCACTCTCTCTCCCTCGCTACTGCAAATGCTAACCCTGCTGCTGCTGCTGCCTACATCTGTTGCTGAAGATGCTGCTGCTGCCTTCGCTTGCTGCTGCTGCTGCTAGCAGCTGCTGCTGTGGTGGCTGCTGCCCCACACAGCAGCAGCTGCTGCTGCTGTACATCTGTTGTCCCCCCTCTCATTCTCACACACACACACGACCACATACAGACACACACACCACACACACACACACACACACACACATATATATATATATATATATATATATATATATATATATATATATATATACAACCATATATATATACACACACACTCTATATATTTATATATCTACACACACACACACACTAACATATATATATATACACACACAAACACTAACATATAAATACACACACACACTTATGCATATATAGACACGTATATATATATATATAATATATATATATATATATATATATATATATATATAATATATATATATATATATATATATATATAAACACACATATATCAATATATATATATACACACACTAATACATATATGCATATACACACTCAAATATATATATATATATATATATATATATATATATATATATATATATATACCCTCACTCACACACACTCACTCAAGCACTCACTAACACACTCACACAAGCACTAACTAACACACTCACATATACATAAAAACACATACATATATATATATATATATATATATATATATAAACACAACACACAATAAAACGCACACAACGCCCACCAACGCGCGTCCAACGACCCCGACACGCACAAACACCTATAAATATATAAAATATAACCCGAAAATTCTAGCACACACTCTCCGAAGCTAACCCAACGCGCACACAAACCCGAAACTAGGAAACCAAATCGAAATGGCTGTTCGGTCATTTCGACGAACACGTGGTGTGCGGTTCGCAAAATCTCCTGAAACGCATACCAAACCAACTCGAAATTGGCCCAAAATTTACCCACGAGTCCTAAACGATGTCTAGATCCTAGAAAAAATACTACTGCATCGATTCTAGGTCCATGGCGAAAACGCGCACACACTTAGAATCGGCGACGACGAAAACCCCAAATTCGTCCGAAACGCCCGTTTCTCCGCGACACGACTTCCCGTGTCCGAACGGAGACACGCACTCACCCTCAAGATACTCGACAACGTCTACCTAGGTCCGTCTAACCTAGGGCATCACCCAAAATTGGGCTAAATTCGGATTCGACCCAAAATTGACACAAAACATAGTGTTAAAGTCTCAAAACACTACCAAACTAGTTCCAACTTTCTCCCACGGGTAGCCTAAGGTTCTAGGAAGGTTCTAAACTATTAGTTACACTATATAAGAGTAATTATAAGGGGGAAAATTAGGATTTACCTCTTGGGAGTTGGAATCCCAAGCCAAAGTCTCCAAAAAGCTCCAAATCCACCAAATCAAGCTTCCAATCCAAGCTCCAACACCAAATCTAAGCTCTACCCACCTAGGTTAGAGAAAAATATAGGGTCAGGGTTCACAACCATGGAGAATAGAAGAAGAAAGAAGAGGGATAGGTACTTACTTGAATGTGGGAAGAAGAAAGGAAGAAGAAAGAGTGAAGAAGAAGAAGAAGAAGAAGAAGAAGAAGAAGAAGTGAAGAAAAATGGAGGGGGCTGTTGTTTGCACGGTCTGGGAGTGAAATAGGGGCTGGCCACACAATAAAAAGAGGTTACAACAAAGCCAAAAGACCAAATTGCCCTCCCCTAAAGTCATGCAAATTGGGTTTTGGGTTTGGGGTTCCAAAAGCACTCAAACTAACTCCAAATCTCTCCAACTAACCCACTAAAAATATAATAATAATTCTAAGCCCCAAAAATATGTCTCACAAGGGTGTGGGCTGGGTCGGACATGGGTCCACTAGGGTCTGACATGGGTCCAGGCTAGCCAAAATCCTAAAACAATCAATATAAAAATAATATAATCACTAATTAAATATAAATAATACACAATTAACCCAAATTAAAATAAAAAAATACCCGACTCTGGAAATGGGGTGGTGACACAAACCAAAGCAAAGCAAACCAACTCTTATCTATATGAAGTCACTGGCCAAGCCATAAAGGACTGATCAACTGCAGTTCTACCTAATCCAGCGCTGAGTAGCTAGCATGTAACGCCCCGCTCCAAATGGTTACTTATGGAATACTTGTTACTTTGACTCGGTTGAGAATCGAGTCTTGGAAAAACCTTATCGCCGAATCAACACGGACGAAATGCTATGAAACCTTCCAATTGATGGAACGACTTCTATTGAAATAAGTCCAAGAGTTTTTGTTGGTTGCTTTGCTTCTTGGTTTTGTGTTGCTTTATGTTTTGTCTTGCTTTCGATGACTTAGTTTTCATGATTTCGCTTTTCTCGCTTGTGCGTTCTTTTCGAAACGTAAGTAAAAGAGATCGAAGTATGCTAACCAAGTGTTGTTGCAATTTTATGACACATAACCAAAGAGTGAACGTTGCTTAAGGCTTCCCCATCCTCTCGTTTGATTCAATCGGTGAGTGGCTTAGACCCTTCGATGAATCCTTCAGTCCATACGCCCTAACAAAAGAATCTCTAGTTTACTTATAAATGTTGCCTCACTAAAAAGATAAGTCAAAGAAATAAACTACATGCAAATATATATAGAGTTACTGCTTTACTTCAATTAAATGTGTGCCCCTTACTCACTTGCTGCGTCACTATATCGTGCATTAAACCTTTATGGTTAGTGTTTATGTCAAGTGTAACAGAATGAAAGAGAAGAGTCTAGTAGTGCCTTGATGTTTCGGTCCTACGGGATCTAGGGGGTGTGGCTATTAGATTGTTATATATGCTTGTTCAGGTTTGGTGCATCCTAAGAGTTTATTTGATAGAATGTTGCTTGTCATGCATTGGTCTCGGACAACTTGTGCACAAGGTAATAGTCTCTCAAACAATTTTTGGGGCACTGAGAATCGGTCGGTCCGGAAGGGATTGTGAGAGCACCTCGATGTTCCGGTCCTACAGGATCTAGGGGGGTGTTATTGTCCATCAATGGGGCAACTCATGGACCGTCATATAGATAGGTCGCATGTTAGGTTTACCTTCTTGCATACCTATCATTTTGACACCAAGATTGATTCATAAGTTTATCTATATGTGCAAATTATGGCTAACTTATGTGTCTGCTGCAGGGATAACCGCTCGATCGTGGATAAGAATTATCATATGCATATACTATCTATCGTCTATGTTTCCTTGCAAATTATTTAAAAGAAACTAGACAACTAGAAAGATCACCTAATAATGCTAGCTTCACTTGCTTACTTAGTGTGGATTTCTAAGGTGAGTTTGGCCACAATCGCTCACCAGTACATGTTGTAGTACTAACCCACGTTTGTGGACAAATATCCAGGTACTGGATGCGGGAGCTTGGCAAGCATTCTGAATCAGTGTTAGCGCAACCTTCCGAGGGATCGTGCTCGTGCTGCTTCTTTAGCTTTCCTCTCCAGTGGGCATCTCCTCTTCTGCTAGATATTTTGATATTTTGGTCCTAATAAAAGGATGTAATGTGTGGGCATTGTGGCTAGTTTTGGGAATGTAAAAAATAGTTGTAAGACTTCTAAGGCATATTTTGTAACTCAGCCAAGCAAGCACTATGTAATACAAAATCTTTTAGTATTCAATAAAATAAATTATTTTGTGTTCCTATCAATGTGTTCAATTTTGGTTCTCTGCATTTACATTCTGTGCCTATATATGTATATTTTTTTTCTAACTTGTGTCTTGTGCAGGTACTTTGCCTGGTGCAAGCGCAACTTAGGCTTGCACAACATCGCGCCCAAGCGAGGACGATCAGTTCCGTAGGGACCAAGCAAGGACGTTTGGTCCTTACGGGACTGGGGCTCGACAGGTGGTATTAGAGTACGGCTTTACGCCCTTGGCCTCTTCAAATATCGTTTTCGAAAATGATATAATTTTTCAAGGGTTTCAAAAGTCCTGAATTTCAAAAATGGTTGCGAATCTATATAAGTAAATGGAAAGTGTTAATGTCCCTATGAGTATGAAAACCCAACGTCCCATGCAATAAGTCCATAATATGTTATGAGACTAATGCAAGCTACTCTTTTTTGCATCAAGATGACCATAACAAGTAACCCAGGGACATCACGCGCAACAAGCGTGAGCGATGACCAAATCGATAGGCCGATCGCTATGTTTGAGAATCAAAATGACCGCCATGCTGCCCAACAGGAACGGTTTGAAGCTCAGCAGCAACGGGCTGATGCTAGAGCCTTGGTACAACAACAACAGCTTGACTCTCTGACTCAGATAGTGACAACACTGGTAGCGCACAGTGGTGCATCAGGAACCGCCGCGACACCTGTGACTGCCGCGACTGTGCCTTAGGGAGCAGGCTTAGCAGAAACTAACGAGCCCCGACGTGCGGCCAGGAAGTCTACCTTTAAAGGTGCTGAGTTTCTAAAGTTGAACCCTCCGGAGTTTGAAGGCAGGACTGCGCCGGATAAGGTGATGGATTGGATCGCAAAGTTGGAAAGCTTGTTTGAGTTTGCTTCGATACCTGCGAATAAGAGGGTGGCGTGTGCAGACATGCAGCTGCAGTTACGTGCACACGATTGGTGGCAAATTAAGAAAGAAGATCTCGCCACCAAGCATCAAGATGGTAAGATCACTTGGAAAATGTTTAAGGATGCATTCCTTGCACAATATCTCCCACCAACTGTGAAACAAAGGAAAGAAGATGAGTTTACCGAACTTAAGCAAGGGAGCATGTCCGTCGAAGACTATGAGTCAAAATTCTCCAAACTTGCTAAGTTCGCTAGCTCAATGATTCCAAATGAGGGGGCCCGTACACATCAATTCATAAGAGGCTTAAACGATAACCTAAGAAAGGATGTTATGAACCGAGAGTATAAAACTTACATCCAAGCTTTTGAGGGGGCCCGTACCCCATCTATTAATATGTACATAGCAACAAGCACACACATACATAAATACATTATAATTATACATCTATACACATATATAAATAATCATATAACAACTATATATAATATAATTATCCAATTAAACATACATATATATATATTATAACAACATATACATATATACCCATAATATATAGAAGAAAGGCTACATAATATATATATTCTCTTAGTACATATATAATACACAGATCTATGATATAAGGAACACTATAATATATACACTATATATACATATATAATATCTATATTTATGTATATATGCACAATTTCAATCTTCATGAATTAAGAGCACAAGAATTAGATCTACATATAAATACACAACATATGGAGAGTATCATACCGTATTCCACTAGATCTAGGATACACATGTGACACGAGTCCACCACACATCCAATTGTACCCCGAAGGACACAAATAAGTCACATATATTATTTATGAACAATACGAAGTGTCAAATATAGATCTACGTATCCGTGTCAAAATATGACATGTACAAAGTTCCGTGTCGGAGAAAACCCCTCCAAAATAACACGTATCACCAAATTGTTGGGATACGACCTACACGTACCCAATTGTGGACACGACACTAGCCCCAAACACATAAACACATGTTAAATTGATCTATAGGATCAATTGACACACACAACAAATGTCAATCTCGGAATTCCCCCAAAATTGATACAAAAGTACCATAACTTTCACCATAGGCCTCCTATGAACACAAAACCAAATCCTATGGGTAGCTTATGCATATGGGTTGATTTTCCATAGTTAAATCTCAGATTTAGAACTTAATTTAAGGGAAAAAACTGAATTGTACCTATTGCGAGATGGATTTCCAATGAAACCTCCAATTGAGATAAAATTGCCTCCAACTTGTAGATCCTTGCTCCTCTTTGTAGATCCTTGCTTCCTCCTTCTAGATTATTGCTTCTTAAGTCTCTAATGGTGATTTGGGAAGGAATTGAAATAAAATTTGGTAGAGAAATGAAGTGGGAATAAAGGAATTTGGTAGTAGAAAATTCTAGATCTAGTTTTGGAATAAAAAGAGGAGAGAGAATTTTCTCCCCTCTTTATTAATAGGCCGGCCACTATTTCCCCTCCCTCAAGTTATCATGTAATGTCCAATATACTCCTTGGGGCCTCTCATGAAGAAATAATTAAGGAAGAAAGCTTATAGTCTAATGATTTAATTAATTTAATCCATCTCCTTAACAATGAGCTTTCTAAATGGACTAAATTCTAACCAATTAATTCATGTTGGTCCATGGGTTTAAACTAACTAGTTAGGTCCACTAACACAAGTCCAAATTAAAATAATTAACATCTAAAATAATTAAATAATTCAATAAATAATTATTTATCAAGCACAATATTTAATTAAATAGGAAATTACTAAAATACTATTTCCTAGAAAATGTGGTAGTGACAATCCTGGTACCCCGGTGCATATCGTTCGAGAAAATTTATCAAACCTTGTGCACAAGTTGTCCCTGACCATGCAATGACTATGTAAATAAAATCTAAGCATATATTGCATGGTAAAAAAATGTAAGTAAAGTCTCGCATTATTGATCCTGCTTGTTTTGTTCATTCTCATATCGGTTGGTGACCCGTAGGTCCCAACTTACGGATCTTCTCGTGGCCCGGTGGTACCAAACCACAATTATACTTGCATATGAAGCATTTTCTTCATAGTTACTGTGCACTGACGCACTTATACCTGTATCGATGTTCAATGTTCTATTCTCAGTGTTACCATCATGTGAAATAGATTGCATAATATTACTTCTTTTCTCATGACAAACTTACTTTATAGCATTCTTGTATCAATAGTACTAGCAGTTCATTATTCATGTGTTTCATTACTTTCAGCAACATTGAACATAAAAGCATAATTATCATATGTGGACTAGAGGAGCATATAGTTATGACATACAATAAAGCAACACTAGCATTCATTTTTATTAGGGCATGAGGGAGTAGAGGAGAAGGGACAGATCCACTCACTTATATAAATATTATTTTCATGCCACGATCTCACATTCACCTACGATCCCTCAAGAATGATCCGACGCGATGCACAGTCTTCTAACTTGGCATAATCATACATTCGAACCACGTCGCATAAGATATCCCATTCGGCCAAGTTAAGCAATACAGTATCATCACACCAAGCATCTCGATTTTTTGCACCACTTGTATTCCATCGATCTGATCTATCTATAATTTCAGCGTAATATATTTCCGCGGAACTATATATATATATATATATATATATATATATATATATATATATATATATATATATGGGTAAACGAGATACGAGCCATAGGCACATATTTCTATATGAGTCATGCACATGTAGACAAATAGGAATAGATTCCTATATCCCATGTGCACTAGTACACTCTATTTTTATTGGTCCACATGTGCATTACCTCATGTAGGAATATGAGGCTATGGCTCATATCTCTTTATATATATATATATATATATATATATATATATATATATATATAAGGTAAACGAGATATTAGCCATAGGCTCATATTTCTATATGAGCCATGCACATGTGAACCAATATGAATATACTCCTACGTTTCATATTGTAAACACCCTATATTTTTTTAGATTTTTAAAAATCAATTTTTGGAATTAATATGCAATTTTTTTAGGAATTTACATAAGTCCTGTGATGAGTTTGTAATTTTTAAATACCAATAACTAACATTAAATTAAAATAAAAATATGATTTTATGATATAAAATAGAAAACCGGACTTAGGGTAATTTTCTGGAATTTTATTGGGCCTCGGACCTGTTTTTAAAAGCCTAAAAACTATTTTCATAATTAAAATTTATTTATTTCTGTGTTATTATTATTTTTATTATTATTTTTGGTTGGGCCCGGCCCGGCCCAGTGGGCCGACCCCAGTGAGGCAGCCCAGCCCGCTCAGCCCTCCTAGCGGGTCGGGCGGGTCCGTCCCACCCGATCCGCGCCCGACCCGGGCCCCTCTCCCCCACGTTCAACCGGGCGGCCGGATTCCTCAGCCACGACCGGGCTCTCTGCCGCCTCCGCCGGGGGAGGCCACGACCTCCCCGCGGCCCGCCTCTTCCGCCACGACCCTCCCCCGAGCCACCCCAGCCCCAGCCTATAAAACCCCCTCATTTCTTCTCCCTCCAGCCAACACCATTCCCCGCCGGAACCCTAGCTTTCGCCGCCCTCCTCCCAGCCACCCTCGCCGCACCGCCCCTGCCCAGCTCCGCCCGCCTCGCAGCACCCCCAAGCCCAGCTCCGCCGGCCTCCCTCTCCTTCCTCCTCCCCCGACAGCAAGTCGCAGCAGCAGCTGCTCCGGCCACAACAGCCGGCCGCCTGTCCAGCGCCCGCTCCGGTGCGCCGCCGCCGACGACCTCGACCGCCTCCGCTGCCCCCAGCCCTCTCCGACGGTCCTCCGGCCACTGCAGCGTGTCCTAGCCCTAGCCCTAGGCCGGACACAGCGTGGACACAGCGTCCAGGACACGAACTCGCGTGTCGGACACGAAAAACTCCGTTTCCTGAAGCCCTGTTCAGGTACTCCTAATTTCCTCCTCGTAGCTCGGAATTCGATTCCGTAAATTTCTACGCGTAGCCTGTATAACCCTCTCGGTGTCCGGATAAACCGCTCGGGGCATCGCGTCCTGTGGTGATCGCACACCGCGATCCAAAAACAGGAAAAACAGACCCTGTCTCACCCCGGAACTGAGTACGCCCCGCCAAACGGGACGACTTGGTCGCTTGCGGTCTTCACAGATACGTGCGCGTCGTTGATACGGACGTGTGGGATTTTGCGGAAGCTGATTCGGGTGTGCGTGCACACCCGAATCAACGCGTATCCGCGGACATCGCCCGTATCCGACTTTTCTGTAATTCACCCTAACTTCGTGCACACACGTCAGATTGAGACGAAACTTGTACCATCGAACTCGTAGCGATACGCTGGTCCTGTGGGTCAAGTTTGGTTCGATTCTGAGAACGTGACGAAATCGCGTGTCGTGGGCCCTACAGGCCCCGCTCGACGGGCGATTTCGTGATCGGCTCATCGGAATTCAAATATGAAAGTTCCGTTGGGTTCGTATCAGCGTTCCTGACCCGTTGACACTAAGTTTGGTGAATTTGGAGACCATTGACCCTGACACATTTTTCGGTGCAAAGCGGGCACACCGGTGGACCCCGTTTTGGGTCGAAATTGCCGTTTTTGCCCTTATCTCCAAATTGGACCCAAGGACAGGCGATCCTAGCTGTTTTGACACCTTCTGAGCTTGATGGTACTGTTTATTTCAGCTTTCGGAGACATCTCTAGAAATTTCCGAAATCAGGACCTAAGTGGAATTCAAATATCAGGCAAGTGCACCTTGCCAAACTTGCAGTCATTATTTTCATATTTACTATAAAAATACTCTGCTGGATTTCTTGTGCAAATTCATATAAACTGATTTAAACTGCTTAACCTAGGGAACGTATGACGTACCTAGTGTCCGATCATAGTCGGGTACCGGCACCGTACGCGGTGTTGGGTTCGTCATTTAGAGATGGATTTACGATCCCCTTACTTTGTACTTGACCTATCAAGTACCCTACAACCCAGGACACTTGACACTATCATGGACAGAATCCTCCTGAGGTATTCATGGTGATTCTGAATAGGATACAGGACTTGACAGAGACAGTTATTTATAGACAGTATGACTTGTTGCATTAGTCATAATCCCGCTGACATGGACATGAGACGTTATGGTCATGGCTTGCGTGATTACATTAGGTGGGGAGAGACACACAGGCTACAGGCTGTTCTATATATATATCTACTATTATTGTGAGGTTGTAGACTCTCCAGCAGAGCTAGACCCTTTACGTGTTATTACTGCTACCCGGCTCCCCGACACAGAGCTTATAGCGGTCTCAGCCTGAGTACTAGTGTTGCTCATTTGCATATCACATAGATGGTTACTTAGTTTACCCTGATGTTCATTTATTTATTGCACTGCTTATTCATTTGGCTTGTTTTATTTTGTGCCTTGCTATGTCCACTGAGGACCTGGAATGGATTATGTCCCCAGGTTTAGCTGAGGAGCAGTATCCCGAGGTATACGGGACCGGAGCTGAAGCTATTGCTGGAGCTGAACCGAACACTGAAGACGAGGTGACTGCCGAGGACTTCTCCTGAGTGCCTGTCCCAGTACTCATTTATTTATTTCATGTTTATATCTTTTGTTCCTGGCCTATAGAGCCAGCTTAATCAGACTATAGTCGGATTGTTCCTCCGACTGACTTGCTGTGATGTTGTTGCTACTTATCAAGGAAAATATGTAACAAGACTGTAAAGTTTGGCAAGGTACACTTGCCTGTGGTCCTGGCTCCAACTGTAGCTCTGGTCTCAGTGTGATCTGCAGGTACTACTCCGGTTGCTGAAATAAACATCACCATTAGATTCAGAAAATATCAATTAGCTAGAAACGCCTGTCCTTAAGTCCAATTTGGACACAGGGGCAAAAATGATATTTTCGGGTCAAAGCGGGGTCCATTTGTGGGCCACTTTGCACTGAAAAATGTGTTAGGGTCAAAGGTCTCCAAATTTACCAAACTTAGTGTCAACAAGTCAGGAACGATGATACGAACCCAATGGAGCTTCCAGAATTGGATTCCGATGAGCCGATCACAAAATCGCCGTCAAGTGGAGCATGTGGGGCCCACGATACACAATTCTGTCAACGTTCTCAGAATCGAACCAAACTTGTGTCACAGGACCAGCATATCGCTATGAGTCCGATGGCGCAAGTTTCGTCTCGATCCAACGTGTGTACACAAAGTTACAGCACATTCCAGAATGGACGGATACGGGGCGTTGTCGGCAGATACGCGTTGATTCCGGTGTGCACGCACATCCGAATCAGCTTCTGCGAAATCCCACACGTCCGTATTAACGACGCGCACGTTTCGATAAAGATCGCGTGCGACCAAGTCATCCCGTTTGGCGGGGCGCACTCAGTTCCGGGGTAAAACATGGCATTATTTTTCCTGTTTTTGGATCGTGGTGTGCGATCACCACAGGACGCGATGCACCGAGCGGGTTGCACGGGCACCGAGAGGGTTATACAGTCTACGCGTAGCAACTGACAGAATAAAAAACGGAGTTACGAGGAGAGAGAAACAGGTACCTGAATAGGGCTCGAAAAACTGCGTTTCCTCATGTCCGACACGACACGAAGTATCCGAATCCTGACTGTGTCTGCCCTAGGGTTAGGGATTCGGGCTGCTGGTCGGAGCTTGGAGGCGCTGCGGCTAGGGCCGGGGTCGGAGGTGGCCGAGGGCGACACGACGGCACGGGGAGGGAAGAGGTGGTCGTCAAGGATGGAGGATGTTGCAGCGGGCGGCGGGCTTGGGTGGAGCGGCGGCGTGGAGGTCTGTGGAGGAGGCGAGGGGATGATGGGTTTCGGCTGTCGTGGCAGAGCGGGTCAGGCGTGCGGGGCTGTGGGAAGAGGAGGAGGGAAACGTCGAGGGTCTGAGCCTAGGGTTCAGACGAGGGCGACCATGGGCGACGAGGTCGGGGGATGTCGAGCGGACTCGTGGCGGAGGAACGGTGACAGGCGAGGGGAGGTTTTGGGGAGATGACGGCTGGGGAGGATGTCGAGCAGCGGGGGCGGGAGTCTAGGGCACGGTGAGGGGCTGGGAGAGGCGAGCAGAGGAGAGGGCGACGCGGAGGCTCGGGTAGGGGAGACTGTGACAGGCGCGGGGCTGCGGGGGTGTCCGGGCGGCGGAGGCTGCAGGCTGGGGAGGATGAGCGGGAACGGGGCAGCGGGCTAGGGCTGGGCGGAGAGGCCGGGTTCGTCGGAGGAGATGACCGACGACGGCGAGGACGGGTGGAGTGAGGTCGAGGCGAGGAGAATTAGGGTTTGCGGCGGTGGCACAGAAGTCGAGGCGTCCTTATATAGGTGCGCCACCGCGGAGTCGAGGCCGGGTTAGGATTAGGGTTACGGTGTGGGTTAACGGGTTTCGGGTCGGGTTCGATTCGGATCCGACCCGACCTGACCCGTTTAAGAAATTGGTTTGGTTCGGGTCAATTTTTGCTGCGGTTCGGTTTAAGTTGGTTTGGTTCAGTTGAACCGGGTTTATTTAGGGGTTTAATTCGGTTTATTTATTTAATAGTTTTTAGGGCTTTAAACGGATTTTCGGAGTCCAATAAATTTACCAAAAATTAGCCTATGTCCGGTTTTTTATTTTACACCATAAAATATTATTTCCATAATATTTTAATACTATTTAACAACAATTAAAAATTATTTAATTACCAAATGCCTAGGTTTTAATTACAGAAAAATCCCGAAAAATTCCAGAAAATTTTGAAAACTCCAAATTAAAATTTCTTGAAAAATCAGGGGAATTACATACACCATATACCAAGGAATAACATCTCATGACGAGATCCGGATATACCAATCCGTGTAACCATAGTGTCAAGAGAACATGAATATCTACACTAGATACAATGAACATAGAGGATATCATAAATGAGAAACTATCAGAGAATGTACTCGCCTGAAGTCTAATAAATAGTCTCACAAATGTCTGACACGGTGCCTCGAAGACCTAGATATAGAATACAATATCAATACAAGGTTTCAAAAAGAGAATAAGTTAAACTAGTCAACTTCTAGGCCAAAAAGTCAATTCTAAGTCAAAAGTCAACTATGGTCAACTCTAAGTCAACTATGGTCAACTATCTATTTATAGGTTGCACAAGTCTAACACAAATATCGTGTCAAGATACTAAAGTTTAAGCCATTGAAACCTCATCTTAAAAGTTAGGATACCGTATCTCTGGATACGTAATTCTCAAGGTAAAACATCACAAAATAATTATCAAACAATTATTCATAATAATATAGAATCACAATTACAACTTAAATAGGTACCGTGGTTTCGAACCAACTTGGTATCTCAACAATAATCACAAACTTGATACCCAACCCAAAACCTTGGGTATCCCCAATTACCTTGGTTCCTCAAGGTAATTTTCAATACCTTGGTATACTACTACCCGTATATATATATATAATACATATACTAATTATTATACATATAAAGAATTTAGCAAGTAATAATATATTACATCAATATATATATATATATATATATATATATATATATATATATATATATATATATATATATATATATATATATATATATATATATATATAATCACATAAATATATAATCTGCCTACTATCGCTAAAAACTGTGCTGAAAACTGATATTCTGATACGCTGCTCATTAGTGACAGTTTCTGCCTGTCGCTGAAGCTGTTGTCATTGTTGCTGTTGATTCCCTTCTCTGCTGCTGCTACTTTGGTGACGGTTTGCAACCGTCACCGATGCAACTGTCGCTGCTGCTGATCATTTTTTGTCGCTGCTGTCGCTATTAATGACAGCGGTTGCTGTCATTAATACCATCGTCCCTTGCTACAGCGGCTGCTGCTCAATTATGACAGTGGCTGCTGTCATAACTCACTATCGCTAAAAACCTGTATATATATATATACCCATAAAACTATAATTACACCCCATCTATTAATATGTACATAGCAACAAGCACACACATACATAATACATTATAATTATACATCTATACATATATATAAATAATCATATAACAACTATATATAATATAATTACCCAATTAAACATACATATATATATTATAACAACATATACATATATACCCATAATATATACTATAACATATATATATTAATGCATGTAGAAGAAAGGCTACATAATATATATATATATATATATTCTCTTAGTACATATATAATATATAGATCTATGATACAAGGAACACT
The DNA here is from genome assembly GCA_036927795.1 of Iris macrosiphon. NCBI lineage: Eukaryota > Viridiplantae > Streptophyta > Magnoliopsida > Asparagales > Iridaceae > Iris > Iris macrosiphon. Next base: position 30,240,190 of record JAYESA010000009.1, on the reverse strand, counting down.
ATAATATATACACTATAATACATATATAATATCTATATTTATGTATATATGCACAATTTCAATCTTCATGAATTAAGAGCACAAGAATTAGATCTACATATAAATACACAATATATGGAGAGTATCACACCGTATTCCACTAGATCTAGGATACGCATGTGACACGAGTCCACCACACATCCAATTGTACTCCGATGGACACAAACAAGTCACATATATTATTTATGAATAATACGAAGTGTCAAATATAGATCTACGTATCTGAGTCAAAATACGACATGTACAAAGTCCCGTGTCGGAGGAAAACCCCCCAAAACAACACGTATCACAAAATTGTTGGGATACGACCTACACGTACCCAATTGTGAACACGACACTAGCCCCAAACACATAAACACATGTCAAATTGATCTATAGGATCAATTGACACACACAACAAATGTCAATCTCGGAATTCCTCCAAAATTGACACAAAAAACACCATAACTTTTACCATAGGCCTCCTATGAACACAAAACCAAATTCTATGGATAGCTTATGCATATGGGTTGATTTTCCATGGTTAAATATCAGATTTAGAACTTAATTTAAGGGGAAAAACTGAATTGTACCTATTGGAAGATGGATTCCCAATGAAACCTCCAATTGAGATGAAATTGCCTCCAACTTGTAGATCCTTGCTCCTCTTTGTAGATCCTTACTTCCTCCTTCTAGATCCTTGCTTCTCAAGTCTCTAATGGTGATTTGGGAAGGAATTGAAATAAAATTTGGTAGGAAAATGAAGTGGAAATGAAGAAATTTGGTAGTGGAAAATTCTAGATCTAGTTTTGGAATGAAAATAGGAGAGAGAATTTTTTCCCTCTTTATTAATAGGCCGACCCCTATTTCCCCTCCCTCAAGTTATCATGTAATATCCAATATACCCCTTGGGGCCTCTCATGAAGAAATAATTAAGAAAGGAAGCTTTTAGTCTAATGATTTAATTAATTTAATACATCTCCTTAACAATGGGCTTTCTAAATGGGCTAAATTCTAACCAATTAATTCATGTTGGTCGATGGGTCTAAACTAACTAGTTAGGTCCACTAACACAAGTCCAAATTAAAATAATTAACATCTAACACAATTAAATAATTCAACAAATAATTATTTATCAAGCACAATATTTAATTAAATAGGAAATTACTAAAATATCCTTTCCTAGAAAATGTGGTAGTGACAATCTCGGTACCCCGGTGCATATCGTTCGAGGAAATTTATCAAACCTTGTGCACAAGTTGTCCCTGACCATGCAATGACTATGCAAATAAAATCTAAGCATATATTGCATGGTAAAGAAATGTAAGTAAAGTCTCGCATTATTGATCCTGCTTGTTTTGCTCATTCTCATATCGGTTGGTGACCCGTAGGTCCCAACTTACGGATCTTCTCGTGGCCCGGTGGTACCAAACCACAATTATACTTGCATATGAAGCATTTTTTTCATAGTTACCGTGCACTGACGCACTTATACCTGTATCGATGTTCAATGTTCTATTCTCAGTATTACCATCATGTGAAGTAGATTGTATAATATTACTTCTTTTCTCATGACAGACTTACTTTATAACATTCTTGTATCAATAGTACTAGCAGTTCATTATTCATGTGTTTCATTACTTTCAGCAACATTGAACATAAAAGCATCATTATCATTATATGGACTAGAGGAGCATATAGTTATGACATACAATAAAGCAACACTAGCATTCATTTTTATTAGGGCATGAGGGAGTAGAGGAGAAGGGACAGATCCACTCACTTATATAAATATTGTTTTCATGCCACGATCTCACATTCACCTACGATCCCTCAAGAATGATCCGACGCGATGCACAGTCTTCTAACTTGACATAATCATACATTCGAACCACGTCATATAAGATATCCCATCCGGCCAAGTTAAGCAATACAGTATCATCACACCAAGCATCTCGATTTTTTGCACCACTTGTATTCCATCGGTCTGATCTATCTATAATTTCAGCGTAATATATTTCTGCGAAACTATATATATATATATATATATATATATATATATATATATATATATATATATATATATATATATATATATATATATATATATATATATATATATATATATATATATTCCTATATGAGCCATGCATATGTAGACAAATAGGAATAGTTCCTACATCCCATGTGCACCCATGTGCACTAGTACACTCCATTCCTATTAGTCCACATGTGCATTACCTCATATAGGAATATGAGGCTATGACTCATATCCCTTTATATATATATATATATATATATATATATATATATATATATATATATATATATATATATATATATATATATATATATAAGGTAAACGAGATATTAGCCATAGGCTCATATTTCTACATGAGCCATGCACATATGAACCAATATGAATATACTCCTACGTTTCATATGCACTAGTACACTCCATTCCTAGTGGTCTACATGTGCATTGGTTCATGTAGAAATATGAGTCTATGGCTCATGTCACGTGCTACAGTTTTTATAACTGTAAACCCCCTGAATTTTTAAAATTTTAAAAACTGGATTTTTCACAATTTTCTAGAATTTTCAGGGATTTTTCTGTAAATTAAAAATAGAGTTTTAATTATTCAATGATTTTTAAATAATAATAAATGATATTAAAATATTATAAAAATAATATTTTTGGATGTAAAATGAAAAACTGGACTTAGGGCAATTTTTCTGGAATTTATCGGGCCCCGGACCTATTTTTAAATGCCTAAAAAGTACTTACCTATTAATTAATTAATTATTAATTAATTACTGATAATTATTATTATTAAATTATTATAATAATTTTTTTAAAAAAATATATATATAACCCAGCCCGTTGGGCCGGCCCAGCCCGGCCCAACAGACCCGGCCCAACCCAAACCCAGCCCGCGCTGCTAGCGGGTCGGGTCGGGTCGGCGAGACCCGCCCGCTAGCCCGTGCCCGCAACCCGCCCCTCTCTCTCCCCCACGACCCCCTCTTCCCCGACTTTCCCGCCGCCACCGCCGCCGGCGCAGCGCCGCCCGGCCAGCCACCCACGCCTCTCGCCTCGCCACGCCACCCCCCACGACTCCCCGCCTCTCTCGGCACCCAACCGCCCGGCCAGCCCTTTAAAATCCCCCCTGGCCAACGCCTTCACCCTCAGCCTCCGCCCTAGCCAGCCCGACGCCGCCACGACGACGCAGCCCCGCCTCGCCGTCAGCTTCGCCGTGCCGCGCCGTCACCCCCGCCAGCCTCCTCCGCCGAGCCGGCCTCCTCCGTCCACCTCCTTCCCCGCAGAGCCGAACAGCAGCAGCTCCGGCCGCTTCCCGCGCCGCCTCTGCCGCCTCCAGCGCCGCCGCGTGCCCCCGCTGCCTTCGGCCCCTCCGCCGTCCCCGGCCTCCCCGTCCTGAGCCGCCGCAGAGCCGCCGTCTCCGCCGGGAACCCCTAACCCTAACCCTAGTTTCTTCGAATCCGACACGTGTCGGACACGTGTCGGACACGATTCGAACTTCGGTTTTCAGGCCCCGTTCAGGTGCGTGTATTTTCTTGCTCGTAGCTCCGTTTTCGTTTCCGCAAATTGCGTTGCGAAGCCTGTATGACCCTCTCGGTGTCCGGACAAACTGTTCGGGGCATCGCGTCCTGTGGTGATCGCACACCGAGATCCAAAAACAGGAAAAAAACCAGACCCTGTTTCACCCCGGAACCGAGTACGCCCCGCCAAACGGGACGACTTGGTCGCGTGCGGTCTTCACAGATACGTGCGCCTCGTCGATACGGACGTGTGGAATTTCGTGGAAGCTGATTCGGGTGTGCGTGCACACCGGAATCAACGCGTATCCGCGGACATCGTCCCGTATCCGACTTTTCTGCAATTCACCCTAACTTTGAGCACACACGTCGGATCGAGACGAAACTTGCGTCATCGGACTCGTAGCAATACGCTGGTCCCGTGGGTCAAGTTTGGTTCAATTCTGAGAACGTTGACGAAATCGCGTGTCGTGGGCCCCACAGGCCCCGCTCGACGGACGATTTTGTGAACGGCTCATCGGAATTCAATTCTGAAAGTTCCCTTGGGTTCGTATCAGCGTTTCTGACCTGTTGACACTAAGTTTGGTGAATTTGGAGACCGTTGACCCGGACGCATTTTTCGGTGCAAAGCGGGCCCACATGTGGACCCCGTTTTGACCCAAAACTGTCGTTTCTGCCCTTGTCTCCAAATTGGACCCAAGGACAGGCGTTTCTAGTTGATTGATATTTTCTGGATCTGATGGTGATGTTTGTTTCAGCAACCGGAGTACCGCCTGCAATTCCCGCCGAAGTCAGAACTGCAAACATAGCCGGAACCACAGGCAAGTGTACCTTGCCAAACCCTGCAGCTTGCTATTTATTTTCATTGACTTATTTATACATCAGTGGGCAAGTAAAGTTTGCCATTAGCAGTAATTCCTGTTCTAGAACTTGCCTGAATTCTTGTTTAAATGCATATAAACCTGTTTTACTGTTAAAACCCAGGACCGAGTGGCGTACTTAGCGTCCGATTACCAGTCGGGTGCCAACTCCGTACGCGGAGTTGTGTAACGTCACATAGAGATGGATATCGAGACCCGATAATTCTCGTACTTGTCTTATCAAGTACTTCAGAACCCAGGACACTTGACACTATTTCATGAGACAGAGTCTTCCTGAGACATTCGAGGTGATTCTGTATAGGATGCATGTTTTATGACATAGACTTTACATTCTTAGACATTTGATTCATAGCTATCAGACTTGCTGCATTAGCTATAATCCCGCTGACATGGACATGAGACGTTATGGTCATGATATGCGTGATTATATTGGGGGGGGAGAGACACACAGGCTACAGGTTGATGTTATATTATGCCGGCGTCTTAAGTCTCACTACGAGCTAGACAACTACATGATATCACTGCTACCGGCTCCCCGACACAGAGCTTGTAGTAGTTTCAGCCTGAGTTCTTGTACTGCTCTCATGTTGCATATCACTTAGCTGGTTATCTAGTTTACCCTATTGCTTATTTATTGCTGCACTGCATCTATTTTGGCTTGTATTTTCTGTACCTTGCTGTCCCCTGAGGACCTGGATCCGGATTATGTCCCCAGGTATAGCCGAAGAGATCCATCCAGAGATATACCGTACAGGAGCACTTCCAGGAGCTGTACCAGGACCGGAAGACGAGCTCGCACCAGAGGACTTCTCCTGAGCATTGGCCGTATGTAGTCAGTTATTTCTATTTTCAGTTGTTTATTTCCTGTCTATTTGTATCTGTTGTACCAGACATATTCTCGGATTGTTTCTCGAGACATTTATTGAGATCAGCTTATTTTATTTGCATTACCCTGTCTTTATCTGTGTTTATCTGTTGTGGATGAGATTAGAATAACCTGAGTCTTGTAACATTTTACTGTTAGACTACAGCTTAAGCATGCCCTGATGGATCCATTAAATTGGGTTGTCCATCGGTACGTGCTGCTGGCCATTGCCACGCTTCTCCAGTCCCTCGTCATTTTGGGACTGGGGCGTGACAATAACTATTCTTAATTTATTAAAGTTTTTAAAAATGACATCTATAACTTTTCTTATAAATTAAGGATAATTTTGATAACGTATTTTGAAAACCCGTAAACATTGTAAAAAGCTTCCTTGACAATTACAATTTCCTAGACTAAATTTTCTCATACTTTTGATCTACTCCTTTCATGGGGAAGCATTTTTGTTGTTGTTGTAACGCTTTGTTCTGAACAAATAGGGCCAGTCAATAGATAAGTTCGACAAGACTTTGGACTTGGACAACCTCCTCTATCCTTAGGGCACCCCCTAGGTCCAACATGACCTATAAGAGGTCGGAATCGTAGATGATCCTCTAGGACCAACCCACAACAAAGATCAAAAGAGAATCAAAATAAACTCCTTCTGGAACAATCCAACCTCCGGACCGGATCTGTGAACAGCAAAGAATAATTCATCAGGTTACACAAAGCATTTTTGAACAAGTATTACTAAAAATTCTGAATAGTTACTTTAATAATAAATTATATTTTCATACTATCAGTATGAATATTGGTATCCTCAGAACCGGAAAAAAAATAACTGATTAGTCCTTCTGCTTTTACCTGAGTTAAAACTTGGATCGAATGTGCATTTGTGTCTGTCGAACAATGGATAACGAAAATGTGAATCTCGCTCCCTTGCCCAAATGTTTGATGGCACACACACAAAAATTTCAAAGATGACAAGATCATAACTGTTAATAGTGCAGAACACGTCACTCAACGAGTGCCAAATGCTTTCCACTATGAAACCAAAGATATGGAGTCATACACATACATGGTACATGTCAAGAGCATATGCAAGTAGCAGCACTGGACAGAAAAAAGAAAGAAAGAAAGAAGAAGCATCCGAGAGAGAGAGAGAAAAAAAAAAGGCTCAAGATGATGCAACTTCATGGCTAATTTTGTACTCGATGATAAGATTTTGATTAGATATTGCTTTACAAAGTTATTACCAAACTGAGAGAGATGTAGCTATCTGGATTTATTTATATTACCAAACGGTATTTTTATCGGTTTTGAGGTATTTTTGAACCGACCATTTATGAAAATTTATGTTTGTTAGTTTTTATAAGACATTGATTTTGGTCGGCTCAAAAAACTTTTAAAATCGATATAATATAATTTTTGGTGGCTTTATAAACATCTAAATCGGTGAATTTTGAACGATTTTATTAATTTTATAGTCGCTACTTAAAATCATTCAAAATCGGACTTTCCATAACCGAAACTTTAAAAATATCTCATAATCGTTACTTCCATAATTGCTAAACAGACCCTAAGAAATATATATATATATATATATATATATATATGTCAAATATTGATGAACAAGTATTACTAAAGTCTCTTATCTCTTCTGAGCATTCTTCAACCTTCACTACATAAATAGAACGGTCGACTAAGATCAGTTGTAATATATTCTTGAAAAAGTACCATTTCTCTTTCTAAAACTAAGCTCTACTTCTGTAAAATGCTAATATGTTAACAATACAAATGAAAAGACCAAAAAGAAAAAAAAAAGATTCCATACATGAATGCGTGGGGATGGATATACAAAGCATATGCTTGTTTCCTTATTCCACTTAAGTTCTCAGCAAGCTCATTCGCTTTGTTACAATAGTGGAAGACTAGAGGAGAAGTGAGTTTATAAACTATATATATCCCATTATCAGGATAATGTGCCTATGAAGAATAGTTGATGCGTCAATTGCAATTCTAAAGTTCCATCCATCATTTGCTATATCTTCATGTTTTTCTATGGTTGAAACCAACCGCATGTCTCACTATTGATCAACAACAGTAGGGAGAACTTCCATTTCCCTATTCGTCACTCCTAACTCTTACCAATAGTTTGGGGTATCGAATGATACCGATCTGATACGGTTTGGCATGTTCTGACTTCGATAACGACACCGAGATCTCTTTTTCAGTCAATTTGAAAAAAAAAATTGAACAAAAAAAATTCAAACAAGCAAGGATGTAAAACTATAAGTTTGCATAAGAACGTATAAAAGAAGAAAACATATTCTGCAAGAGGACTACTATTTTATGTAATTCCAAAATTAATAAAAAACAACATATGAAATGCTTAAAATAATGCCTATATATATAAAATATTTTTTTTTTCCAAAATTATAATAATTTATTAATAACTATTTGTTTTATGATAACAAAAAAATCTGATATTTCGATTCGAAATTGTCCATACTGACGATATCGTCGATCCCAATACTTATAGGAAATGTCTGATACCGATTTCGTTATTGCGAACCTTGCTTTTACCATGAATTCCAATACGTAAGGATTATATCTGGAGTATAAAACCAACACTACCAGCAAGAAAAAGTACTAAAAATGCTCCTCAAATCCATAGTTCACACACAGGTTCAAAAAATGAGACTGAAGATCTGGCCAATATTCTGAAACTAGAAGAAAAAGGATTTGAAATGTGACCTCATTTATCATTATAAAGAAGAAAACAAATTGCAGATGTAAACCTGTTAGTAATCAACTTTGCGTAACGCTTGGACACATTGTATTACATATCTTTTGGATACACTATTTTTAACTTTTATTATTTTTTATAAATAAAAAGAATAATATGTTTCCGTGGTTCGATCTACCGATCTTCCGCCACCCAATAAAAACTTTTTATACCTCTCCGGTAACCACAACGATCATTTGAGTTTGATACAGTAATTTATATTCTCAGAGAACAGGTAGAAACCTGTTTGATAACTGCGCGCACAAGGAACAGGTCCTTCACTTGACCTCAACATGTTTTATCCCCAATACGAAGAGCAAGCATTCAATATGTAGCTCTCTCTTCTTCTAAAAACTTGGATTTAGATATCAAACCCTATGGGAAATAGTAAGCTTGAAATAGTAAGCTTGAGCATCTTCTAAACTCACTGTTGGTATTTTTCACTTAGTTTTGGAAGTTTTAGTCCCATATTAAAAAATCTCCAATGTGTATATCTCAATATATAGGTATGCTTAATATTAGTATATGTACATGGAATGGTGGTCTGTGTAGATTGACTTTCCTAGAGAGATTAAATGTGAACTCTATTATGACAAATCTTTGTTTTGTCAAACCACATTTAGGAAGTTTTTCTTATGAGCTAAGTCTTGAAGGGATTTAGTGACTCAGACTCGGGCTCAAGGGCGCAAAGTGGCGCTTTGTTGGCGCACTTTGTACTTAGTCCGTCAGCATCGTCGCATGGCGCTCGTGATGAGGTCAGGGTCTTTTGTGGCCAGGAGCTATGCGGCCTGACGCTATGCGGCCATGATTGGATGAGCGAGTTGCCTGTGGAGAGGACATGATTTGTCTTAGGCGGCGCATACGGCGCATAATTTTTTGTGCCTTCCGGAATATGCGATGTATGCGACGCGAGCGGTTGCTTTCGGCGTTTGGCGGCACTGTCTGCCTCGTGCAGTACAGCGTGACCGACGGCGGAGGCGGCACATGCGGCGCGGGCGCCGCCTACGGCTTTGACACCTGGTTTTGGAGGATATGTCGGTCTGTGCATATGCGTCATGTTGTTTCCTCAAACCGCATAGGTGCTGAAATCTTCTTTATATAAAGGACCTACTCTTTCATTTGAGCAGAAAAAAAACAGATGAAAAACCAAGATCACCAGATCATATGAGGACCAGAGTGTCTCCCTCTCACATGGTGTTTTCGAGTGTCTTCGATGATGACAAGAGCGTTCCAGAAGTTCATTTGTGAACTTGCTGGTTCCTGGGAATAGACCGTTTGTTCGACGAATATTGTTTTGAGCAACGATGGTTTTGACTACCCTAGTTAGGAGCTTTTCTTCAATACTTTACTTTGTTTCGTTCTTTCTTATTATAGCGTCTGCAAACGTAAAAAGAAGAACGCTTTTTCTTGTGGCTTGTTGTAATCTTCATTTTTTTCGAAGTCAGTTTGTAACATGTTCTTGATTCGTGTTTCGTTGGAATCGAAAAAAATATCAGATGAGGAACTCTTGTGTGAATATTTGATCTCGACGACAATTTGAATTCCAGTAGAGAGCGGACCTTCGGATCTCGCTAGTAGCGCTGCTATAATTCGCATCTACCATCTTTGATTCGTATTGGAACTAACACTCACTATCTTGACTAGCCTCTACAGTATCCTAAATTCATGAATACACAAACAGAACGGTCGATTAGAACATATGTAATCTATTCTATTCTCGATAAATTAAGTACTTATATTCCTTTTTTCCAAAAACAAACGCTACTACTGGGAACTACTAATTTGTTCCACGAGGGATGTAGTGGGCAGGCTTCAGAAAAAGAAAAGAGATAGGCATATGCTTGTTTCCTTATTCCACTAACTTGTCATTTTGCTTGTTATAATAGGGGAAGGCGAGAAGAAATGAGTTTTTAATCTGTAAGTGTCACATTTAGAAGATAATGTGTCTACGAAGAATCTTCTTTTTAGGAGAAGATAATACGAAGACACTCGACAGTTCGAAAGAAAATCGAAAAAAAAAAAAAATTCAAAACCGTCTCGTGTCAGCATGTGGTTGGTTGGAATAAAATCGATGACTTCAGACTCTCTGCTAACGTAGACTAAAAAAATTCTGTTAAATAGAAAACCAACACGTGAACTCCATTCACGCATCAGTTTTTTGAACGGTCTGAGTAGATGTTTTGGATGTACCAGTGTGTGATTGATCTGAGATTGTAAACATATGTGTTACAGGTGATTAGATGAGAAAGGAACTAGAGTATCAGTAAGTATCAGTGCTTTTGTGCAAGTGATTGTATGTGATATTTAGTTAGTAAAGTTTTAGCTAAGATAAGTAGTACCTTGTGTTACCAAGATAATATTAAGGTTATGGAGATACTCTAGGTATTGAGTATTAAGTACAATAGAGGGTGTAGATATTGTGATACCAAGTTGGTTCAAAGCCAAGGTATCCATATAGTGTTAGTAACTTAGTACTAACTATAAGGATACTAGTATATATATTATACTTGTAATATTATATAATGTATAATATATGTTGTATATAGTATTTTGAGTATCTTGAGATACTATATAGTTAGGATACTCTAGTATTCTAATATAGCTAGTAAATCCTAGAAACATAGTAGATGGACCCAATAACCTAGAGATGGACTCATGCAACATAGAAATAGCTAGTTTGACTAGTTTTTGACCTAGGAGCCAAGGTTAAACCTATTCAAGCATATTTATGAATCTGAAACACCTGTTAACATTAATAATTTATATATAGGTCACTTGGACTCCAGTACAGACATTGTTTGCTATTCATTGCTCTGGACAACAGGCGAGTATATTTCTCTATTAGTTTTTATTTCATAATAGTTTATATATCGCATGTTCTAGAATTGTATACTTGATTCCGACATAGTGGTTACACGGACTGGTACTATATGGATCCTGTCAGGAGATGTTATCCCCTTACCGTGTTCAACGGGTACTCCTTCACATGTATTTCATCGTGTGTATCGGATATTGATTATCGTGTACTTCGTGTTCACACACTGCTCGTGTTCAGTGTGCTCATATTCGTGTTCGTGACGTGTCGTAATTGGATCCATTGGTATTGGTCGGGGATAGGGGAATAAGAGTTGGTTATGTGATCAAGCCCAAGTGTATTCGTGTAATCGAGTTACCATATTGTATTTATGTTCAACCTAAATCGATCACATAATGAACTTGTATTCCATGGCACATTAGCTAGTTACCTATTTCCTTTTATTGCAGTTATCTATTGTCTGTTCTTTATTCCAGTTCATTACCTATTCACTCTAGTTCATTTTATTCTGATGTTTAGTTTAGCTAGTTACCTATTTCCTTTTATTGCAGTTATCTATTGCATGATCTTCATTCCAGTTCATTACCTGTTCACTCTAGTTCATTTTATTCTGATGTTTAGTTATGTTATATTCTTTTTTATTATCTGTTATATATGCTCGATTATGTATTTGAAACTGCTTTCAGAGGTATGTACTTTGCTCCAATCCTGACTGAATATATTTTTCAGATGATTGGCTCGTAGACCAGTGTCCTGCATACTACGGACCGCAGGATGACGCACCATTAGAGGATACTCATTTAGAGCAGAAGGACTTAGTACCAGAGCCTGAAGAGCCTTAGATTATTTGTTTAGACTTGTATTAGACTTTTATTAAGGTTATTGTCATGTATATATTATCTCGGACTTGTGGATGTATTGTGACTCTTTTCATTTGTTATTCCATCTCGTGCTTATCTTTCTTAATTTGCATTGTGATTGAGTATAGTTTATATTTATCAGATACCATATTGTTCCTCCGTTTGGAGTTGAGATAACTGGCAGGTACCATGTATATATATTGTAATATATTAAATTATGGATGACCCAGATAACGTTCTACCGTCGATGCTCATTGGCCACCACTAAAAATGTTTCACGACCCACACCCGGAATAAGGGCACGAGTAGTGAGCAACGCTCAGCCAACGCCGCAGCATTAGCGGTAGAACGTTGTCTGGGTCAACTCTACTATCTAAACATCACATACAATATATATACTTGGTACATGTCAATCATCTCAACTCCAAACGGAGGAACAATATGATATCTGATAATGATAATCTATTCTCAATCACAATCTAAACTAAGGAAGATAAAGCACGAGATAAAATTACAAATTTGACACATCAATTGAGTGTCATGAGATCAATTAGATCTAATTAGACTTAGATCGGGGTTATGGGACTAGGTACGTGTCCACAAATGGATACATGTATGCCGTATCACCGTATTTTACAAAACGGTGTGATACAGGACCCAATTTTGGGTGTTTTGTACAATTCTCTTCAATTTTTATTGTACTAAGCAACATTGGTTATATATAGATGTTATATATGTATATGATTGATTAATTATAAAAAATTTGGGTTTTGGCCTTTCACTTGGACACGTATCATGAATATCACAAGTACACACTAAGTGTTTAATTAATTGACATTAGAATATATTTATATAGGTATATTATGTATACGTGTGATATATATATATATATATATATATATATATATATATATATATATATATATATAGTCCCTTGTGTGTTGTATTGAGTGTGAGATGCTCGAGCAATTACAGCAGTAGCATGCTCAAGCAGTTGCAACAACAACATGTTCAAGCAATCACTGCAGCAGCATCACATGAAGTCTGATGGTGTCGGATAATAAGAGAAGTAAAGAATTGATAGTTAGGTGTAGAGGTTTTGGGTGTACCAATGTGTGATTGACCTGAAGTTGTAAGCATATGTGTTACAGGTAATTAGATGAGAAGGGAATTCGAGTATCAGTGAATATCAGTGCTTTTGTGCAAGTGGTTTTGAAGATAATATTACTCTAATCAGTTCTACACAAAAGCAAATGGTTTTGAAGATAATATTACTCTAATCAGTTCTACACATATGCGAGAAGGTTGTGCGGTTTGCCGCTTATTCTCAGAGAATATGCCATTCTTTTTCCTTACAAGGAGGGACAGATGGTTGGCAATTGTGAATTTCGATGGTTAAATTGCTACTTTTTCTACAAGAAGAAGGGACAGATGGTTGGCAATTGCGAAATTCGATTGTTAAATTGATACATATTCACATTTTTTTCTATGGGTGAAAAGTGAAAACAACCACATGTGTAGCTATTGATCAACAACAGTATACAGATCTTCCATCTCCATATTTGACACTCTTATCCAATTATATATAGGTGTCTTTTGGTTAGCGTAAATGAAAGAGATGAAAGGAAAGGAAATATTCTTCGCTATTTCCATGGACACAGAAATTGAAATTTCACGTATAATTTTTTTTTATGTAAAAATTCTCTAAAAAAATTTATGCTCTCTATCTCCCATGTTCAAAAAAAATTATGTTCTTTAGATTCGTGCTCTGGATAAGAGCTAAGTTCGAATTGTTCTCTTCGAACTATGTGCAGTGACGAGAACCGGTAGCACGAAGAATTTTAACTAGAAGAATTGAGTTGTATATATAGAGTAAGCACCCCAATAAATATGCCTTTTTCTAAGGCCATAAGAACCAGATCTCCAACGTATTAAATTCTACTAGTATCGTGCACGTGCATTGCACGTATATTTAATGCTAAGTATTGTTGGTAAAAAATAATTTATCTTGAACTTTTTTATTTCGTAATTATAAGATTTTTTTTAAAATTTTTGAGTATTTATTTGCTGGTTGGAGGATAAGAGGAAAGTTGGTTTAGTTTTTTATTTTTTTAAGTAAATTGGTTTAGTATTTATTTAAGGTCTGGATGGATAAGAAAGGAGTTAGTTTAAAAATTTATCAATCTCCCAAAACTAATTTTTTTTAAATTAATTTGTTTAAAGTTTTATTTATCTCTCTCGCTAGTTTTTTTTTTTTTGGTTGATTAGATTGGTTTGGTATTTATTTACGGTTTGGATGAATAAAAAAGAAGTTAGTTTAAGATTTTATTTTCCTCTCTCATTAGTTTTGTTTGTTAAATAAATTTGTTTAGTATTTATTTACTGTTTGGATGGATAAAAAAGAAATTGGTTTAAGGTTTTATTAATCTCTCTTAAGTTATTTATAAAAAAATTAATTGGTTGAGTATTTACTGACTTAGATGGCTCACTTTTGAGTCGTTTTGAAATCGTATTATAATAGTAGAGATAAGAGCCGGACAAAGGTGACAGAAGTTGGTATTTTTAATTAATACTTAAGTCAAAAAATGCAACAATTTGTGCTTCGTGCGCCACCACTACATCTATTGCTTCGTCCGCCACCACTACATCTATGGTGGTGATTAGTCCTAGGTTTAGGATCAATATAAAAAATAGTTCAACTACTGAAACTCTAATAAGAACTCATGAGTTGAACTTGCAAATAAAGATATGACAAGTGGACAAATTTTTTAGTTTAGTTCTTTTTATTTTTGTATTTCAATCTTTTAAAAAAGTAAAAATATAAGATGAATGTAATTTTGTAAATTGTATGAATTCCAAAATTAATAACTCATGAGTTTCTTTAGGAATCTTGTATTAAAAAAAATTTATGAGCCATGATTCTCTTAGGTTAAATTATCGAGAAATGTAAGGATTCTTCCATTGTAACTTTCATTGGAAGATTAAAACTTTTGTTAGCTTTTACGTACTCATATTTCGAGTTAGAAGAAGATGATCGGTAAACTAATTGGAAACTTCTTCACTTCTAACCCAATTTTTGCCTTTTATTATTTTCGATCAACTGCATCCCATATGTACAAATCTTTTTTCCAGAAGTTGTTCATCACCAGAAAATTCTTTCTTCCATCTGTTTTTTTGTTGACATGGATATATACCTTCTCTTGTGCAGTATTTTGCAAAACAATTTATTTTCTGGAAATAATCCTAAAGTAACTGGAGATTTGCACAAACTGAAACTGAGAGGTATTTGATTTAGGACACAGCGGACGACTTCCATCTGATCTTGTCAAGAGTTTGTCACTAGAATTTGAATAAATTACAAACAAATTCTCCTAATATAGACATTTTTTTACAAATTAAGACTTAATAGATCAAATTAAAAATCAAATTCTTCTGCAATTGTCAATTTAATTAAAATGATCTCTTCCGTCAACTCTCCGTTAGAATTTGACGTCATTTGCAGTTTGAAAAAAAAAAAAAAAAAATTTAAATACCCAAAATATCTCCTTTTCCACTCCCTCCATCTCCCACGTCCCGCTTGTCTCCTCATTATATTATGGAAGATGAAAGATATTATATTTTTGTGATATTACTAAAAAATAATTTATTATTATTTATACACAACATTTATTATATATATATATATATATATATATATATATATATATATATATATATATATATATATATATATATACTGTGGATTGGATTCGACTCAGTCTAAGATGTAAGTAAATACTCAACTAATTTACTTTTTTATTTTTAAAAATTACGATGATAAATAAAAACTCCAAATCAACTTCCCTCTTATCCGTCCAAGTCATAACTAAATACTCAACTAATTTAATTACTGGAGATTAAAAAAATTGGAAGTAATACCCAACCAATTTAAAAAAAATTAAAAAACATATGGAAGATAAATAATTTTTATAAATAGTAGAAATATATCCATAATAAATTATAATTAAAATATAAATATAAATATATAAAATAAATTTTAATTCAAATATATTTAAGTATTTAAATGATTTTATAATAATATCAGAAAAAGTTATTTTACGTGCGTTGGACGTACATTTTATATATATATATATATATATATATATATATATATATATATATGAGGAGGGATCCGCATCTTCTCCTATTATGTATCCCAAGCATCCTCATGTTTACAATCAATGGTTAAGATTAAATGACGGAACTCCTATCTAGCGTAAAATGAGTTCCAAATTAAGACTTACTATTCTACAAAATGAGTTACTACAATCTAGAATATAGAAATTGAGAGGTCCAAGCCTTAGCTCCTATGGATGAGATGAGACCGAAAATCTAAAAATTGGAACTACATATAGAACTTATTATTCAACCAAATGAGTTTCAAAATTCTGAATCTAAAAATTGAGATCGGAGATGAACCTTACTAATAATGCTCTAATAGATAAAGCTGACCCGGAAGTCGAGGCACGAACGAAATGAGATTGTAATCAGAGCCGGTCTTGGGGATTAGATTTTCCTAGCCGGAGCTAAATTTTGTTGTTCCTTGTCCTTGACTTCAAAAGAAGATGCCAACAAATTGATGGCGACTGGGGTTGGCAGCGGCGTCGAAGTCTCCGGTTCTGATGGTGGCATGGAGCTCGGATTTTGAGGTCCTCTCCTTGAGCTACTCGAAATCTTTTCAGTGGAAACTCAAAATATGGATCTAGTGGATTTCTAGTTCAACTAACAAAAAAGAGTTGGGGTGGACCATGAAAGTTCTATTGGAAGAAAGATTGAGACTTTAGGAGAGGAGGAAAAAATTTTCTAACCAGAAGAGTTGTCCAAATCTAATAGCTCGTCACGCTTATCCCGACCGGCCCTGACTGTAATCTGCGCAGACTTTCATAGTGGCCGTCACGTGGTAGCCGTTCATTGGAGGGAGAGTTGGGGCCGGATGTGGTCCACGTAGCAGGAGGAAGAGAGGATTATAAGAAAGTTGTAAGCATTTGGTAGTAAACTTAACATTATTTTTTTTTTACCCACACGATATTTACCATTTCATTTAAGAAATGTCATGTGAACCTAAAAACACTTTTACTTTTAATTTAATTTCTCTCACATTATAATAATTTAAATTTTATTTCATTTAAGAATTGTCATGTGGCACGTGACACTTTTTTAGTGAACATCTTATTGGACATCGCCCTTTGGCAATCAAAAAATTGCAACAGTTTTATATATGCCTCTTTTATAAATTTAAGACACATTGGATAGTTTTACAAGTAGATGTTAGTGTAAATGATGTTAGTTTTACAAGTAGATGTTAGTGTAAATGATTGTTCTCTCCCTTCACTCGCTATCACAAAATCAGTTTCTCAAGTGAACGTTAGTGTTAATAACAAGTGTTTGGGTCTGCTTGGCAATTGTAGAGGTAATTATTATGAGATATTTTTAGAGTACCGGTCATGATCGGTCCGATTTTTTATGGTTTTAAAAAACACTTTTAAATTAGTCTAATCCATGCTTGATAATTTATTAACAAATGGTTTTAAAAAAAATTTTTACACGAATAAATTTACATATATGTCCATATATAAATAAACAATAGAAATACATAAATAATATAAACATATGATATACTACATCAAAATAGTCATTTTCCTAAAGACTATACGCGTTAGAAAAATTATTACTAACAGTTTTTTACCGTTGATAATATGGCGTTAGAAATTTTTCTAACGGTAAAAAACCGTTGAAAAAATAAATTTTCCAACGTTAAAAACCGTTGGAAAAATAAATTTTCTAACGTTAAAAACTGCTAAAAAAATTATTGTTTCCAACAATTTTTTGCCATTAGAAATTTTTTTTATATGTTTACTAAAAGTTATAACCATTTGGAATAGCTAAATAATATTAAAAATATAGTGGCTCTATTGAGCCTGAACTCAAATTTAGTTGCTTCACGCACAAGAACATAGACAAAAATTATATTATATAAAAAATAGAAACAAAATTAGGATCAATATTATACTATTCAACTAGATCTTACATAATATTATAATAATAAGTAAGCTGATTAGTCATATAAGATGAGCATAACATAGAAGTTATGTTTGGCTCATGTCAACAATGTAACGATTGCTGAAATTTCATCATACTTCCCATCCAAAACACCCTACATCATTACCATAACCATAAATAATGCCATAAATAATGATTTAAGCTGATGTGTCAAGAGAATAAATAACTGGCAGGTAAACACCCTACACCTTTACATAACCAGGTAAACATCCTACACCTTTACCTTACCATAACCATAAAAACTTAGTAGTGATTCAAATGACATAAAGAGAGAACAAATCAGAACCATTACCATAAAAACTTAGAAATAGTAATGATTCAAATGACATAAAGAAAGAATAAATCAGAAAGGGTATCAGGTACAAAATAAAGGTAAAAAAATAAAAAATAAAAGCACCGGTTACCCAACCACATGTTGGAATTGTATATTTTGGTGAAACAAGGTATGCACTGCAGTTCAGATTGGTTAGGGTTCATGACTGCTCTGTCATCAGATAACCATAATACTATAACACTAGCAAATCTAAACCAAAATAGTTCAGCCTTCATTTCCCCAATGAAAGCAGTTATTGCACCCGTCCCAAAACATCAATTTCCCAGTCTCTTTCAAATCTTAACTAAAAACGTGTCACGCGTCCAGTGTAGAAACACGAGTAGTGAACAACGTCCAGTCTACGCCGCAGTATCAGTGGTAGAACGTTGTTTGGGTAAAGTATCTATATAGCATTCAAGATATAATAATGCCACCTATAAAATATGAATATTCAATCACAGATCTATAAGATGGAACAATCGCACAAATATGATATAAAGAACTGAAGAGTCAAAAATAACTCACATGACAAAATGATATCCAATGAGTCATCTAAAAAAAAAAAAATACTAACATCAATGCTGGAGACAAATACAATACAAATAAATCTATCTACTCAGCTACGGGTATTGGGTCGTCTGTCTCAACCGGGATGAGTCTCTCCTAAGCCAAAGTCTCTGGCTCACTCCTCAGTGTCATCTGAAAAAAAAATATTCAGTCAGGAAAAGAGTAAAGTACACCTCTAACAACAGTTCTAATAAATGATATAAACTATGTAATAGTAAATAGAGCGAATATACAAGATGCAATATATAGATACAAGAGATATGCATAATAGGAATACTGAAACTAAATTCAAGAATGAGCATCATGAATATGGACAAGAAATACTACTACTATGTGAGTGAGTACCAACTTCAACATGTGATCGACATGAAAACTTGCACAAGGATTAGGGCATGGTTAATCATACGTGCGGTGTATGATAAACACTCACAATGACATGCACAAGGAGGGTATGATCACATATCTACACTAACATTTTTCGTTCCGACTGGTTTAGTGGATCCAACCATGGTACGTTATGACACGGGATTCACTGGGTAGGTAGCTAGTCTCCCGAAGAATCAATGTATGTATATGTACAAGAAGAATGAGGAACAAGGCTTGCACAAGATACACCATAAATACCAAGGAATAACATCTCATGACGAGATCCGGATATACCAATCCGTGTAACCATCATGTCAAGAAATTAAGGATATCTACACTAAATACAAGAAACATAGAGGATATCATAAATGAAAAACTATCAAAGAATGTACTTGCCTGAAATTCGGTGAACAGTATCAAAGATATCTGGAACGGTGCTCGGAGACCTAAATATAGAATATTACATCAATACAATATTTTGGAATAAAAATAAGTTAAACTAGTCTAATTATAGGTCATTAAGCCATTTCTAGGTCAAAACAGTCAAACTAGGTCAACTCTAGGTCAAACTAGTCAAACTTGGTCAAACTAGCTATTTCTATGTTGTATGAGTTCATCTCTAGGTTATTGAGTCCATACACTATGTAACTATGCTATATTAGCTATAGGATACTAGTACTATACCGTATCGGAAGATACGTAATATATATCTATATGAAAATACTAGATAAGATACACAATATAATATATACTAGTAATCCTAGCTAAACTAGTACTATGGATACCTTGGCTTGGAGCCAAAACTTGGTATCACACTACCCAATTATCCTTTGATACCTAAATACCCAATACCTTGAGTCAAAGCTATTACCTTAGTATTACCTTGGTATCCTCCAAGGTAACACTAGAACTCATACTAATAACTATACTAACTAACATATACTACTTAACTTAGTACTAAAACATATAATAACTCATAGTATATAACTATTCTAACAACTAACAGTTAACTCCTCTTCCATTCATAACTTATCTAATATATTACCTACACAACGACACATGACCACTACACTAACATACCTATTTAATTACTAACATACAACTAACACATCTACTATTGTTATACCTTTATAACTAACATTCCTAGCCTCCTTGCTGCTGCCAACAAGCCTGTCCGATCCCATTGCTGCAAGTTGTTACAACACTACCTCTAGCACTTGCTGCTGCTGCTGCTACTGCTACTGTCTAGCACTTGCTGCTGCTGCTATGCTATCACTTGCTGTTAAGTAGAGTAGTTGAACCTTCTAGTCCAGAGTTCTGTAGCTATGAAAGTGTCCGGGAGGAATTTACTGAAGACTGAATTATGTTCCTTAACATATTGCCCTGATTTGAAGGTACGGTTTGTGCCTCTTGGGCTCAATCATAGAGACGTATAGCTTCGGGTCTTTGTTAAAAGATGTTCTCAGAAAAGGACGACCCCGCGGTGCCGGTCGGAGCGTTTGAAGAGACTTTCTGGTGACTCAGATGCCTCAGCTCGGTGGGGTTGTAATTTTGATCTGCTCTTGATGTACTATTACTATAAATTTTTGTTGGATTCTAACAATGTGTTGTTTGATACTTTTTTTTATTGTGTAATGTGGAGAGAGTTTCTAAAGGAACCGGCTAAGAGGAGACTGTTTGTGGATCGCTATCTTAGCAAAGCGAGAAGGAGCGCGTATGATCTGTTTACAGGATTTGCTGGCATTTTTGCATGTCGATTACTTTGTTTCACTCCATATCTACAATACGTTTTTTATGCAATGTTTCTTCTTTGAAGTTGCACTAGTTAATTATTAATTATGATTATGAAGAACTACTATTGCTACAACCGATTGTGTATACAAAACTAATATTCAAGTAGATAGAAGGAAGAATACCAAGAATACAAACAAAATAAGAGTTACACATCATAGCCCCAAGCTTTGCTTTATGGACCCAATTACACTCAATATTCGACATACTAGATATCACTAATAGTACAGTTGTATCTCGTCAAATCCTAAAATTTAATTTTTGTCTTTTTTCTTATATATATATTTTTAAATAATTCTCTGTAGGAACTACTTATGCTTATGCTTAGCTCTGTTTTAGATCCTACGAACAACTTCAAAGCTTTGATCCTGGTCGTATTCTTTTATTTATCGATAAATTTTATAACATGCATCATTTGAAATCTAATTAAAAAAATTAGTACATTTTAAGTTCATTCCGGACTAAACTGAAATCCTGGCTCCGTTCTTGTTTATAAGTAACCAATCAAACTACTGTGACAACATGGTTGTAGCATCAAGATGGACAAATGTACTTGCAAGTGCGCATGAAACATTTCTTTGTCGTAGTAATACGCTCTTGAAGTCCTCCACGATCAGTAGCCAAAACATATGGGATACGACCAAGCAATCAATTAAGTAAAAACCTAAGGAAAAGGATACGAAATAAATGAAACTACATATTTCCATGAATACATTTTATATATTATTCACATCTTGTCATAGTTAATGATTATATTATATAACAACATCAGGCCATTTCATCCATGAAATATAACTAGTCTGACATTTATATGGAAAATAAACAAACTCAGTACTGCTACAGCTATATACCTTCATTAAAATTAGGATATGAGTGTACAGTTAAATTGTGATGATAACATTATCCCATTGGCAAATAGATCGAAAACTAATACTAACACATAAAAGGATAGGTTGAACACATTAAAAAAAATGAAAGAGTATCATTAAGTAAGCATAAAAACTGAAACTAAAGAACAAAAATTAGAATTTAGTAAACCATCATAGGTTCTTAACATACATAAATTTATCCATCCAATATCATAAGGTCCGGACTAGAAAACACCAAAACAAAAACCTAAAACAAAGGAGGAGAAGCTTAGTAAATAGACAGTATAAAATTTACAAAAAAACCCATAAGTATATTGTATTGAATATCGTATCGGATGTTATCCTATAAGGCGATACAATCTAAATGTCCATGATTATGAAACAACTAACTCGTGAAACAAAATTCAAATCAAGAAAGTTCACTCAAATTCAAAGAAAGCAATTAAAGTAGAAGCTTTCATTCAAACAACTTACAGAAAAGTAAGTCCTCACAGGCTATTAAATATGCTATAAAACGCGAAGGAAGAAAGTTGTAATTTAATATAGTGCAACTATGATCATTTTTTACCCTAAGCAGTTCCGCATCTCAAATTGGTACTATGTCAATCTCTCTCTATATTAGATCTTTCCTCATCCAAATTAGTATGATGAAATTTCCACCAAGCAGTTCTGTATCTCAAATTGGTGCTACGTCTCGATAAGACCAAGGGCGGAGCCAGGATTCTAGTTTATCCCGGGCTGAACTCAAAATATGCTAAAAAAAATTTAACACAAATTATTTCTCAGAATGTCATCATATTCCAAATGTGTGCTTCAAAATATCATTTCCGGACAAAAAAAAGTTATCAAATGACATAGGTTGAATTTCATAAGTAGACATGTTGCTTAAGATAATTAGGAAAACATCATCTTTATATATAAGATGAAAAATGGAAAAAAAAACATGGAGTTATTGAAAATACGTAGTGCAGGATCTCGTTCAAGTTCATTCTCATGAAATGCAATTTGTGGAATCTTTGCAGGATGCTGAGGTTCTGCAGTAGTAATCATAGGAATATCGATACTCGTTGATGGTTCTACTTGAGCCGTAGGAGCAAGAGTAGATTTGGAACCCGAAGATGCTCCAATTGTTGATGTTTCTTCTTCACCTTTCTTTTTAAAGAACGAAAAAATAGTTTTCGCTTTTTTTTGTTCTTGATTTTCCATCCTAATAAAATAGAAAGTAGTTATTGAAAATTCCTTAAGAACTAAAATTCCTTAAGATGACTCATAGAACTATTCAGTATCAAACTTCATGCATTTTGAACTATTCTGTATCATAGAAACTTCATACATTTTGATTCTTTATGCATTTTTCATCCAAATATACAGAAGTCAAGTATTATATTTCAGCAAGCTTTCTGAAATTTCTTTATTTGGATTTTAATTTTGGGTTTAAGGCAACCCCAAAATTGGTATTTTGCCTTAATTTCTCAATTAGATAAAGTCCAACAGATTTCAAAAAATGAGAAACTAGACTAATGGATATTTACAGAGCATTGAAAATATGACAAATTGTCCAACAAAGCATTAACAGCAAACAAGGTTATCTAACTTTTCCAACAGAGCATTGACAAATTTTTCCTTAATAGGTATATATTAAGGAGCATTGAAATTTGAAAATATGTCAACAATTTTTTTTTAAAATTTACCTGCACTGCACAACACTGTCTGCTGCCGGTCTACTACTGCTACACTGCACAGCTGCTTTTCAAACCTTAACACCAAAATAAAAAAAATTATCAGACTAACGAATCTCTATCTTAGATAAAAAAAAAGATAAATAGGATGGGATATACTAAATCCTTCTTTCATCATATTGACCTAAATAATTGAAGAAATTTATTTTCTTTGTAACTACATTCTACTTCCAAAAAATTCTAGCTCTAGAAGAATCCATACTTCCCATAACATACAAAATTCGCAATCATCAGAACAACTAAAATCGAGTGAATATAAGTAAATGTAAGGATCATAACATCAAACAATACTAAATGATTGATAGTATGGATGGTCAGTGTAATTAGTTTAAAAGTAGGAATACTCTATGTAATAAATATAAAATATAGGGATAGTTAGTATAAATAATCCTATAATTTTTGCTGGATATTAATTGTTAGGGTCTATGTTTGGTTATGTGGACATATAATTTTTACTGATTTGAATTTATTGTACTCGTTGAAGTCTTATTAAATTAATGCTTCAATGGGTAAGAATTTAATATATAATACAACCTTTATGAGCGTGTACTCTTTCTTAAATCAAAAATAAGTTAGGACAAGGAAACAAGTTAGGACAAGGAAACATTGCACCAAATACACTTTTGTCCCAATAGTGGAAAGTAGATGGCGTGGTAGTGGCAGTGGCCACAGTCAGGGCCGGTCCTGAGCTCACAGGGGTCCGGAACGAACTTTCAAAATGAGGTCTCATACATAATGTAAAAAAAATAAAACAAAAATAAAATAAAAAATATGCCTCCACCAAGATTTAAACTAGAAACCTCTTGTGTGTAAGTCTAATATAATAACCACTACACAACAATTGCTTTGTGATAAGAATGGTCAATGGTAAATACTAGTTCTATTTCCGGTACAAAATTATTTATATATTTAAATAAAAAAAAATTTTGGCCCTTCTAGCCCATGGTCCCCTGGACGGTCGCCCTGTCCGTCCTGGGCCAGGGCCGGCCCTGGCCACAGTGTTGCCTAAACATGCATAATCACCTTAGCTTTTCTCTTTTAATTTTCATGGTAGTGAACTGATTCTTATGTTGGTATTTGAAAGAAAAAATTGAAATGATCTTGGAAATAATATTATATAGATAATAGTGTACTTTCAGTCAAGCTTGTTACGTCATCTCACTTCGCTCTCTTCTAGTTCTCTACTTTTGATAAAAAAAAATTTGCTACTATACTAGCTGATCTATCTGCTAGCCGAGGATCTGCCACCTCGAGTACTGAAATATTTGGAGCAGTAGAAGATTGTTGAAAATTTTAGCCTAAAAAAATGGACATAATCATAGGAGGAAGAATCCTCACTAGCGGTCGTCTCGTCCTCGCAACAGCATCGAAGAGTACCTATGAACCATGTTTCGATTCACTGATAAAAAAAGGCAGAAAAAGCAATGAGGCAACGAGTCAACCGATTAAGAGAGGAAGACACACTCGATTTCCTTCTATATATTTTTTTTCAATTTTGTTGGGCTGCATAAGAATAATGAGTTCTTGGCCCATAGTAATCATTAGATAATATGAATCAAATGTTTTTTTTAACTTCCTCTTGGTTCTCATATTCAAGTTTATTCTTTCCCATATTATTCAAAAAAAAAATTATATTAAAAAAAAAAAAAGTCAAGAGAGGAAGACTCACTCAATTTCCTTCTATGTTCTTTTTTCAATTTTGTTGGGCTTCATAAGAATAAGGAGTTCTTGGCCCATACTAATGGTTAGATAATAAATATCAATCAAAATTTTTTTTTCTTCCTATTCATTCTCATATTCAAGTTTATACTTTCCATCTTAGTCCAAAAAAAATATTATAATTAAAAAAAAGTTAAGACTGTTGATGGGTTTGTTTTTTTCACATATAATTCCTTGCATTTTTTTAATTTTTTTTCTAATTATTTATTTCAATTAATTGTGTTGTGGTCAGACTCAAATTCATGAGCTCTCCTATATCTACATCACCACCCGCAACAACTAAACCGTGATCTAGTTGAATCTGACTCCTTGCATTGTAATATAAATAGACCACCTCCTTGGTGATCTAATTGAAAAACTGAGTCCTTGCGTTATAATATAAATTCGTATATGTCTTTAAAAAAAAATTATGTAAAAATTGAACCAATTTTAATTATCTATACCTCATATTCTCACACCTTCTATTCGATGTGGGACTAATTTATCAATTCTATTGTCACAACTTTTGAGCATTCAACAAAAGGCAACATAAATTTCAACATATAAAACTCGCACTCAACTGAAAATGAAATATAATCCAACATATATAACCCATATACCAAAGGTATTACTAATTTTTTGATATAACAATATCTTGCTTAAAATATCATTACTTATGAATAAAAAAAGTTATATATTTATTGACCAACTCACTAATTTAAACTTTAATACTAATATAAAATCAATATTTTGTTCCTACGTGCACAACTCATGTGTTCCGACCACTGGGGTGTCCCGACCCTAGTGTATTCATAACAAAACAAAGTATTCAGTATTCATAAGAAAACAAAGTATTCATAAATAAAATGAACTGTAAAATTAATAGTAGTTGCTTACATCAAATAGTTTTGGTTAACTCCAATGCCTCATTTCAAATAACTTGCACATCTGAAAAATTAATAAGTAAATAATTATAATAAATTCTAATTAATAATTTTTATCATTTACGAAATGCGGCTATAGTACATTAAGTTCTACATTTATCAACCAAAAAAAACTTTGTATATACCAAATAATGTAGCATAGAAATGAAAAAGGAGAAGATAAATTTTAGTTCTACGTACGTATTATTAGTCGAATTTTCACACACGCTTCATTTTAGTTATGATGTTGAAACTTTAATCTTGTAGGTGTTAATTCGTAGTAAATTATACTACCACAAATCACATAAAAATATGGAAACAAAAGTTTGAAATTGAACAGGCCAACAACGTTAAAATGTGTGACCTTTTGTTAGCATTCATGTAAAAAGTACTAGTGTACTACTGTCGCTAAGAATGCATGAAAGATAGGGATGTATTTCTTTTATAGTTTGTAAGTAAAACATAGTTTCACATTGAAAAAAAAAAAAAATTTGCTAATGTCGTTAAATATAGGTGTCCAATAACAGAACAACTTATGGGTTAGTAAAGGAGTGGACCTATTCATGGGCTTTGGCTACTAGACCATTAACTAATTATTTAATAGTCTTTATTAGGCACTTGGGCACTTGGGATCTTGTTCATTCAAAATATTTTTTTATTTTTATTTTTCTAAATTAAAATGAAATGACACATGTATTGGCAAGAGACAATTTTTTTTCTTTGGAATCAGACATAATTGAACAATTATGACTGCTTACCAAATGACACCTCCAATCTCAATAAAAATAGAGTTGTTAAAGCATTTGGGATATCTTCTAATTCTCAGCTTAATCTTCAAACAGAATTCGTGCTTTGTTTTATTCTGGAAGCTAATTTATTATTTTATATAAAAAATGTAGTGAAGAAAATATTGCCTTTAAAAAAATGAATTTTCTATCGCTACTCAAGGCATTCTGTTTTTTCTTCTAAAATAGAGTTGTTAAAGCATTCTGTTATTTTGTTTGAAGATTAAGCTGACCAAAATTTGAATTTTCAGAAACTTTTTCATGTTTCAATATTGTGTTAAAAAAAAATGGTAAGATGAATATCAAATCAACCATGCTTTATAGATTTGTATTGTACAATTAAAAAGGAATCGTATACAAAAAAGAGAAATATAGTGAAAATGAGAATGCTAAGATGGATGAATATGAATACATTGAAAGATAGGATACAAAAGTTAGAGATGTTGTCAACTGAAGACATGACGAAAGAAAATTGTTTAAGGTAGTTTAGACGTATGCAACATAGACTAGTAGATGCTCTAATTAGGAGGAGCAAAAAAATACTAGTTAAAAGAGTCACTAAAACTTAGAGATAAATATAAACGGACATAAATTGAGGTTTTAAAAAAAAAACTATTTTGTTAACGTTACCGAGGACATGATCCTTAAACATAATGAAATGTAAGACAATGATTCAATAGAGCCCCAAATTTGGGATAAATGGTTTGTTTGTTGTTAGTTAATTGACAACTTTCATTTTTCTTGTTATACTAAAACATTAATTTATTATTTGTAAGAAATACGTGGGAAAAGAAAAAATGAAAAATGTTCAGTGGTTTTTACTAGAATATCCAAATATACTTTTACAATATTGATAGAAGAAGTCAATAGTATCAAAAGTCCACAAATAAAATAAGTTCATCAATTTTATTTTTACACAAAATAATCAAAAACATTCGCCGTTGCCGGGGATCGAACCCGGGTCACCCGCGTGACAGGCGGGAATACTCACCACTATACTACAACGACACTATTGATAAAAGATTTCTATAAAAGTTATAATTTCTATCTTGCACGAGCCTCTCTCTGACAACATAAATATACTCAAAATAGATTAAATACCATATATCCCCTATCATAAGTTGCTTCTGTACCGTTGTTGTTGTAGTAGTATTTGCAACATAGTGATAACTGATAAAGATTAGCATATATATATATATATCCTCAAGAAAACTCCATCTACCAAAGCAGTTGGTGTTGTACACACATAATAATTAATACGACAACCAAAAATACTGACACGATGATGCAACGTATAATTGGATGTCCTATTGACATTTCCGTGTGTTTGTATTTTTACAAGAAAGACGATGAAATGTCGGTGGGCTACGCCCTTCATTATTTTCTCGCATAACAATTGTCACGCGACAGCATCTTCTAATATATCGCGTGAAATCTTTCTTTTAGTCCCGCACGAATATGGACTAATTGACTTTGCAAGAAGCCCTACAATAACGGAATAGTGCTTCATGTCGTCCCACGACTAGTCTTTCTCTCACAGTAACTATTTTTGAGGCTTTTTTCTATAAAAAGTTACAATGTCTGTACTTAAGGGAGGACATAGCCAGTGTCGGACTTTAAATTTTGAGATCTAAGACAAAATTTAAAAGTGGTATAATAAAAACTTAATATTCATATTGTTAGAATCAACGTAGAAGTAGAAGAAAGAAAATATGAGAGAATATCTCGTATTCGTGTAATCACACGGTGTGAGACAAATGCGTTATTTATACAACCCAATGAAGATGTAATACTAATCTCTAACCAATGTGGGACTAAAATACAAAGTGAAAATTCAACCATTTAGTAACCCACGTTATAACACTCTCTCTTTGGATGACCACTATCTCTAAGCTTATTGTCTCGTTAAAACTTTGTCAGAAAAACTCATTAGGACAAAATTTGTGCGAAAAAAGAGAGTACAATCTTTAGGATGACTTAGATAGGTGTTGGACACGCTTAATGTTGCCACATTAAAACCTTTTCAGAAAAATCTAATGGAAAGAAATCCATGACTAAGAAAAAAATAGTATAACACGTTATAGTCCATACAAAATGTATCTCCCCCTGAAAACAATCACTCCCCTGACGATGTTGATCCTGAACAGTCAGCTGATGAAGACGTCGTATTCCAATTCCATGAACTAGTTTATGAAAGTTGACTTTGGCAACGATTTGGTGAACAAGTCTGCAAGATTATCACTTGAGCGGACTTGTTGGACGTCAATATCAAAGTTCTTCTGAAGCTCATGAATATAAAAAAACTTCGGTGAGATGTGCTTGGTCATGTCTCCTTTAATGAATCCACCTTAAATTTGTGCAATACATGCTGCATTATCCTCATGAATAACAGTTGGAGAATCTGTGGTAGAAAAAATATGACAGGAGCTACGAATGTGTTGAATCAACGATCTCAGCCAAATATACTCTACTTGCTTCATGGAGAGCAATATTTCCGAGTGATTTAAGGAGATAACAACCATTGTCTATTTTGTTGAATGCCAAATAATAGTTGTATTGCTATTAAGAAACACATATCAAGTTTGGGAACGACCTTTATGGGGATCAGATAAATAACCTGAATCTGCAAAGCCAACTAGATCCGTGATGTCAGATAAACCACAAGTATAAAATAATCCCATGTCAGTAGTTCCACGAAGATATCTCATCACATGTTTAATGTCATTCCAATGTCTGCGAGTTGGCGCCGGGCTATATCTAGCCAACAGATTGACAGAGAATGAAATGTCTGGCTGTCACGCCCCAGTCCCAAAATACACAGGACCAGGCCACGTGGCAATAGCCAGCTAATATGTCTCCGAGGGAATACCCAATTTAATGGATCCTACGAAGCGTACTCCGTTGTCCTAAAATACTAACAAGTCTAATACTAACCTCAAAACAGGTAATCTAATCTCATCCACAATATCAGCAAGAAGTACTAAAAATAAATACTGGAAAATAAATGCCAGTCTGAAATATCATAGTACAATCCAAAATGTCTGGTGGGAACAAACCCACTTCTATGACGAAATAAAAGTACTGAAAGACAGATAAAATGAATAATGACTAGGGCATCGGCTGACTAGATAATGATGCTCCAAACCTAGGCGGAAGGCCTACCAAATGATCACGGGAACTCTGATGAAAGCACCTCTAGCTCCTCCTCGGATGCGTACCTCGTCTCCTGTCCGGGTCCGTACACAGTAGGATAATATGTCTCGTCCAAATCTGGAAGAAAATCAGGTCCTCAGAGGGATGTAACAAGATACAAAAATGCATGCCATATATAAATACTGAATAAAATAAAGGGGTGTGCTAACCATCTATGTGAATGCAATATGAGGACAACATTGGTACGTATGGGTAGGTGTAGGCATAACGTCCAACACTCCGAAGAGCGTGGTATCTGTACATATAACGTCCATCATTCCGAAGAATGAGGTATCTGTAAATATATACGTCTGTATCGCTCCGAAGAACGCGGTATCTGTAAAAAGGAAGTCATTGGATCCGTGGCTCCTCCAGATACTACAAAATCCAATGTGTGTATCCCATATGCCTACTAGCTGTCCTCCCCGCCCAATATAGATATACAAGTCGAATACACGACGTGCATACCACGTATCTATATGCCAAGTCTCTACTAATTATATAATCCCTGATTACGTACTAACTGTGATGCATGTCACACGCACCAATAGCTAGTCGGGTACGCGAACCCGCATCCCAACATGAGTTTGTCACCGTGATGCGTGTAAGAGTGTCAGGTCTCGGAAGATATCAGAATATCCTCACAATGGTGGGTGAGTCTGCTAGTGACTAGGTCAAGTACACTACTCATCGATGTATTCGTCGACTGCACCCGAGTCAATCTCGGACGTGCACAGTTGTATAAAATAATGCAACAAGATATCATACAACAATTGTATAATTTAAATTAAGCAGTAAATATGGCAAGGTATCTTGCCTGGGTCCTCAAGCTGCGAATGCCAATAACCTGCTCTTGAAGTCTCTCCTGCCTGGTCCAGTGACCCTATACATATAATATAATATAACAATTCGATCATCAGACACTAAAGTAATACACACAGAACTACGGCGCTGCTCTTAGACACTGACGTAAGGGGTCACAGATGGTCAACTACAGAGTCGCGTGTGCACGCAGCTAAGACGTACACGTGTTCTGTCCTCATTTACCGTATACCTCAAGGTAGCAATTTACCAAGGTCCTGTTACGAAACTAATTATATTTTGTACAAAAATACATGTCCTTATTATCATGTTAAGGTGTACTTGGTCAATGTCTAGGTTGTTAGGTAAATCACAAAGTTCTATTTAACAAGTCTTATTAATTGAGTAATTACTAATTATTAATTACTAATCTAATTAAACACACACACACACACACACACACACATACACACACACATATTTTTCACTTAGGGTTTACTGTCTCTCGTGTCCATTTGACGACACGATGACACCACGATACGTGAAGTTTTAATAGAAATAACATGCAATACTTGGTCGTGTCCGAGGGGGGTCTGTGCTCGTCGATAGCCTGCTCCTCCAGCGTGGGGCGGAGCTTCGGCGTGGCACGGGAAGCAACGGCAGCAGCAACCTTGGCAGCAGTTACAGCAGCAGCCTTGGCAGCAGCTGCAGCGGCGACTTGACGTTGCTGGCGGTTGGGGACGGCGGTCAGGGTGGCTGAGAAGGTGGTGGGCGATGGTGTTGGCGGTTGGAGGTACTCGGGGTCGGGTAGGGGTGGAGTCGGGGATGACGCGGGATGGTGATGGCGATGTTGATGATGGTGAGGGAGTGGTGGTTGGCGGTGGTACAGGAGGTTGGAGACGGTGGTTAGGTGATGGTGTCGATGGTGCTGGGTGGTGGAGACGGTGAGGCTGGGGCGGTGGCGGCTGGAGGTGGTGATGGTGTCAGGGAAAGAGAAGAGGGTGATCGGCTAGGGTTTTATTAGGTTAGGGTTTTGGTTTTCTAGGATTTAAAGAGAAAGAAATGTATTTATATAGGAGAGAGGAATAGGGGCTTACCTCGGGAATTGGGTCGGCCAGGGCTCTTTGGGGTGGGAAACATGTCCACATAAAAGGGTGTAGGGTGTACATGGGCTAGGTTGGGTCTAGCTTTGGATAAGGTTGGTCTTCACATTAATTTAATTAAAACTAATGCACAAGGCGTTCCCTTATCAATTGAAAATACATGGAATTAAAATTGGGTGGGACACAAGTGTCATGGGCGTAGCAGGCTCTGAATAGATTAATGCCATAATTAGGGTTGTGTCTCCAATTTTAAATAGGAATAAACAATTATGACAAGTTGGATTTATTGGGATTTATACATGGACGTTTGTAACAAATATTGTGCAGCTAAAATGAAGCACAATATCGAGTATTTAAGAGTTACACAAGGGTCAGAATAGTAGTCTGGTATATCTAGGAAGTGAGTATGAAATTTGCTTGAAGGTAACTACTAGGGTGGCGCTCCAAATATCGAAGCAACGGTAAGGGGTATTAATTAATATAATTATTGAACTACAATTCTAATTTACTGCATTCAACTCTAATTGCCACCAATTTAATCCTAGTCTCTCTATCTAAGCTAAATAAACCTAAATTTGGTCGAGGGAGTTTATAATCTACCCTCCTTAGAGCATTTCGTCCTCGAAATTAAAATATACATTTGGTAAGAACTACTGACAGAATTGAAATGCTACTACATACCTAGGCCTTCGAGGAGATGGGGAAAACGCTGTCAAATCTTGTCCTCTCTTTCCCAAGTCGACTCGCCTGGCGCATGATGCCTCCATGCGACACGAACAAGAGGGATAGTCTGACCTCGCAATACCTTCTCACTTCTGTCAAGAATCCCTATAGGCTCCTCTTGATATGATAAACTCGGCCCGACTGTGATCTCTGAATGGTCAAGCACATGACTCGGATCTGGCATGTACCTCCTTAGCTGCGATGCATGGAAGACGTCATGAACTCCTTCTAAAGTCTGTGGTAATGCTAATCTATAAGCAACCTCTCCGATGCGTTCCAACACATCGAATGGTCCGATGTACCTCGGACTCAACTTTCCTCTGCCTCGAAACCTGATGGTTCCTCGGGTAGGTGAGATCTTCAGAAACACATGATCTCCAACCTGGAACTCTAGGGGTCGTCGATGTGCATTTGTCTAATGCTTTTGTCTGTCCTGTGCTGCTCGTAGGTGCCCTTGGATCTTCTTTGCCTTCTCCACTGTAAGAACAACCAACTCTGGTCCAAGAATCTGTCTCTCACCCACCTCGCTCCAATACACTGGGAAATGACACTTCTTGCCATACAATGCTTCATAGGTTGCCATCTGAATGCTCGCTTGATAGCTATTGTTGTAGAAAAATTCAACCAAATGCAAATGGTCCTCCCATGATATCACGACCCAATTCCGTGGAATCGTTGGGCCGTCCCCCGAATCGGGACCGCCGTGCGGGCCTGGGGTTGCGCCCGCACAAGGCTAGAGTATTTTACATAACCAGCACATATTCAGAGTACACAGATAAATTGAAACACAGATTTAAAACATGGAAAAGTTCTTTTTATTGATAATGAACATCTATTACAAACTCTTGAACGAGTCAACTAATTTGCCGCACGGACTTACAAAAGTGTTGACACAAAATGAGATGGCAGTCCTGTACATTACATCCCTTTACTAAACTTCAAAATGATAGAGACCTCCGGGCTGGATGACGGCCTTCCCACGGAGCTGTATTGTGTATTGAGTTGCAAGCTCCTGGTTCAAAATGCTTCAAGGGTGGCACGATATGAACACGCCTAGCTGGACTGGATCGGGAAAGACGACTTCGGCTTCTCGCTCGGTTCTCCTTAGTGCGGGGAACCTGTTTCAACAAGGGCCAGTACATCGAAATATATTGTTGAAGGCGAGCTAACCCAACTATACCAATCAACACGTTGTTTTAATAAAGCATGCATATTATTTGTGGTCTTTCTATCTTGCCTTAGTTCATTTTACAAGTAAGCAGCATATAGAATTTACTGAAGTGAACTTGCCACCGTTCGGTGACTTTTACCTGTCCGTCTGAACCACCTGCACAATACTTACCATGCCTTCCCTGCCACGAAGACACAAGTTAGCTTGCAACAGGTTTAAATATACACGGGGATCACTGGCTTGATGCCATAATGGACTAGTCCAGGATAATGATAGCATGCAACGAGAGTACATGATACGCTGCAAGCCATCCTGTCCCGTACACGATGACTATACACGAGTTTCGTCCGGATCGGATCGGTGCCAGTGCCCCAGCGATTTTTCGCAGAACTAAGACTTTGTGCACAAGTTGTCCGTGATCGAACACGTTTATTAAGTTAACAATTCATGCAGTTGAGGCAATACGAGTACAAGACAAGCAGTATTGCATGATTCATACTTAGCACAATTATAGAAGAATATGCATTCTAACTAAATTTGAAGCATACAATAAACATTCCAAACGAACAAACATGGAGTATAAGTAATCGTTCCAAAGTTGAATGACAAGCATAATGTTCCAAGTCTATTCCTTTTTTATCTTGACATCTTTTAGTTATTACTTGGTATCGTCTGATCGGGGCAAACAAGGATGCAAGATTTTTAGGCGTGAAGACTTGGAAGAAGGGCTAGCTAATCGGGATGGTAGCCACTCACTTAGTTGGTTGGTAGGGAGAAGGAAAGAGGTGCTTCAAGACTCCGCTCGTAAGCCACCTGCTGCTCGTTCACCTGCATCACGAACAGCTTGATCACTCTTTTCAATCTCGGAACTGAAGTGCAGTTCAATGAACAAAAACAATAAAATTCATCAAAACCGTTCAAGAAATCTCAAGCAAATCCGAAAACCAACTCAAAGCACGAAAGCAACAAGCGACATCAAAATTTGAGGCAACAAAGATGCAGCGGAGAGGTCCCTCCTGACTCTGCCGCTAAGTCGATCCCGGGGGAACAGTCCACTGAATATGGGAATCGATTCCGAAGAAACAAATCTATAACGAGGACGAGTTCTTATTTTAATCTATCCCGATCGAACGATACCGTCTTGTATTTCTTAGTCGCGCTCCTCGAATAGGAGGAACGGGGCGCCACATCCTACCCAACTAATTGGACGTTTCGTCCACGAAACTTAGGAATAGAACCTACCGTTAGGGGTTATTTTGTTGCGGGCGATGATCAGGAAGGTTCGGACAGGAATTAATGTCATGGCCTGATCGTCCACAAGCTAGGCATAACCCAAGTCTCAAGCGACAATTGTTGGCTGTGTGCCCACGCTTTTTGCAGAACTGACATGTATTGCTCCAATCCCTTATTTGCTGACCACCGTCGTTTTGTCGCTTTGCAGCGTTGTTTCCTCTATGGTTGCTTTGGCGTTTGTGATTGGAGGTATGCACAGTGCCGGTAGGAACGTGAGAATACTACGGTTCGAGAGATAGGGCATGATTCATGACTTCCCGCATTGTGTGATACTGATGAACGACTACGTGCGCATGGATGGCAGGGCGCAGACCACCTTCAAACCTTCTAGCTCAACTCGCTACATCAGGTAAATAAACGCTAGCGAATTTGGAGAGTCGGTTGAATTTGGCGAAATACTGTTTAACTGTCATGCTGCCTTGCCTCAGTTGCACGAACTCGTTCTCCTTCTGACGTCGTACTGGAGGGGGTATAAACTTCTCTTCAAACGCGGCACGAAAAGTCGTCCACGAGATCGCCTCCTCTCCATGGTCAAATTTAAGAGATCGTCGATGCACGTCCCACTAATCATGCGCGTTGAGGCAGAGCTGTATTTGAGCGCATGCGACGCGCTTCTCCTTCGGTACTTTAAGAAATTTGAAATGATCCTCAAGTTCGGCGAGCCAATCTAGGGCCACGATTGGATCCTCAGTCCCGTTGAATGGTGTGTTGCAGACTTTCTTGAAGTGGCCAAAGTCGAAGGAAGTCACTTTTCTCGTCCTTGGAATTTGCGGTATCTCAACTTCAAGCACGGGCTGTTCCACCGGAGTCGCTGCTGTTGCCGCGGACTGATTGGAAGCCAAAGTCTGCACGATCTGTTGCAGGGCATCTACCTGCTTCTGTTGGACTAAGAATCAGGTCTCTAGATTACTTTCAAACTTGGCTTGGCGAGCATCATCTCTTTGTCATTGTGATTCTAACATTTGCATCACCTACTCAAGCGGATCGACTCGAGACATGGCTCGCTGGCTTTACGAACTTCCCGAAGTACCCGAACTACTTTCTTGGCCTTGCGTTTCGTCCGGTGCTAGCGCTGAGGATTGTGCTGGTGCCATTCCTTCAAAAGAAGGTAAATTACATTAGGATCATAATGTATTATGGACTCATTGCATGAACGTATCTCATTTCGGCCTAACGAGTTCAAGAGTTCGCACAAGAATTTATCGTTAAAGGAACTTTTCCAGTACGAGGGTTAAGGAACTTGAATCTGTGCTCTGATACCATTATTTCATAACCCAATTTCGTGGAATCGTTGGGGCGTCCCCCGAATCGGGACCGCCGTGCGGGCCTGGGGTTGCGCCCGCACAAGGCTAGAGTATTTTGCATAACTAGCACATATTCAGAGTACGCAGATAAATTGAAACACAGATTTGAAACATGAAAAAGTTCTCTTTATTGATAATGAACATCTATTACAAACTCTTGAACGAGTAAACTAATTTGCCGTACGGGCTTACAAAAGTGTTGACACAAAATAAGATCGCAGTCGTGTACATTACATCCCTTTACTAAACTTCAAAATGATAGAGACCTGCGGGTTGGATGACGGCCTTCCCACGGAGCTGCATTGTGTATTGATTTGCAAGCTCCTGCTTCAAAATACTTCAAGGGTGGCACGATCTGAACACGCCTAGTTGGACTGGATCGGGAAAGACGACTTCGGCTCCTCGCTCGGTTCTCCTTAGTGCGGAGAACCTGTTTCAATGAGAGTCAGTACATCAAAATGTACTGGTGAAGGCGAGCTAACCCAACTATACCAATCAATACGTTGTTTTAATGAAGCATGCATATTATTTGTGGTCTTTCTATCTTGCCTTAGTTCATTTTACAAGTAAGCAGCATATAGAATTTACTGAAATGAACTTGCCACCGTTCAGTGACTTTTACCTGTCCGTCTGAATCACCTACACAATACTTACTATGCCTTCCCTACTACGAAGACACAAGTTAGCTTACAACAGGTTTAAATATACACGGGGATCACTGTCTTGATGCCATAATGGACTAGTCCAGGACAAGGATAGCATGCAACGAGAGTACATGATGCGCTGTAAGCCATCCTATCCCAAACATGATGACTATACACGAGTTCCGCCCGGATCGGATCGGTGCCAGTGCCTGAATTGAAATGCTACTACATACCTAGGGCTTCGAGGAGATGGGGAAAACGCTGTCGAATCTCATCCTCTCTTTCCCAAGTCGACTCGCCTGGCGCATGATGCCTCCATGCGACACGAACAAGAGGGATAGTCTGACCTCGCAATACCTTCTCGCTTCTGTCCAGAATCCCTACAGGCTCCTCTTGCTATGATAAACTCGGTCCGATTGTGATCTCTGAATGGTCAAGCACATGATTCGGATCTGGCATGTACCTCCTTAGCTGCGATGCATGGAAGACGTCATGAACTCCTTCTAAAGTCTGTGGTAATGCTAATCTGTAAGCAACCTCTCCGATGCGTTCCAACACATCGAATGGTCTGATGTACCTCGGACTCAACTTTCCTCTGTCTCCAAACCTGATGGTTCCTCGGGTAGGTGAGATCTTCAGAAACACATGATCTCCAACCTGGAACTCTAGGGGTCATCGATGTGCATTTGCCCAATGCTTCTGTCCGTCCTGTGCTGCTCGTAGGTGCCCTTGGATCTTCTTTACCTTCTTCACTGTAAGAACAACCAACTCTGGTCCAAGAATCTGTCTCTCGCCCACCTCACTCCAACACACTGGAGAACGAAACTTTCTGCCATACAATGCTTCATAGGGAGCCATCTGAATGCTCGATTGATAGCTATTATTGTTGGAAAATTCAACCAAATGCAAATGGTCCTCCCATGATCCTCCAAAATCAAGCATGCACACTCTTAACATATCTTCCAGTGTCTGAATGGTGTACTCGGACTGGCCATCTGTTTGCGGGTGATACGATGTGCTAAACTTCAGGCGGGTACCGAGACTCTCTTGCATACTCCGCCAAAAGTAAGATGTTAACCTCGTATCCCTGTCTGGCACTATACTGACTGGCACTCCATGCAGTCGCACGATCTCCCGCATATACATATCTGCTAGGACTTCTGTAGACTGTCCAACTCTAAAAGGTAAAAAGTGAGCAGACTTGGTGAGTCTATCCACGATTATCCATACTACATTGCGACCACTAGGACTCCTTGGAAAGCCCGTAACGTAGTCCATAGTAATGTGCTCCCATTTTCACTCAGGTATTGGGAGCGGCTGAAGTAACCCTGTAGACCTCTGATGCTCAGCCTTGACTTGCTGACACACCAGGCACTTTGCCACAAAGCGGGCTATCTCCCTCTTCATTCCATGCCACCAATAGTACTGCCTCAAGTCTCTGTACATCTTTGTGCCTTCTGGATGAATAGAGTATGTTGAACTGTGTGCCTCCGACATCAGCTCCTGACGAAGTTCTCCATTCGAAACATAGAGACGATCTCCACATCTCAAACTCCCGTCCTCATGTATAC
Source organism: Iris macrosiphon (assembly GCA_036927795.1). Classification (NCBI taxonomy): domain Eukaryota; kingdom Viridiplantae; phylum Streptophyta; class Magnoliopsida; order Asparagales; family Iridaceae; genus Iris; species Iris macrosiphon. Next base: position 30,201,459 of record JAYESA010000009.1, on the reverse strand, counting down.
GCAATCCTGTCTGTATTCCGATCTCTGTCCTCTGTCGAAGCCTCTGGAATCTGACATCTGTTGGCAAGGCAGCCTTAATTCTATCAACCAATGTCGATTGTAACTAGAAACTCGACATATTTTTTGTGTATTTGGATTGATGTACTAAAATTTCTTTAGTGTAATAATGCTCAATTTATAATCCGAGACAATATTTCTTGTCTCTGAGATATTTCATCTCGAACTCCTTTTCAGATAGTTTACAGTCTTATTAATTTCATGTCTTGTCCCAATCAAGTTTATGCCATCGACATATACTACAACTATAGCGAAACCCTTCTTAGATTTCTTTATGAAGACACATGGGCATATAGGATTATTCTCATATACCTCCATTTTCATATATTCACTAAGACGGTTGTACGATATCCTTCCGGATTATTTTAAACCGTACAATGAACGTCATAGCTTTATGGAATGCATGTTCTTAGCTTTTGAGCTGGATAGGTTAAATCCATTTAGGATTTTCATATAGATATTGCTATCTAAATCACTATATAGATAGGTTGTTACAACGTCATAAGTCTCATATCAATCTTTTTTTCAACTGTCAGACTTATCAAATAACGGAACATTGTTACATCCATTACGGGAGAATACGTCTCTTCGTAATCAATCCCGGGTCTATGAGAAAACCCTTGTGCCACTAATCGTGCCTTAAATCAAGCGATTTCATTCTTTTCATTTTGCTTTCTTACAAAAACCTACTTGTAACCTACCGGTCTGACGTCTTTTGGTGTTTGTACCATAGGTCTGAACACTCCACGTTTATTAAGGGAATCCAATTCTGCTTGAATAACATCCTTCTATTTTGGCCAATCTTTTCTTTTTTCGACATCCATCGATGCTACGTGGTTCAGTGTCATCAATGCCCTTAGATATTTTAGTAGCTACTGAGAATGAGAATATCTCATCTATTGTTATATCTTTGCAATCCCATACCTCTCTTGTATATGTATAAAACATAGAGATCCCTTTGCTTTCAGGTACCTGAGCCTCCTCTTGGGCTTGTGTCTTTTCTAAGACAATAACCTCTTTTGGATTTTCAGAGAGTATGGATCTGTTATTCATAACCTCATTCGAATATCTCTAAAGCTAAGTAAATTTCTATTAGATCTACTAGAGAATAATGCATTTCGAATGACTAAGTGTGTTCCATTTGGCAACACAACATCGGCCTTACCATATGTAAACCCCCAAAATTTTCAAATTATTAAATCTTGGATTTTTCCCAATTTTCTGGAATTTTCTGGGAATTTTCTGCAATTAAAATCAAGGTTTCCAATTAATAAATGATTTTTAATTGATAATAAATAATATTAAAATATTATGAAAATAACATTTTTGGGTGTAGAATGAAAAATTTGACTTAGGGTAATTTTTTGGATTTTTCTGGGCCTCAGACCTATTTTTAAATGCCTAAAAACTAATTTTAAATAATTATTTAAATAATTATTAATATTATTATTATTATTTTACTAATACCCAGCCCACTGGGCCCGGCCCACCGGGCCCAGCCCGAACCCAAAACCAGCCCGCTCCCCACCGGGTCGGGTCGGGTCTGACCGCCGCCCGACCCGCAAACCCGACCCGGCCCCCCTCTCTCTCCCCCACGACCCTGAGCCCGAGTCCGGCGCCGCTCCGCCCGGGCCGCCCGCCGCATCCTCCGGCCTCCCGTCCACGCACCCCGCCACGTCGACCACTCCACCGCCTCCCTCGGCCTCCCCTCAACCGCCCGCAACCCCTATATAAACCTCCCCCCACCGTCTTCCTCCTCCAGCCTCCACCCTAACCCTCGCACCGCTCCGCCGCTGCTCGCCACCACCTCACCGACCGCCTCGCCGACCTCCCAGCGCCTCCTTCCCCCTCGACGCCGCCCGCCGTCTCCTCCCGCAGAAACCGCAGCAGCAGCACGAGCAGCCCCCACCGCCGCTGCCGGCCGCCCTGAGCCACCGCCGACCGCCAGCAGCTCCGCCTCGCTCCGGCGAGCAGTCCTCCGCCCTCGCCGGCCGCCCAGCAGCCGCCCTCCGCCGTCCTCGGCCGTTTTCCGTCGAAACCCTAACCCTAGCCCTAATTTTGGATTCCGTGTCGGACACGACACGGACACGTCTCGACCCTGATTTTCGGGTCCCCTTCAGGTACGTGTAACTTTTGCCTCGTAGCTCCGTTTTCAATTCCGCAAATTGCGTTGTGAAGCCTGTATGACCCTCTCGGTGTCCGGACAAACTGTTCGGGACATCGCGTCCTGTGGTGATCGCACACCGCGATCCAAAAACAGGAAAAACCAGACCATGTTTTACCCCCGGAACTGAGTACGCCCCGCCAAACGGGATGACTTGGTCGCGTGCGGTCTTCGCAGATACGTACGCACCGTCGATACGGACGTGTGAGATTTCGCAGAAGCTGATTCGGGTGTGCGTGCACACCGGAATCAACGCATATCCGCGGACATCGCCCCGTATCCGGCTTTTCTGCAATTCACCCTAACTTCGTGCACACTCGTCAGATCGAGACGAAACTTGCACCATCGGACTCGTAGCGATACGCTGGTCCTGTGGGTCAAGTTTGGTTCGATTCTGAGAACGTTGACGAAATCGCGTGTCGTGGGCCCCACATGTCCTGCTCGACGGGCGATTTTGTGTTCGGCTCATCAGAATCCAAATCTGGAAGTTCTGTTGGGTTCGTATCAGCGTTCCTGACCTGTTGACACTAAGTTTGGTGAATTTGGAGACCTTTGACCCGGACACGTTTTTTCGGTGCAAAGCGGGCCCATCGGCGGACCCCGTTTTGACCCGAAACTGCCGTTTTTGCCCTTGTCTCCAAATTGGACCCAAGGACAGGCGTTTCTAGCTATTTGACATCTTCTGAGCATGATGGTAATGTCTATTTCAGCTTTTGGACTCATCTCTGGACTTTTCCCCCAAGAACCTAACTAATCAGATCCAAACAACAGGCAAGTACCTGCACCTCAAGTTAATCTTTATATATTGTGATAATTAATTCCATGTCTTACATGTACCTTTGATGATTACACATCGTGTTAGAAATGTTGAACTTCATGTCTTGAATATTGGTAGTTCCTGTCTTGTTTTTCATGTCGGGTGGGAGAATACTAGGAGGCATGTAGTTTTACCCTTTCCCCTGTCGTGACTGCTAGCTTTTGGTACGCGACTGTACCATCAGCCTGATACTCGATTATTCCTGACTGCTAGCCGCCTATGGCGTGCCTGATTAGCCTTATAAACCCCTACATGCCAACTATGTATTCTAAAAACAAACACAAGTACACACATATAGTTTCTGGTTATTTCTTGCTGGCTATTGTAGTTTCATTTCCTGTTTCATTTATTTCTGTTTCTCATATTCCTGTTTGCAGTTAACTCTGAGATAATAATGTTCTATTAATGCTGTTTCTCAACATGATAGCCAATATTTAATTGTCATAAAATATTTAGTTTAACCTTGTTGTGCATTGTGTACTTTGCTCCTTTCCTGACTGGATCTGTTGATTTAGGCGATGATGAAGACCTTGCTCCTACTTATTACGGTCCCTATGAGGGGACTGATGATACTTATGAGGAGCCAGAACCCACCCAGGAGACCCCTGCTGCCGAGTAGCTAGTAGTAGCTATCTTTCATTTCCATTCTTAGCTTATTTATCGGGTTTGTCCCCGATTTGAATATTGAATTTCTGTACTTAAACATTTGAATCTGTTGTTACATTTATTTTCAGTTGCAATCTTAAGTTTCATTTCTCATTATTATCTTGCCTATGTTGTTGTGAATGAGCTAGTTAGTAATTATGGATTGACCTAGACAGCGTACTACCGCCGACTCTGCGGCGTAGGCTGGACGTACCACGCACTCGTGCCCGAACTTTCGGGTGCGGATCGTGACACGTTTTTGTGGTGGCCCATGCAGGTCTTATCCTAAAATAGGGTAATACCCTAGGACAGGGTATGGAATAAAATTGAGGATTCTAGGAAAAGCTCATTCACAGTATAGCGTCCTTATTTCAATTCTTGATATCATTGCTGCTCAATTTTTCCTATCGCCTTTGATTTCCAAGTATTCTATTCTGATCTTCCTATCCCTTAATCTTTCAGAATGGTCCAGACCAGGAACACAGTAGGAGGCACATCAGAATCAGCTGAGCAGAATGTGCCCGAGACTCTTGCACTCCCGCCACCTCCATCTGTTCCTGCAGTTACCCTAGATGGGGCACAGCTACTAGGAGTGTTCCAGGGATTGGTGGAATCCCAGAAAGAACAGACGGCACTTCTGCGGACCAGCCTCTCAGAAGCTCTTAAGCCCCAGGAGTCGTCACTCAAGAGGCCAGGGAGTGCTAAAGACTTCAAGAATCTAAGACCCCTGGAATTCTACGGAACTGAGGGCATTCTCTATGCCGATGAGTGGATAGAGAATGTCGAGAGACTCCTGAAGACTGCCCGGGTCCCTGATGACCTCAAAGTGGAGTCCGTAAGCCTGCAACTGTTCGACATTGCTCGAACCTGGTTCAGAGACGAACCCCAACTATCTGCTCCCGACATCACCTGGGAGGACTTCAAGAGACTATTCAAGGAGAAATTCTACCCCGAAGTGGCTAGGGAAGCTCTCGAAAGCCAATTCGAGAGACTAGAACAAGGTAACCTGTCTGTTGATGAATATACTGCTGAATTTAGCAGGTTAAGACACTTTGCGGAGTACATGGTTCGTACCCCGGAGGACAGAGCCCGTAGATTTAAGAAGGGGCTGTCTCCGGATATTCGCCTTGCTATCACCACCAGCCGAGCTCGCTCCTATGAAGAAATCCTGAGCGTGGCACAAGGCGTAGAGAGAGATATGGGGCACAAACTGAAGCGAGAAAGAGATACCGGAAATGCAGGACCCAACAAACGCCCTTTTCAACAACAGCACCAGCAACAACAACAGAGGGCCCCGCAGCAAACTCAGCGTCCTCTCCCTCGAGCTCCAGCACCCCAACCCCAGGCTCAAAGACAGAACCAACAAGCTGCCCCTTGTGGCTATTGCCAAAAACCAGGTCATACTTGGCAAGTCTGCAGGAAGAGGCTAGGTGCCTGCCTCTACTGCGGCTCAGCAGCGCATCAAATGAGGGACTGTCCAGCTGCTCAAGAATGCCCAGCAGCACCAAAGGCTCCAGCCCAGACCAGGGCCCCAGCAGTACAACAAAGGGGACCCCCACTTCCAACACAACAACAACGCTTTGCTCAGCACCAGCAACAACAGAGGGGTGCACCGCAGCAAGGCCGTGCTTATGCAATGACTCTGGAAGAAGCTGAGGCCACAGCAGACGTGATCACAGGTTCTGTGCTTATAAATTCAATACCAGCTATTACTTTATTTGACTCTGGAGCTTCGCATTCATTCATGTCAGTAGATTTCCTTATGAAGCATAGCTTAAGCACTAAACCCCTTAGGAATTGTTATAAGATCATTACCGGTGGAGGAATCATTCCGGTTAGGGATGCATGTAACAATTATCCTATCACATTATGTGGAAGAGAACTGTATGCTAGACTACTTGTAATGCCAGTGCCCAGTTTTGACATTATACTGGGTATGGATTGGTTAAGTCAACATCATGCCACAATAGACTGCCACAGAGGTAGTGTAATCTTCAGGCCCCCTGACAAGCCAGAATTTGAATTTGCTAGAGGTTCTAGAGAAATGGGTAATAACAAAATTTGTGGAGCCCTAGTAACAGAAGAAGTGCCACTACCTATCATCTCTGAATTCCTTGATGCCTTCCCTGAAGATCTCCCAGGCCTACCCCCAGACCGAGAAGTTGAATTCTCTATTGACTTAGTGCCAGGAGCAGCACCAGTATCTCAAAATCCCTACAGAATCAACAAGAAGGAGATAATAGAACTAAATGAGCAAATCAAAGAACTAGAAGACAAATGCTTCATTAGGTCTAGTGTCTCACCCTGGGGAGCTCCAGTATTATTTGTGCCCAAGAAGGACGGAACATCCCGAATGTGTATTGACTATAGGGCCTTGAATGCCTTAACAATTAAGAATAAGTATCCCCTGCCCAGGATAGATGACTTATTTGATCAGTTGAGTGGAGCTCGGGTCTTTTCCAAGATTGATTTGAGGTCTGGTTACCACCAAGTAAGGGTGAGAAAGGAAGACATCCCTAAAACTGCTTTCAATACCCGGAACGGACACTACGAATTCTTAGTAATGCCGTTCGGGTTGACGAATGCTCCAGCAGTTTTTATGAACCTAATGAACAGAGTTTTCCAGCCATACCTAGACAAATTTGTAGTAGTCTTCATTGATGATATTTTGATCTACTCCAAGACCCCCGAAGAACATGAAGAACATTTGAGGTTAGCATTGGAGACTTTGAGGAAGGAAAAACTTTATGGAAAATTGTCTAAATGTGCTTTCTTCCTAGACAAAGTAGAATTCTTGGGACATGTTGTGACTGGAGATAGAATAGCAGTAGATCCTAAGAAGATAGCTGCAGTAGAATCCTGGCCCACTCCAGACTCTGTAGCTGAGATTAGAAGTTTTCTGGGACTAGCTGGCTACTATCGGAAGTTTGTGAAGGACTTTGCTAGAATTGCGGAGCCCATGACAAAATTAACAAGGAAGGATGAAGAGTTCACCTGGACTGATGAATGTCAGCATACTTTTGAGGAATTGAAGAAAAGACTGACTTCTGCCCCTATTCTGACCTTACCTTCTGGAACCGGAGGTTTCGCTATTTATAGTGATGCTTCTGGAAAAGGTCTAGGTTGCGTACTGGAGCAGAACAAGAAGGTAATAGCATATGCCTCTAGACAGCTTCGACCACATGAAAAGAATTATCCAACTCATGATTTAGAATTGGCAGCTGTCATTTTTGCTCTTAAATTATGGAAGCATTATCTTTATGGAGAAAGGGTAGAAATATTTACGGACCATAAAAGTCTAAAATATATCTTCACTCGGAAAGAGCTAAACATGAGGCAAAGAAGGTGGCTGGAACTAATGAAAGATTTTGATATCACCCTTCAATATCATCCTGGGAAGGCCAATGTAGTTGCTGATGCTCTAAGCAGGTACCCTATGGCGATGTACTTGACTTTGAACCGACACTTGCTCGAGGACCTGGAAAGCTTAGGTATTGAAGTAATTATCCCAGGAAAAGAGGGCCAAATGATGAACTTGCAGATTCAGTCTACCTTAATAGATAAAATCAAGGAGACTCAGTTTCAAGACGAAAGCCTGCGAAGCCTTCGAGGTCAAGTGCAAGCAGGATTAGTAAAAGATTTCAGAATTCATGAAGATGAATCACTGAGGCATGGCGATAGATTATGTGTACCTCAAGGAGACATAAGAGAAGAAATTATGCAAGAGGCGCACAGATCGCAATACTCTATACATCCAGGAGCCAACAAGATGTACAAGGACCTGAGGACGCATGTTTGGTGGCATGGCATGAAAAGAGAAGTAGCCAGGTTCGTATCCCGTTGTTTAGTGTGCCAGCAAGTCAAGGCAGAGAGACAAAGACCTGGAGGATTGCTTCAACCACTACCCATTCCGGAGTGGAAGTGGGAACACATTACAATGGATTTTGTTTCCGGACTTCCGAGGACACCTAGTGGAAAGGATGCAATCTGGGTGATAGTGGATAGACTGACCAAGTCGGCACATTTTCTACCCTTCAAAGTGGGGCTATCTACAGAGAAGCTGGCGGATCTATATATCAGACATATTGTTAAGTTACATGGGGTTCCAGTAAGTATTGTCTCCGACAGAGATTCAAGATTCACATCTCACATCTAGAAGAGCTTACAAGCCAGTTTGGGGACTCAACTTAAATTCAGCACAGCTTATCATCCCCAAACCGATGGGCAATCGGAACGTACAATCCAGACCCTTGAAGATATGCTCCGTACATGTGTTCTGGATTTTGGAGGATCCTGGAAAGACTATCTACACCTGGTGGAGTTCTCTTATAATAACAGCTACCAAGCCAGTATCGAGATGACTCCATTTGAAGCTCTGTATGGACGAAGATGTCGTACCCCGCTATCATGGGACGACGTTGGAGAAAGAGCCTTGCTGGGACCAGAGATGGTGATCGATTCAGCTGAGAAGGTAAAACAGATACGGGATAGACTTCGAGTGGCTCAAGACAGGCAACGACATTGGGCAAATAGCCACCGAAGGCCCTTGGAATTTGAGGTTGGAGAGCTAGTGTTCTTAAAGATTTCCCCGACACGTGGCACCATTAGGTTCGGAAGGAGTGGAAAACTCAGCCCAAGATTCATTGGACCTTTTGGCATTCAGGAGAAAATTGGAGAAGTGGCATACCGTCTGGCATTGCCACCCTCTCTGGAAGGAGTCCATAACGTCTTCCACGTGTCGCAGCTGAGGAAGTACGTGTCAGACCCCAGCCATATTTTGGATCACTCAGAGCTCGAAGTAGGCCCAAGTCTGACTTACCAAGAGCAACCCGTGGAGATACTGGATCGCTCGAAGAAAGTCCTACGGAACCAGGTTATCTCCCTGGTTCGCGTAGCTTGGAAGCACCATTCCCCCGGCGAATCCACCTGGGAGCGAGAAGACGAGATTAGAGAGCGATACCCCTATCTTTTTGAACCCTGAGGTGTATTTTATTTCTCGGCCTTTCTTTTCGTGCCTTGTTATTCTTAAATTTCGAGGACGAAATTTTTGTAAGTTGGGTAGGTTGTAAACCCCCAAAATTTTCAAATTATTAAATCTTGGATTTTTTTCCCAATTTTCTGGAATTTTCTGGGAATTTTCTGTAATTAAAATCAAGGTTTTCAATTAATAAATAATTTTTAATTGACAATAAATAATATTAAAATATTATGAAAATAATATTTTTGGGTGTAGAATGAAAAATTTGACTTAGGGTAATTTTTCTGGATTTTTTGGGCCTCAGACCTATTTTTAAATGCCTAAAAACTAATTTTAAATAATTATTTAATTATTATTATTATTATTATTATTATTATTATTATTTTACTAATACCCAGCCCACTGGGCCCGGCCCACCGGGCCCAGCCCGAACCCAAACCCAGCCCGCTCCCCACCGGGTCGGGTCGGGTCTGACCGCCGCCCGACCCGCAAACCAGACCCGGCCCCCCTCTCTCTCCCCCACGACCCTGAGCCCGAGTCCGGCGCCGCTCCGCCCGGGCCGCCCGCCGCATCCTCCGGCCTCCCCTCCGCGCACCCCGCCACGTCGACCACTCCACCGCCTCCCTCGGCCTCCCCTCAACCGTCCGCAACCCCTATATAAACCTCCCCCCACCGTCTTCCTCCTCCAGCCTCCACCCTAACCCTCGCACCGCTCCGCCGCTGCTCGCCACCACCTCACCGACCGCCTCGCCGACCTCCCAGCGCCTCCCTCCCCCTCGGCGCCGCCCGCCGTCTCCTCCCGCAGAAACCGCAGCAGCAGCACGAGCAGCCCCCACCGCCGCTGCCGGCCGCCCTGAGCCACCGCCGACCGCCAGCAGCTCCGCCTCGCTCCGGCGAGCAGTCCCCCGCCCTCGCCGGCCGCCCAGCAGCCGCCGTCCTCGGCCTTTTTCCGGCGAAACCCTAACCCTAGTCCTAATTTTGGATTCCGTGTCGGACACGACACGGACACGTCTCGACCATGATTTTCGGGTCCCCTTCAGGTACGTGTAACTTTTGCCTCGTAGCTCCGTTTTCAATTCCGCAAATTGCGTTGTGAAGCCTGTATGACCCTCTCGGTGTCCGGACAAACTGTTCGGGACATCGCGTCCTGTGGTGATCGCACACCGCGATCCAAAAACAGGAAAAACCAGGCCATGTTTCACCCCCGGAACTGAGTACGCCCCGCCAAACGGGACGACTTGGTCGCGTGCGGTCTTCGCAGATACGTACGCACCGTCGATACGGACGTGTGAGATTTTGCGGAAGCTGATTCGGGTGTGCGTGCACACCGGAATCAACGCATATCCGCGGACATCGTCCCGTATCCAGCTTTTCTGCAATTTACCCTAACTTCGTGCACACTCGTCAGATCGAGACGAAACTTGCGCCATCGGACTCGTAGCGATACGCTGGTCCTGTGGGTCAAGTTTGGTTTGATTCTGAGAATGTTGACAAAATCGCGTGTCGTGGGCCCCACAGGCCCCGTTCGACGGGCGATTTTGTGTTCGGCTCATCGGAATCCAAATCTGGAAGTTCCGTTGGGTTCGTATCAGCGTCCCTGACCTGTTGACACTAAGTTTGGTAAATTTGGAGACCTTTGACCCGGACACGTTTTTTCGGTGCAAAGCGGGCCCACCGGCGGACCCCGTTTTGACCCGAAACTGCCGTTTTTGCCCTTGTCTCCAAATTGGACCCAAGGACAGGCGTTTCTAGCTATTTGACATCTTCTGAGCATGATGGTAATGTCTATTTCAGCTTTTGGACTCATCTCTGGACTTTTCTCCCAAGAACCTAACTAATCAGATCCAAACAACAGGCAAGTACCTGCACCTCAAGTTAATCTTTATATATTATGATAATTAATTCCATGTCTTACATATACCTTTGATGATTACACATCGTGTTAGAAATGTTGAACTTCATGTCTTGAATATTGGTAGTTCCTGTCTTGTTTTTCATGTCGGGTGGGAGAATACTAGGAGGCATGTAGTTTTACCATTTTCCCTGTCGTGACTGCTAGCTTTTGGTACGCGACTGTACCATCAGCCTGATACTCGATTATTCCTGACTGCTAGCCGCCTATGGCGTGCCTGATTAGCCTTATAAACCCCTACATGCCAACTATGTATTCTAAAAACAAACACAAGTACACACATATAGTTTCTGGTTATTTCTTGCTGGCTATTGTAGTTTCATTTCCTGTTTCATTTATTTCTGTTTCTCATATTCCTGTTTGCAGTTAACTCTGAGATAATAATGTTCTGTTAATGCTGTTTCTCAACATGATAGCCAATATTTAATTGTCATAAAATATTTAGTTTAACCTTGTTGTGCATTGTGTACTTTGCTCCTTTCCTGACTGGATCTGTTGATTTAGGCGATGATGAGGACCTTGCTCCTACTTATTACGGTCCCTATGAGGGGACTGATGATACCTATGAGGAGCCAGAACCCACCCAGGAGACCCCTGCTGCCGAGTAGCTAGTAGTAGCTATCTTTTATTTCCATTCTTAGCTTATTTATCGGGTTTGTCCCCGATTTGAATATTGAATTTCTGTACTTAAACATTTGAATCTGTTGTCACATTTATTTTCCGTTGCAATCTTAAGTTTCATTTCTCATTATTATCTTGCCTATGTTGTTGTGAATGAGCTAGTTAGTAATTATGGATTGACCTAGACAGCGTACTACTGCCGACTCTGCGGCGTAGGCTGGACGTACCCACGCACTCGTGCCCGAACTTCCGGGTGCGGGTCGTGACACCATAACCTTCGATAATCTGCACGGGTCCAGCAATGGTGGTCACCTTGGCAGTGTTTGAGACATATGTTGTAAAAAGCTTCCTAGTTTTTAATATAGTGTGAGTTGGTGCACTATCACTATCTATCAAGCATATGCCATCATCATTGTCCATACCTTTCAAAAATAAAAATTAATAATATATTAATATGCTACTAAATGGTTAAACTTGGCATATTGTCAATTATTACAACTTGATCTATATCTAAATGAAACTGCTTCAAAGAAAGTAAACTACCTAGACTATTGAACATATAATGACCAATTTATTCAAAGTGGAAAGTAAATAAACTTAGATAAGCATATAATAACTATTCATTGACTTCGCCTATCATGGCGTTGAACTGGTCTTCTGAAATTTTGTTTTCATCCTTATTTTGGAAGAAATCATTAAAATCCATGTATTGTAGCCTCCATGAGATTAGTCTTCACACCCTTTGAGGCTTCATACTCGTCCACTTTCTTTTGTGAGGTTCGATATTTTCGCATCCAATGACCAGCTCTTTCAGAACGTTTGCAAATATCAGTTGGAGCATTTGGATTAGAATTTGGGCATTATTTTTTCGAGGATTAAATCTCTTATTTTTGAATTGTGTATCATTTCTTGGACCTGGATTGTAGCCATTTCTTTGGCTTCCACGATGTCTATGCCCTCTACCTCTGTGATTTTCTCGACCCTTAGTATTGGTCACATTATTTCGAGCATTAGTCGCATTCACTTCAGCTGGAAATGGTACAGACCATGTTGGTTTACTAGTATGGTTTTTGATTAATAACTCATTATTTTTCATGGACACAAGTAAGACAGCAATGAGTTCGAAATACTTCTTAAAATTTATCACCCTATACATCCGTTATAGGGTCATATTAGTCGCATGAAATATGGTGAACGTTTTCTCTAGCATGGAATGGTCTGTCACTTCTTCACCACTATTTGACATTAAATTTGAAAGTTCTAAGAGGGCTTGATTTAATCAACAAACGAAAGATAGTACAAAGAGGTCATGGACGGACAATCTCAGTACAATATTTTTTTGATCTGGAGGGTGACGATGGACAAGGAATGCTATGGCGTCTCCTTTACTCCGTGGACGATCCGATGTAGGGTGACGAAGCTCTTCTCTCTTACTTGACTGTAGGTTAAGATAGCCCGCCTCTTGTATGGGTGTGATACCCTACTATTTATAGTCATCCCTGGACGCTCATGTGTTGGGTCGTATGGATGCTGGAGGGTGCCACGTGTCCCTTCTTAACATGGTGCAGCTGTAACCATGAGCTGGTCGAGCTGCTATGTGGGCGCTTATTGGGATTTTTCGTTGCTGAAGATCTGGGTGATTCTCGTACTTTGTGGGCGTGACTTGGTCAGCTTGACACATAGTTCGTACTTGGTTAGAGAGAATCACTCTTGTCGTAACAGTAAAATTTGGTCTTTATGGAGTCTGAAACACATATGGTCAGAGACGTATGTGACGCATGGAGTCTGGGATGCATGGGAACAGAGACGCATGGTACGTATGGAGCTTGGGACGCATATGGCCCGAGACGCTTGGGACGCATGGAGTCTGGAACTCATGGGGCCAGAGACGCATGGAACGCATGGAGGCTGGAACGTATGGGACCAGAGACGCATGTGACCGCATAGAGCCAAGGACACATGTGGCCAGAGATGCATGTAACGCATGGAGTCTGGGAAATATGGAACCAGAGACGCATTGGACACATGGAGTCAGGGATTCATGGGGCCAGAGATGCATAAAACACATGGAGTCTGGGATGCATGGGGCCAGAAATGCGTGGGATCGCATAGAGCTTGGGACGCTTGGGGCCAGAGATGCATGAGACACATGGAGCCTAGGACGCATATAGCAAGTTGTATTGTACATGTGGCGCTGCACATCCATCAAGAGTAAAGTTTTGTGCTGACGTGAGACCTCTGTCTTTTAGTATATTCATCTTTTGAGGCATTCAGAAAATCTTCATTGTTGGAATTCTGTGTCAAAGATAATCCTGTTGCTAGGATGTCATGACAGGAGCAAAAAGATTTTTTGGATCCCAGTCCGAACCCGAAAAGTAAATTGGATCGGCATTCGGCGCCCGCAGGTGTGGACACGTACCCGCACCCATTAAGAACCAAACCAAACCAAACCGAACCGGACGACGGTGGTGCACACGTGTGGCCCAAGGGGTTCCCCACACAACATCTTTAAGAAAGCAATGAAGAGGAACTAATGTATACATACAAGGAGGGGTTGGCCCATCCGATGTGGGACTAAAGGAAAGAAGGAAGTTGAGCTTTTGCTCAAGCAAAGCTAACAAAACCAACCGCATGTGCTATATCTTTATGTTTTTCTATGGTTGAAACCAACCTCATGTTTCACTATTGATCAACAACAGTAGGGAGAACTTCCATTTCCCTATTCGTCACTCCTAACTCTTTCCAATAGTTTGGGGTTTAGGATGATACAGATCTGATACGATTTGGCATATCCTGATTTGATAGCGACACCAGGATCTTTTTTTCAGTCAATTTGGAAAAGAAGATTGAACGAAAAAAATTCAAATAAGCAAGGATGTAAAACTATACTAAGTTTGCATAAGAACGTATAAAAGAAGAAAACCTATTCTGCAAGAGGACTACTATTTTATGTAATTCCAAATTACTAAGAAACAACATATAAAATGCTTAAAATAATATCTATATATATAAAATAATTTTTTTCCCAAAATTATAATAATTTATTAATAACTATTTGTTTTATGATACCAAAAAATCTGATATTTCGAACATTTAGGAAGTTTTCCTTATGAGCTAAGTCCTGCGACTCGGACTCGGACTCGGACTCAATGGCGCAAAGTGGTGCTTTGTTGGCACACTTTGCACTTAGTCCGTCAGCATCGTCGTATGGTGCTCGTGATGAGGTCAGGGTCTTTTGTGGCCAGGAGCTATGCGGCCGACGCTATGCGGCCATGATTGGATGGACGAGTTGTCTATGGAGGGGACATGATTTGTCTTAGGCGGCGCATGCGACACACAGTTTTTTGTGCCTTCTGGAATATGCGATGCATGCGACGCGAGCGGTTGCTTTCGGCGTTTGGCGGCACTGTCTGCCTCGTTCAGTACAGCGTGACCGGTGGCGGAGGCGACGGATGCGGCGCGGGCGCCGCCTACGGCTTTGACACCCAATTTTGGAGGATCTGGTCCGTCAGCACATATGCGACATGTTGTTTCCTCAGGTCGTATAGGTGCTGAAATCCTCTTTATATAGATGACCTACTCTTTCATTTGAACAGAGAGAAAATAGATGAAAAACCGAGAACACCAGATCATATGCGGGCTCGAGTGTCCCCCTCTCACATGGTGTTTCTGAGTGTTTTTGATGGTGACATGAGCGTTCCAGAAGTTCATTTGTGAACTTGCTAGTTCCTGGAAACAGATTGTTTGTTCGGCGAATCTTGTTTTGAGCAACGATAGTTTTGACTACCCCAGCAATGAGCTTTTCTTCAATACTTTACTTTGCTTCGTTCTTTCTTATTATAGCGTCTGCGAACGTAAAAAGAAAAACGTTTTTCTTGTGGCTTGTTGTAATCTTCATTTTTTGTAAAGTCAGTTTGTAACATGTTTTTGGTTCGTGTTTCGTTGGAATCGAGAAAATATCAGATGAGGAACTATTGTGCGAATCTCTGATCTCGACGACAACTTGGATTCCAGTAGAGAGCGGACCTTCAGATCTTGCTAGTAGTTCCGCTATAGCTCGTATTCTACCATCTTTGATCTGTCGCGGAACTACCACTCACTATCTTGACTAGCCTCTATAGTATCCTAAATTCATGAATACACAAACAGAACGGTCGATTAGAACATATGTAATCTATTCTATTCTCGATAAATTAAGTACTTATATTCCTTTTTTTCCAAAAACAAAAGCTACTAGGAACTACTAATTTGTTCCACAAGGGATGTAGTGGGCAGGCTTCAGAAAAAGAAAAGACATATGCATATGCATATGCATATGCTTGTTTCCTTATTCCACTAACTAATCATTTTGCTTGTTATAATAGGGGAAGGCGATGAGAAATGAGTTTTTAATCTGTAAGTGTCACATATAGAAGATAATGTGTCTATGAATAATCTTCTTTTAGGAGAAGATAATACGAAGACACTTGATAGTTCGAAAGAAAATCGAAAAAACAAAAAAAATACAGACCAAAAAAATTCTGTTAAATAGAAAACCGACATGTGAAGTCCATTCACGCATCAATTTTTTGAACAGTCTGAGTAGAGGTTTTAGGTGTACCAGTGTGTGATTGATCTGAGGTTGTAAACATATGTGTTACAGGGGATTAGATGAGAAGGGAACTCGAGTATCAGTGAGTATCAGTGCTTTTGTGCAAGTGATTGTATGTGATGTTTAGTTAGTAAAGTTTTAGCTAAGATAAATAGTACTTTGTGTTACCAAGGTAATATTAAGGTTATGGAGATACTCTAGGTATTGGGTATTAAGTATCAATAGAGGGTGTAGATATTGTGATACCAAGTTGGTTCAAAGCCAAGGTATCCATATGGTGTTAGTAACTTAGTACTAGCTATAAGGATACTAGTATATATATTATACTTGTAATATTATATAATGTATAGTATATATTGTATATAGTATTTTGAGTATCTTGAGATACTATATAGTTAGGATACTCTAGTATCCTAATATAGCTAGTATATCCAAGATACATAGTGGATTGACCCAATAACCTAGAGATAGACTCATACAATATAGAAATAGCTAGTTTGACTAGTTTTTGACCTAGGAGCCAAGGTTAAACATATTCAAGCATATTTATAAATCTGAAACACCTGTTAACATTAATAATTTATATATAGGTCAATTGGACTCCAGTACAGACATTGTTTGCTATTCATTGCTCTGGACCACAGGCGAGTACATTTCTTTGTTAGTTTTTATTTCATAATAGTATATATATCGCATGTTCTAGAACTGTATACTTGATTCCGACATAGTGGTTACACGGACTGGTACTATATGGATCCTATCAGAAAATGATATCCCCTTACCGTGTTCAACGGGTACTCCTTCACATGTATTTCATCGTGTGTATCGGGTATTGATTATCGTGTACTTCGTGTTCATACACTGCTCAATTTTAGTGTGCTCATATTCGTGTTCGTGACGTATCATGATTGGATCCATTTGTATTGGTTGGGGATAGGGTAATAAGAGTTGGTTATGTGATCAAGCCCAAGTGTATTCGTGTAATCAAGTTACCATATTGTATTCATGTTCAACCTAAATCGATCACATAATGAACTTGTATTCCATGGCACATTAGCTACTTACCTATTTCCTTTTATTGCAGTTATTCTATTGCCTGTTCTTCATTCCAGTTCATTACCTGTTCACTCTAGTTCATTTCATTCTGATGTTTAGTTATCTTATATTCTTTTCTATTATCTGTTATATATGCTCGATTATGTATTTGAAACTGCTTTCAGAGGTATGTACTTCGCTCCAATCCTGACTTGATATAATTTTCAGATGATTGACTAGTAGACCAGTGTCCCACGTACTACAGGCCGCAGGATATATACCTTCTCTTGTGCAGTATTTTGCAAAACAATTTATTTTCTGGAAATAATCCTAAAGTAACTGGAGATTTGCACAAACTGAAACTGAGAGGTATTTGATTTAGGACACAGTAATCTTAGCGGACGACTTCCATCTGATCTTGTCAAGAGTTTGTCACTAGAATTTGAATAAATTACAAAAAAAATCCTCCTAATATAGACATCTTTTGCAAATTAAAACTTAATAGATCAAATTAAAAATTAATTCTTTTGCAATTGCCAATTTAATTAAAATGATCTCTCCCGTCAACTCTCCGTTAGAATTGGACGTTAATTGCAGTTTGAAAAAAAAAATTAAATACCCAAAATATCTCCCTTCCCACTCCCTCTCCCACCCGCGTCCCGCCTGCCTCCTCATTATACTATGGAAGATGAAAGATATTATATTTTGTGATATTACTAAAAAATAATTTATTATTATTTATACACAATATTTATTATATATATATATATATATATATATATATATATATATATATATATATATATACACTGTGGATTGGATTCGACTCAGTCTAAGCTGTAAGTAAATACTCAACTAATTTACTTTTTTATTTTTTTTAAAATTACGATGATAAATAAAAACTCCAAATCAACTTCCCTCTTATCCGTCCAAGTCGTAACTAAATACTCAACTAATTTAATTACTGGAGATTAAAAAAATCTGAAAGTAAATACTCAACCAATTTAATTTTTAAGAAAAACTTACAGAAGATAAATAATTTTTATAAATAGTAGAGATATATCCATAATAAATTATAATATTGATATAAATATAAATATATATAATAAATTTTAATTCAAATAAATTTAAGTATTTAAAATATTTTATAATAATATCAGAAAAATTATTTTACGCGTTGAACGTACATTTAATATATATATATATATATATATATATATATATATATATATATATATATATATATATATGAGGAGGGATCCACATCCTCTCCTATTATGTACTCCCAAGCATTTCCATGTTTATAATCAATGGTTAAGATTAAATGACGGAACTCCTATCTAGCGTAAAATGAGTTCCAAATTAAGACTTACTATTCTACAAAATGAGTTACTACAATCTAAAATCTAGAAATTGAGAGGCCCAAGCCTTAGAGCATCCACAGTGGGACTACTTTCAAGTGCTATATTTTGACTTTTGTCAAATTTTATAGCACTTGAAGGCTACAATGGACTCTTGTCCACACTTGAAAAATGGTAGAAAGCCAAGAGACACTCCAAATTTGGAGAGTCCCGTAGCTAGACTATAGTAATTGATGGGCCCACCAAAATAACCTGTCATTTATTTTCCTTCCTTCCCTTCCTCTCTCTCTCTCTTCTCTTCTATTTTTTTCACAGAGAAACTTTTGAGACCCATTCTTCTTCTTCTTCTTCTTCTTCTTCTTCTTCATTGGAAAAGGGAGGTTCCATTTCTGAGTTTCCACAGTTGGTATTTATTTTCCTCCCCTTCCACATATTCTTTCCTTCCCCACCCCTTCTTCTTCTTCTTCTACTTCTTCTCCACATATTTTGTTTTTATTTATTTTCCTCTCCTTCCGTTCTCTCTCTTCCATTCCCTTTTTTTTCCAGAGAAAATTTTCCTTTCCCCCTTTTTCTTCTTCTTCTTCTCCACATATTATTTCCTTTCCTCCCTTCTTCTTCTTCTTCTCCACATATTTTATTTTTCTTCAGAGAATCCGTCAAGGAGGTCCTTTGCGGGAAGGAGTGCTCCTCGTTCGCGAGAAGGTCTGTTTGGTCATCCCCGCCACAAGTTCGAGGTAAAAATAACATGAACCCTAAAATCCATTTGTCACCCGGACATGCCACAAAAGGTCACGCCGGACACGCCGGACACGCTGGACACTCCACAATCGGCTCTATATTTCTGGTTCTATTTCTGGTTCCAATCAATATATGCATTCTTATGGTGGAATCAATTTTACCTCTTTCATGTTCATGAAAAAAATAAGAAAGATGTATGATGATGCTTCACTATTTTATTTCTAAATTTTGTGTCTAATTTTTCTTTTATCATCACTTGTAGAAATAAAAAATTATGCTAATACACGACGCGGAGACTCTATAGAATAATTTTATTTCTATTGAGTTTTTATTAAACATTTTTTCATTTCAGGTTATTTGGCACTTTAAAATGAGGGAAAGCTTTAATAGTTATGAAGGGAATGAAAATGAGGGAAAATATGGAGGGAAAAGGAAACGAAAATGAAGAGGGAAAATGAAGAGGGAAAATAGGGAGGGAAAAGAGGGAGGGAAAGGAAGAAGTTAATTTGGAGTGTCTATTTTGGAGTATACCATTGTGTGCAAATATCAAGGTGACACTCCAAAAATAGTTTGGAGTGTGATTTGGAGTATGATTTGGAGTATGGTTTGGAGTGTCCCCACTGGAGATGCTCTTAGCTCTTATGGATGGGATGAGACCGAAAATCTAAAAATTGGAACTATATGTGGAACTTATTATTCAACCAAATAAGCTTTAAAATTCTGAATCTAAAAATTGAGATCGGAGATGAACCTTTCTAATGATGCTCTAATAGATAAAGATGACCCGGAAGTCGAGGCACGAGCAGAATGAGACTGTAATCAGGGCCGGTCCAGGGGATTAGATTTTCCTAGCCGGAGCTAAATTTTGTTGTTCCTTGTCCTTCACTTCAAAAGAAGATGCCAACAAATTGATGGCGACTGGGGTTGGCAGCGGCGTCGAAGTCTCCGATTCTGATGGTGGCATAGAACTCGGATTTTGAGGTCCTCTTCTTGAGCTACTTGAAATCTTTTTAGTGAAAACTTAAAATATGGATCTAGTGGATTTCTAGTTCAACTAACAAAAAGGAGTTGGGGTGGACCACGAAAGTTCTATTGGCAGAAAGATTGAAACTTTAGGAGAGGAGGAGAAATTATTCTAACCAGAAGAGTTGTCCAAATCTGATAGCTTGTCACGCTTATCCCAGCCGTCCCTGACTGTAATCTGCGCAGACTTTCATAGTTGGGGAAGTAATCGTTCACGTTCACCTCCTCCCAGACCGGCAAAGAGGCTACATGTGAAGGGTTCAACATTAGAATATTTGCATGAAGCCCACCATTTTTTCTTCTTCTTCTTATTCTTGGAATTGCTATTTGAACCAATATCAAACCCTCTTTATTATCTCCAGGCTCTCACGATTGTCCCGTTTCATCAACATAGCCTATCACGAGTTTTCCTTTCTATCAATGAAATAGAGGCCATTTTCTTAGGGCTATACTATGACTACATCCAAATGCCTACAATCCTCTTACAACCGTCACATGACGGTCACGTAACAGTCGTCCATTGAAGAAAAAAAAAAGAGATGGGACCCGATGGCTGTCCGAGTGACCGTCACGTGGCAGTCGTTCATTGGAGGAAGAGATAGGACTGGGTGTGACCCACATAGCACGAGGAAAAGAGGATTATAAAAAGGTTGTAAGCATTTGGTAGTAAACTTAAACATTTTTTTTTACCCACACGATATTTACCATTTCATTTAAGGGATGTCATGTGAACCTAAAAACACTTTTACTTTTAATTTAATTTCTCTCACATTATAATAATTTAAATTTTATTTCATTTAAGAATTGTCATGTGGCACGTGACATTTTTTGTGTGAACATCTTATTGGACATCGCCCTTTGGCAATCAAAAAATTGCAACAGTTAATAGGACCCACCACTTCCTCTGCCAGAGTACCCTTAGACCTCTCACAGTTTTATATATGCCTCTTTTATAAATTTAAGACAGTGGATAGTTTACAAGTAGATGTTAGTGTAAATGATTGTTCTCTCCCTTCACTCGCTATCACAAAATCAGTTTCTCAAGTGAACGTTAGGGTTAATAACAAAAGTGTTTGGGTCTGCTTGGCAATTGTAGAGGTAATTATTATGAGATATTTTTAGAGTACCGGTCATAATCGGTCCGATTTTTTGTGATTTAAAAAAACACTTTTAAACTAGTCTAATCCACGCTTGATAATTTATTAACAAACGGTTTAAATTTTTTTTTACACGAATAAAATTACATATATGTCCATATATAAATAAACAATAGAAATACATAAATAATATAAACATATGATATACTACATCAAAATAGTCATTTTCTTAAAGACTATACGCGTTAGAAAAATTATTACTAACAGTTTTTTACCGTTGATAATACGGCGTTAGAAATTTTTCTAACGGTAAAAAACCGTTGAAAAAAATAAAATTTCCAACGTTAAAAACCGTTGGAAAAATAAATTTTCTAACGTTAAAAATTGCTAAAAATTTTATTGTTTCCAATAATTTTTTGCCATTAGGAATAAAAAAAGAATATGTTTACTAAAAGTTATAACCATTAGGAATGGTTAAAAAATATTTTTAAAATGGTGGCTCTAGTGAGCCTGAAATCAAATTTAGTTGCTTCAGGCACAAGAACATAGACAAAAATTATATCATATAAAAAATACAAACAAAATTAGGATCAATATTATACTATTAAACTAGATCTTACATAATATTATAATAATAAGTAAGTTCCATTGCTGATTAGTTATAAAAGATGAGCATAACATAGAAGTTATGTTTGGCCAACAATGTAACGACTGCTGAAATTTCATCATACTTCCCATCCAAAACACCCTACATTATTACCATAACCATAATTAATGCCATAAATAATGATTTAAGCTGATGTGTCAAGAAACACCCTACATCATTACCATAACCATAAATAATGATTTAAGCTCATGTGTCAAGAGAATAAATCACTGGCAGGTAAACACCCTACACCTACACCTTTTACCTTACCATAACCATAAAAACTTAGTAATGATTCAAATGACATAAAGAGAGAACAAATCAGAACCATTACCATAAAAACTTAGAAATAGTAATGATTCAAATGACTCAAAGAAAGAATAAATCAGAAAGGGTATCAGGTACAAAATAAAGGTAAAAAAATAAAAAATAAAAGCACCGGTTACCCAACCCAAGCTTACATGTTGGAATTGTATATTTGGTGAAACAAGGTATGCACTGCAGTTCAGACTGGCTAGGGTTCATAACTGCTCTGTCATCAGATAACCATAATACTGTTACACTAGCAAATCTAAACCAAAATAGTTCAGCCTTCATTTCCCCAATGAAAGCAGTTATTGCACCCGTCCTAAAACACCAATTCCCCATTCTCTTTCAAATCTTGACTAAAAACGTGTCACGCATCCAGTGTAGGGGTACGAGTAGTGAACAATGTTCATTCAAGATATAATAATGCCACAAATGAAATATGAATACCCAATCAAAGATCTATAAGATGGAACAATCACACGAATATGATATAAAGAACTGAAGAGTCAAAAATAACTCACAAGACAAAATGATATCCAATGAGTCATCTAAAAAAAGAAAAGAAATGATAACATCAATGCTGGAGACAAATCCTGTACAAAAAAATCTATCTACTGAGCTACCGGTATTGCGTCGTCTGTCTTAACCGGGATGAGTCCTTCCTGAGCCAAAGTCTCTGGCTCTAAGCCAACTACGTCCTGAGGCCCGTAGTGAGTGGGATACCACTTCTCAGTATCATCTGGAAAAAATATCTCCAGTCAGAAAAAGAGCAAAGTACACATCTAACAACAGTTCCAATAAATGATATAAACTATGTAATAGTAAATAGAGCGAATATACAAGATGCAATATACAGATACAAGAGATATGCATAATAAGAATACTGGAATTAAATACAAGAATGAGCATCATAAATATGGGAAAAAAATACTACTACTATGTGAGTGAGTACTAGCTTCAACATGTGATCGACTTGGAAACTTGCACAAGGATTAGGGTCTGGTTAATCATACGTGCGGTGTATGATCAACACTCACAATGACATGTACAAGGAGGGTATGATCACATATCTACACTAACACTCTCCGTCCCGACTGGTTTAGTGGATCCAATCATGGTACATTATGACACGAGATTCACTGGGTAAGTAGCTAGTCTCCCCAAGAATCAATGTCTGTATATGTACAAGAAGAACGAGGAACAAGGCTTGCACAAGATACACCATAAATACCAAGGAATAACATCTCATGACGAGATTCAGATTTATCAATCCGTGTAACCATCGTGTCAAGAAATCAAGGATATCTACACAAAATACAAGAAACATAGAGGATATCATAAATGAAAAACTATCAGAGAATGTACTTGCCTGGAATCCGGTGTATAGTATCAAAGATGTCCGAAACGGTGTCTCGGAGACCTAAATATGGAATATTACATCAATTCAATATTTTGAAATAAAAATAAGTTAAACTAGTCTAATTCTAGGTTATTAAGCCATTTCTAGGTCAAAACAGTCAAACTAGGTCAACTCAAGGTCAAACTAGTCAAACTTGGTCAAACTAGCTATTTCTAGGTTGTATGAGTTTATCTATAGGTTATTGGGTCCATACACTATGTAACTAGGCTATACTAGCTATAGGATACTAGTATTATACCGTATCGTAAGATACGTAATATATATCTTTATGAAAATACTAGATAAGATACACAATATAATATATACTAGTAATCCTAGCTAAACTAGTACTATGAATACCTTGGCTTGGAGCCAAAACTTGGTATCACACTACCCAATTATCCTCTTGATACCTAAATACCCAATACCTTAAGTCAAAGCTATTACCTTAGTATTACCTTGGTATCCTCCAAGGTAACACTAGAACTCATACTAATAACTATACTAACTAACATATACTACCTAACTTAGTACTAAAACATATAATAACTCATAGTATATAACTATTCTAACAACAAACAGTTAACTCCTCTTCTATTCATAACTTATCTAATATATTACCTACACAACGACACATGACCACTACACTAACATACCTATTTAATTACTAACATACAACTAACACATCTACTATTGTTATACCTTTATAACTGACATTTCTAGCCTCCTTGCTGCTGCCAACAAGCATGTCCGATCATATTGCTGCAAGTTGTTGCAACACTACCTCTAGCACTTGCTGCTGCTACTGCCTAGCACTTGCTGTTAAGTAGAGCAGTTGAACCTTCTAGTCCAGAGTTCTGTAGCTACGAAAGTGTCCGGGAGGAATTTACTGAAGACTGAATTATGTTCCTTAACATACTGCCCTGATTTGAAGGTACGGTTTGCGCCTCTTGGGCTCAATCATAGAGACGTACAGCTTCGGGTCTTTGTTAAAAGATGTTCTCAGAAAAGGAAGCCGAACTTGACGACCCTGCGGTGCCGGTCGGAGCGTTTGAAGAGACTTTCTGGTGACTCAGATGCCTCAGCTCGGTGGGGTTATAATTTTGATCTGCTCTTGATGTACTATTACTATAATTTTTTGTTGGGTTCTAACACTGTGTTGTTTAATACCTTTTTTTATTGTGTAATGTGGAGAGAGTTTCAAAAGGAACCGGCTAAGAGGAGACTGTTTGTTGATCGCTATCTTAGCAAAGCGAGAGGGAGCGCGTATGATTTGTTTACAGGATTTGCTGCCATTTTTGCAGGTCGATTACTTTGTTTCACTCCATATCTATAATACGTTTTTTATGCAATGTTCCTTGTTTGAAGTTTGACTAGTTAATTATTAATTATGATCATGAACCGATTGTGTATACAAAACTACTATTCGAGTAGATAGTAAGAAGGAAGAATGCCAAGAAGACAAACCAAATAATAGTACACATGCTTTGCTTTATGGACCCAATTACACTAAATATTCGACATACTAGATATCACTAATAGTACAGTTGTATCTGGTCAAATCCTAAAATTTAATTTTTGTCTTTTTTCTCATATTTTTTTTTAAATAATTCTCTGTAGGAACTAATTATGCTTATGCTTAGTTCTGTTTTAGATCCTACGAACAACTTCAAAGCTTTGTCCTGGTCGTATTCTTTTATTTATCGATAAATTTTATAACATGCATCATTTGAAATCTAATTAAAAAATTTAGTACATTTTAAGTTCAGTCCGGACTAAACTGAAATTCTGGTTCCGCCCTTGTTTATAAGTAACCAATCAAACTACTGTGACAACATGGTTGTAGCATCAAGATGAGCAAATGTACTTGCAAGTGCGCATGAAACATTTTTTTGTCGTAGTAATACGCTCTTGAAGTCCTCCACGATCAGTAGCCAAAACATATGGGATATGACCAAGCAATCAATTAAGTAAAAACCTAAGGAAAATGATACAAAATAAATGAAACTACTCATTTCCATGAATACATTTTATATATTATTCATATATTGTCATAGTTAATGATTATATTATATAACAACATCAGGCCATTTCATCCATGAAATATAACTAGTCTGACATTTATATGGAAAATAAACAAAGCTCAGTACTGCTACAGCTATATACCTTCATTAAAATTAGGATATGAGTGTGTAGTTAAATTGTGATGATAACATTATCCCATTGGCAAATATATTGAAAACTAATACTAACATACAAAAGGATAGGTTGAACACATTAAAAAACATGAAAGAGTATCATTAAGTAAGCATCTAAGTGACTGCTAAAACTGAAACTAAAGAACAGAAATTAGAATTTAGTCAACCATCATAGGTTCTTAACATACATAAATTTATCCATCCAATATCATAAGGTCCATACTAGAAAACACCAAAACAAAAACCTAAAACAAAGGAGGAGAAGCTCAGTAAATAGAGAGTATAAAATTTACAAACAAAGAAAAAACCCAAAAGTATATTGTATTGAATATCGTATCGGATGTTATCCTATCAGACGATACAATCTAAATGTCCATGATTATGAAACAACTAACTCGTGAAACAAAATTCAAATCAAGAAAGTTCACTCAAATTCAAAGAAAATCATTAAAGTATTGTGAAGCTTTCATTCAAACAACTTACAGAAAAGTAAGTCCTCACAGGCTATTAAATATGCTATAAAACAAGAAGGAAAAAAGTTGAAGAAAGTTGCAATTTAATATAGTGCAACTATCATCATTTTTTACACTAAGCAGTTCCGCATCTCAAATTGGTACTATGTCAATCTCTCTCTATATTAGATCTTTCCTCCACTACCAGAATATGATGAAATAGCGACGTTTTTAGCGACATCAAAATAAAACATTGCTAATATTGAAGATTTCAGCAACCTCGCAAATAAACGTTACTATAAGTCGCTGTTGGCGACATATAGCGACGTTTTAGCGACTATAATTCAGTTTTTTAAAGAATTATCGCTATAAGCTTATTTAAAGTCGCTAAACGTCGCTGAGTTTTTAAATTTAGTAACATTTAGCGACGTGTTTAGTGACGTTAGTAATTTTCGATTTTTAGCGACGTGATTTACGACGTCAAAGACGTCGCAAAATATTTTTATTAGTGACGTTATAAGTTGACGTCGCTAAACGTCGCTAAAATTTTAATATATGTTTTGATTCCCTCCTTCTGTCGAAAACTTTTTCCAATTTTTCAAAAACTCCCTCCCCCACTCTCCGGCGAAGTGCACCCTCCGGCGGTCAAGTGCAGCGGCCTACTCCGACGTCCCCCTCCTCCTCCTTCTCCTCCTCCTCTAGGTAAACCCTAACTCTCTCTCTCTCTCTCTCTCTCTCTCTCTCTCTCTCAAAGGGTATAAACCCTAACTCCAGCGGCCTACTCCGGTGTCACAGAGGGTGTAAACCCTAACCCTAACCGTAATCCGGTCTCTCTCTCTCTCTCTCTCTCTCAGATGGTGTAAACCCTAACTCCGGCGGCCTACTCCGACGTCAAAGAGGGTGTAAACCCTAACCCTAACCGTAACCCGATCTCTCTCTCTCTTTCTCTCTCTCTCTCTCTCTCACACACACACACACACACACACACACACAGATGCACACGATATAACTCTGACACAGACACGACACACACACACACAGACACAGACACGACACAGACTGTCACAGAGGGTGTAAACCCTAACCCTAACCTGATGCCTGATTACTTAATATATTCACATGTTGAGAGCCAAACCATGAATCAACAAAATTATAAAACAGAGACAAGAGAAATAATAACATACATAGAATTTAGGTGATTTAACCAAAAATTTCTACATTTTTCGGTAAAGACTTGATGAGCTCCAAAGCTCATTGACCTGGAATTACTAGCAAATCGACTGTAATATGACATTTATGTGTAAAATCAGTGATGAATTGAAGAAGAACATGGAGATTTTGGGGATGAACTAGGGTTTTCTTTATTGGAAAAGAGAGAAAGAGTGGAAAAACTATAATTCAAAAGTAAAATGCAATTTTAAAATAAAAATGTAGGAAAAACAGGATACAAGGTTCTCTGATCTTTTCTCTTCTCCTCTCTTCTATTATTTATAGATTCCTGGCTCCCATCTTTCTTGTAGGAGAAGCTTGCGGTTGGCTTCCTTGCAGGGGAAGCTTGGCAGTTGTTGCAGGTTGCTGAGCTGGCGATGATGATGTAGAGTGGCTGACATGGCAATGAAGTTGAGGAGAGACTCTACTACTAAGTCGAGACTCTGTTATTGAGTGGACTTCCTTTGTAGCTTGAGCATTGCTATAGTACTGAGCCAACTCTAATACTCTAGTGTTCAGCCCTTCAACCGAGCTAACATAAGCTATTTAGACTTATGCAAATGTAAGCCAAGGTATGCTAGTTAGGTTCTTATCAATACCCACCCCTTTAAATTGACCATGTCTTAAGGTCAAGGGAAAAAATAACATCGATTCTTGGATCCCATACACGCCTTAAAGCATCACATTCGAACTTCAAATCCAATACAACATTATAATCTTTCACTGGTCTATGCTTTCTGTAATAGGCCAAGGGTAACTTGATGAAAGTAGGTAAGTTTTTCGATCTCGAGAAAGGGCTTTCAGGATTTCCTTAATGGACTTCACAAACTCCTGGTTGAGCAATTTATATGCCTTCTTAGGAAATGCTTTTGCAAGTACAGCAGAGAACTTTGTATTTGGGCCCAAATTAGGAACAATAAAGAGGTAGTTGGTGTCAAACCCTTTGGTCATCTCCATAGCAGGGAGAGTGACATGAAATACAAGGACTTGATTTCTAAAATGTGACGCCATGGCAGCTTCAACAGGTGTAGCATTTGAAGGAGGATCAGGAACACGACGTAAGGCTTCATCTACACATATACCAATTGAGTTAATCATTGAGATCTCTACACATATACCTGGATTCCAAACCATGTAGACATCATGATGCTCATCAGACTGGAGCTCAACAACATTTTTAGTGTCAACTGTAGGTACTAAAAATTCTGTCTAAACTTGTTATGAGCTAAAAATTATGTCTAAGCTTATTTTTTTCCTTCTCATTTCAACTTTCAAGTTGCCATAAAATTACTGTCTAAGCTTGTTGTGAGCTAAAATGGTCTGGATAGCTATAATTGGGATACTTGCATGCAACTTTTGTTTAGTTGATGCAAGTGGAAGATCATTTTGTTTGGTTAAGAATTTATATATGGAAATTATTGTAGAAAGTGTTGCTAGAAGATGATGATATGACAACTGTATTTACTTGCTGATGTACACATTGTTATGATCATTTTGGTTGCAACAAAAGTTGCAAAATTTAGGAAGAATCCTGGTATATTTGTCTTTTCAGTGAATTTACTTGGAGCAATAAAAATGCAGGAAATGCTTCAGCTGTTGAAATATTTATTTCAACAACACTGTTTGTGTGCTCAGTCAAACACCCTTCGTGAAACCAGGCAAATATTGTAAGTAGTAGGATTATGTCCTTCGATTTATGACTCAATCTTGGTACATTGATAAATTAGATGGATAGTATTTTTAGCAAATCTACCAATAACTAGGGGTAGTAGTGTGCTTTCCTGGTAAATTATTGAGCTTGGTCTATTGATTGGAAATTCACTAATTTTGTTAGTTTGCAAAGATAGGTTGTTAGTGTGAGAAGTACTATTGTTTATTACCATTTTATGCATTGTTTGTTGGTGCATTGCTTAGATTGAATATTGAATTTTCTTTACTATGTTATTTTGTTATAGTTAGTAAAGCAACCTGTAATTGAATATATAAATTGTTGAAATTGGTATAGATTGTTGAAATCAGTGTAGTTACTAGTACTTTATTGAATTTATTACTGTATTTACTGAAATTAGGCTGTTAATCTTAGTGCTAAGTTGTAATTGAACCACTATCTGATTTTTATTAATTGGTTAAGTTTCACGGAACCTCCTTAAAGTTTACGTCAGCTAAAACTAGCTATACTCAACTTCAGATTAAGATATTGGGACGCTCAAGTTTTTTGTCGTTTTTTTTTCTCCGTAACTACCATTATGCTAGATGAAAGGGTCATTCACGTCTCTAAAATTTACACAATATTTAATATTATATAATATATTTAATCTGTTATCAATTATATTCTTTGTTTTCATCTATCTTACTAGATGGCACCCATGATCCGAGCACGTGCACGTCGCTTGAGAGAGACACCTCCTACTGTTAAGGAGAAAGTGATACCTCCTACTGTTAAGGAGGAAGTGAATGTTAAAAAGGAAGAGACACCTCCTACTGTTAAGGAGGAAGTGATACCTCAATGTGTTAAGGAGGAAGTGAATATTAAGGAGGAAGAGATACCACCTACTATTAAATTGGAAGCGGTTGTTAAGGAGGAAGTGGTGCTGTCACGCCCCAGTCCCAAAATACGTAGGACTAGGACACGTAAGCATGCCAGCCGCATAGATATGACAACTCCAATATATGAAAACCAAAACCCATACGTACGCTGTAATATGAATATCAAATCCACAAGTGGTATAAACCTATCACAAGTCACAGAGTATAATCTAAATCCCATCCACAAAAAATTATATATAAATAAATAACCAATATCTATGAAACTAGATCTCAATACAAAGTATCTAAAGATGATAGTTGGATGGAAACAAATCCACTACCAACTCGAATATATAAGCAAACATAACATAAGTACATCACCAATAATCACGAGGCTCGAAGGGAAGACCTTCTCAAATATAAGCAACCAGTCCGGATCTGCGCTCCTGCGAATACTCAAGAACAGCTACACCTGGAAGGGGCCAGGTCCTCAGAGGGACATAACAAGATACATAAAAGTATGCCAATAAAGTACTGAAATAAATATCCAATGGGTCGCCTAACCGTCTAAGTGAATGCAGTTTGAGAATAACTTTCCAACAAGTGGGCTATCTGGCTAAAAATAGGATTGTCATGATTCTCTCGGAGAATCAGGGGCCTCAAAGTATACCGTCTTTTGAATGGCAGAGGCCACCTATAATATATGGGGTCATCACCGCCCGTATCTCGAGCGGAGCTTCCGGGTTACAGAAGAAAAAAGTACAAAGGATCCCAAATGCGGTACTTGTTGTTCTCCCCACCCCATGCTCTAAGCATGTCACATCCATGACACAATTTGGCTCATAGCCTATCCTTAGTACCATAGTCCAATCCTGCAACCAAACAAGGACAATGATTGGACCACCGTACTACAATAGGCTATGTCTATGGACCACTAATAACTGTTAAGTCACTAATAACTGCTAAGTCTTCTAGCATACAAAGTTTCTATCAGCAGTTATCCCTAACGCACGGCCCATACGTACAGGAGGCCAGACCTGTCACGCAGTCCGTGATCTATATGAGACTCACACTCGTGTAATAGCTGTGTCACGACCAATGAAACCTAATGATACTTCATAATAATGGGGCGGTCTCATAAACAAGGTCAATATATATACATAATAAAAATAATTCACGACGACACCGTCGTTGCATCCAAGTTTCCTTGGACGCACACTTTATATAACAGTTAAAATATATGAACTAATGACAGAAAATAAAGATGCATACAACATATGGAATATGAATAATAGTACAATGGTAAGGTATACTTGCCTGACATGAAGCTGCAAAATGTAACGTCCAGATGTCACACACACAGGACTTGGACGTTGTACCGGATCCCCATCTTCAGCAGCCGGATCCAGGCAAGTGTACCATGCCACCCTGTATTTCAGTTACCAGATATTTATTGTTTTATTATATATAATGTGCGCATGTTTGATTAAGATTGTTACTTTGTGTCTAGATCACAACCGGGTACAGACGTTCGTCGTAACATCTTGTAACGAATGTTAGACGTTCGTAACATCTCAATGTACGTACCTGAGTATATTGTCATCCCAGGACATATTCATACACTGTTATCATACCAGATTTCCTGTATCCTAATACTGACATCATGATCGAAGACTGGGATGACCTTAGGGTCGCATCTGTTGAGTTATTTCTGTGTAACGAGACTGTTAGATAGAGGTTCAGGTTCAACGCACAATCGTTGACCGCTTGGGATAGGGAAGACAGTTACTAGACGTTTGGGCTCCTTTGCACGCGCTTATATATGTATATATACTATTTTTATAGTGATCCTGTATCTAGAGTAGTTGTATCACCTGTGTGACTCTTTGCCCGGAGCTGCGGTACGTCCCGTGTGTTTTCGTGTCCGGAGCTACGATTTTATTTTGGACAGCCCATGCGTCAAACATTGTCTTTAAACTGTGTCTTACTTAGTTGGTTATGCTAGACTACACCGTCGTTGCACTTGTACTTTATGTTGTACTTTGGCATGCTGTATTTTTGTATCTTGTTACGTCCCTCTGAGGACCTGGTCCTCTGCCAGTTTTGCAGTATAGACGATTACGGAGCATTTGGAGTTGCTGATGGAGTTGCATGTCTTGCTGGCATTGTACCAGGTACTCATATCATTTCTACCGGTATTATGGTTACTTTATTCATATTGATTATTCATTTGCTGTTGTAGCCTACTTTTTATAGACTCATCTCTTCTCGAGTCTATTTGAGTTTGTGTGTTATTGGGCGGCTGACTTTAGCACATGTAGCTCTTTCTTTTATATTTCTGTTCATTGTGGATTGAGATATAGATGGTTACATTTACGGGATATTTAGATAGTGACATTTATTATACAGCTTATACGTATTCGAGTCGGACCAGAGTCTGGTCGAATGCATAGCTGGCGTGTCGCGTATTCTTGGTCCTACGTATTTTGGGACTGGGGCGTGACATATTTTTGTGGTGGCCCATGCAGGTCCGTTTTAAATCGTCTTGGTCACCTGACTGTGCCAAGCGAGCCTGCAAATTAGGAATAGATATTATGATTTATTGTTGTATAGGATCTCAATCCATAATCGATTTTAAAAAATCCCTTTGTATATGATTATCGCCCTTAGACTTCCAATTTGTATTCGTTCAATTTTTGTCAATATTTTTATCATTGTTTCTCATCTCCTATTATTCGGGAAGATGAATGCTTGTGCCTGATGATTTCCTCCAGAAGAAGATCGAAGTCCGAAGATAGAAGACAGAATTCGTGTACTAATCTCTGAGAAGATTGTTACCCTCAGTAGGATAGGCTGATAGGTTCTTTCAGATGCTAGAACTAGTGTGAAAAGTTAGCAAGAGAATTGGACCCAGTAGTACCCTACCCATACTTGAGATAGCAGTAATTTGGGAAGTATTAGGAGCTGAAAAGATTGTTGATCATGACCTAGAATAATTTATGGAAGTGCAAAGTCCAATGCTAGAAATTAGTTATTGTATATGATAGCGATACCAGGAACGATATTATGGACTAAAGAAGATAAAATTTAGGCTCTCACCTGGAAGATGATGATCTGATACCAGAAATTCTAGTATGTACTTGGGTGATACCATTATTTTAAATTGCACTATGTGACCCGGAGCAATAAATAACGGAAAGAAGAAATTTGAGGAATAAAATTTTAGGGAAAATTTGAGGAGAAGAGTAATTATACATTAGGCAAGGGGAAAAAAAATTCTTTTGAGGATTGATGTTGAAAATAGAACGGGAGAATTTATTATGAGGTTTAGTTTAGACTATGTCATTATCCTAGACATGGATTGGTTGAGCCAATACCACGTGACGCTAGATTGTCGACGTGGTTACATTATTTATGACCACAATTACCCTGAGTTTAAGTTTCTTCAGGGAGCCCGGGAGTTGGTGCCCATCTACCTTAGAGGCACACATTGCAGAAGGTGAACCAGTGTAATCCCGCATTATATCAGAGTTTGAGGATGTGGTTCTAGAGAATCTTCCCGGCCTGCCACCTGACAGAGAGATAGAATTTGTTATAGAGTTGACTCCAAGAGCCGAGCCAATTATTTTTTCGTCTTCAGACTAGCACCGATAGAGTTGGATGAGTTGAAGGTCCATAGTAGAGGATCTCTTGGACAAGGGTTATAGTCGAGCTAGTATTTCTCCATGGGGAGTTCCCATCTTATTGTGCCGAAGAAGGACGGGACGGTACGTTTGCGTATTAATTTCAGGGATGGTATGTTTTGTGTATCGATTACAAGGCATTTAATGCTGTAACGATAAAGAATAAGTACCCATTGCCGCGCATCGATGATTTATTTGAATCAGCTAAGTGGCGCATATGTATTCTCGAAGATCGATCTCAGATCAAGCTATCATCAGATCAAAGTATGAAGAGAGGATATTCCGAAGACAGCTTTTCGGACGAAGTATGGTCTCTATGAGTTTCTAGTCATGCCGTTTGGTTTGACCAACGCGCCAGTAGTATTTATGAGCTTGATGACTAATGTTTTCCACCAGTACTTAGATAAGTTCATAGTGGTGTTCATCGACGTCTTGGTATATTCCGAGATCCAGGAGGAGCACGAGAGACATCTCAGGATCGTGTTGGAGACGCTGAGGCAGGAGAGGCTGTATGCCAAGCTCAGCAAATATGAGTTATGTTTAGATAGAATAGATAGCCTACGCATCGAGACAGGTAACAGTTCATGAGAAGAACTATCCGACGCACGATCTAGAGCTAGCTGCAGTGATATTTGCACTAAAGCTATGGCGACACTACCTTTATGGTGAGCGTGTTGAGATTTACACAGATCATAAAAGTCTGAAATATGTCTACACGCAGAAGGAGCTCAACATGAGACAGAGGAACTGGCTAGAGTTGATGACAGATTATGATATCGAGTTGCAGTACCACCCTGGCAAGGCG
The DNA here is from genome assembly GCA_036927795.1 of Iris macrosiphon. NCBI lineage: Eukaryota > Viridiplantae > Streptophyta > Magnoliopsida > Asparagales > Iridaceae > Iris > Iris macrosiphon. The sequence goes on along the minus strand of JAYESA010000009.1, from coordinate 30,167,193 downwards.
AATATAGCAGCAGATACCTTAAGCAGGGAGCCCATGGCATATTTTTATGACTCATCGCCAGTTGTTAGAGGATCTTCAGGAGCTCAAAATTAAGATTGTATTGCCAGGCATGGATGGACAGATGGCTAGTCTCGAGGTTCAGTCTACATTGATTGAGAGGATCAAGGCAGCCCTGCCTATAGATGCGAGATTTTGACGACTGCGAGAGCGAACAGAGGCCGGCATGCAGACGGGACTCAGGATTCATGAAGACGGAACATTAAGGTATGGAGATTGCCTATACGTTCCGAGTGGCGAGCTACGCCAGGAGTTGATGACCGAGGCTCATAGCTCAATTTATTCTATTCATCTCGGGGGTACGAAGATGTACCGAGATTTGAGGCAACATTTTTGGTGGCATGGGATGAAGAGAGAGATTGTAAGATTCGTGGCGAGATATTTAGTTTGTCAGCAAGTCAAGGCTGAACATTAGAGGACTGTAGGACTATTGCAGCCGCTTCCCATTCCCGAGTGGAAGTGGAAACACATTACCATGGACTTCGTTATAGGATTCCCGGGGAGCCCTAGCGGGAAGGATGCAGTTTGGGTTGTCGTAGACAGACTCACCAAGTCTGCACATTCTTGCCTTTTAGAGTTGGGCAGTCCACAGAGATATTAGCTGACATATATATGAGGCAGATAGTACGACTACATGGAGTGCCTGTCAGCATTGTATCGGATCATGATTCCAGATTCACATCATATTTTTGGCGAAGTATGCAGGAAAGTCTAGGAACTCGTCTCAAGTTCAGCACTGCATATCATCCGCAGACTGATGGCCAGTCAGAGCGCACGATACAAATACTAGAGGATATGTTGAGAGCGTGCATGATCGATTTTGGAGGATCTTGGGAGGACCATCTACACTTGGTGGAATTCTTCTACAATAACAGCTGCCAGGCTAGCATACAGATGGCACCTTATGAGGCACTGTACGGCATGAAGTGTAGGTCACCAGTATGTTGGAGCGACGTGGGAGAGCGTCAGATACTTGGTCCAGAGTTGGTGACACAGACAATGGAGAAAGTCAAGCAGATTCAGAGCCACCTGCGTGCAGCACAGGACAGACAAAAATATTGGGCAGATGCGCACCGCAGACCTTTGGAGTTCAAGGAAGATGACCACGTATTTTTTAAATATATCGCCTACTCATGGTACTATCAGAGTCGAAGACAGAGGCAAGCTGAGTCCGAAGTACATCGGACCTTTTGACATCTTGGAACGAGTTGGCGAAGTGGCTTATCGTCTTGCATTGCCTCCATTATTAGAAGGAGTGCATGACGTATTTTATGTATCTCAGTTGAGGAGATATGTGGCAGACCCTAGCTACGTGGTTGATCATTCGGAGATTACAGTCGGGCCCAGTTTATCTTACGTAGAGCAGCCAATGGAGATACTCGATCACAGTGAGAAGACTTTGAGAGGTCAGACTATTCGACTGGTCAGAGTTGCATTGAAGTATCATTCGCCAGGCGAGTCTACCTGGGAGCGTGAGGATTCTATTCGGCAGTGTTTCCCGTATTTATTTGAGGACCAAGGTACGAATTTACGTACCGCATTTGATTACCAGTTGCTTTTAAAATTCTCTTAGCTATTATCGTGCTTTACTTTTAATTTCGGGGGCAAAAAATTTTTAAGTTAGGAAGGATGTAAACCCCCTCATTTATTTCTATAGATAGTCTGGTTATAGGTTAGAAAATTTTGGTTTAGCAGCAGATGTTTGAGGTTTAAAATTAAGGATGCTGATGTCTGAGTCTTTAATTAAACCCTTGGTGTGCCCTGCCGTTGTTGAAATATTCAGATCCCAATATCAGCCCATAAATTCTAACAGATTATTGCACTCTTGACTTGATACGCCAATTTAGGCGCTGGACTTTTCTGTCACTCAAAATTATATTTTCGTGTGCTCTAAATTAATTGCACAATTTTCCGTATCCAAAATCCCATATTTAATCCCGTGTCGCGCACCAGTGTCGTTACCATCTATTTTTAGACACCAACTCAACCCGTTAAGCCGGACCAATAAAAGGGTCCAAGACTGACACCAAGCATACACCATTCATGACCTTTGTGTCACTCCCAATTGAGATCCCATGTGCCCCCATTTAATTTAAGAGCACGTGACAATTTATTCTAATTAAATTAGGGATACCAACTTTGACTAATCCTATTTTTTTTAATCCCAATTTAATTCCAATGCCCATTTAATTAAGTCCATGCAAAACACATAACACCCCCCTCACCCTACAAAACACCAAACACCAATTCTCCAACAATTTTTTTATCATTTCATATGTTTGTGCAAATACCCAAACTTAAGGGACTAAATTACAAATGTTTTGACATGTGGCATACCCTCATTGGTCAAGGCCAAATAAAGAATCCACCCCTCTTCTTTGACCGGTCAAGCCTCCCTCTCCCTCTCCTTTGGATGAAGAAATAAATTCCTCCATATGAAATCTCCACCACCCATTTGAATTGGGCTCATCCTCACCATCCAACCCCCACACACTTCCCTATTTAATGTCTCCATCACCACACACAACCCCATGCCGGCCCTAATCCCAATACCTAGAGAAACCCCCACCCCCTCTCTCTCTCCTCCCTCTTCTACATTCATACGTAACCTTCTTCTTCTTCTTCTTCTTCTTCTTCTTCTTCTTCTCCTTCTTCCTTCCTTCTTCTTCCTTGGTGAACCCACACCTGGCCGAGATCTCCACCGGCCAGCTGCTACTTCGACCGCCGCTCGTCTTCATCATCCTCCGGCGAGCCCCGGTCTCTCCATCCACGACCCACCACCTCAACCTCCATTCTCAGGCGAGCAACACCCGCACCGCCACCACTTTTGCTGCCCAGCCACCGGAAAAGCTGCGCCATCACCTACATGCCCCACCCCGGCGACGGCACCACGCGCGCCGTCACCCTGATCTCCGACGACGACATCGGCCCCCTCGTCACCGGCACGGTCGAGCAGGTCATGGCCGCCATGCACGCCCCACCTCGCCTTTGAGTCCTTTGAGGTCCTTGGCTCCATGCCCGTCGTCCCCGCCGAGGTCCTCGACTAAGTACGGAGGAACAAGGTCTGCATCAAGGGCAGCCTCGCCACCCCCGTCGGCGGAGGGGTCAGCTCCCTCAACATGCAACTCAGAAAGGAGCTCGATCTCTACGCGTTGCTCGTCCACTGCTTCAACCTGGAAGGGCTCCGGACGAGGCACGAGAGCGTGGATATCGTCGTGATCCGAGAGAACACCGAGGGGGAGTACTCGGGGCTCGAGCACGAGGTCGTCCCCGACGTCGTCGAGAGCCTCAAGGTGATAACAAAGTTTTGTTCACAGCGGATTACAAAATATGCTTTTGAATATGCTATGTTGAGTTTAAGGTTTGAATGCATCGAGATTTAGGGTTTTATTACATCGTTTTATATGCATATTAATTATTATTGATGAACAGGTGATTTGCGGTGAAGGGGTGGTGATATCATTAAGTTGTTAATTATTTTGAGGATTTGATTACTAGTGACAAAATCAGTTGAGGAATACAAATATATATTTGTGAACTATACATATGTGAGAAGGGTTTGAATACTTAAATAATGTTCGTGAGGGTTAAATAGATAATAATTATTAGTTGAGAGATGGCAAATAATAAAGAGTTAATTGAGGAGTAGTTTATATGGTGAAATGGTAATGAAGGTTATATAAAGGAAGGCCTAATAATTAATGAGTAATTATTTTGAGGAAGATATAATTAAACGGAATGATAATGTCTATAAAGACCAGAGGAAACTGAGGATTGGATCAGAGTTTGATTAACTGAATATCGTGATTGAGGTTGGGTTTGAAGATATTGTACGGATGATTAGTTTGAGTAGATGTAACATACTCCGAGTCAACCCTGGTCAACCCTCTAGCTTCGTATCCATGTGAGTTGTAACTAAGTTTGAACATATGACTAGACGTGTGTCACATCTTATTTCAGCTTCATGATAGTCTATTGATTGAGTTTGTATCTCGTCTCTAGGTACTACGGAACCTGCGAACTTGGACGTTGTACCGGATCCCTATCTTCAGCAGCCGGATCCAGACAAGTGTACCTTGCCACCCTGTATTTCAGTTACCAGATATTTATTATTTTATTATATACACTGTGCGCATGTTTGATTAAGATTATTACTTTGCGTCCGGATCACAACCGGGTACAGAAGTTCGTCGTAACGTCTTGTAACGAATGTTAGATGTTCGTAACACCTCGATGTACGTACCTGAGTATATCGTCACCCCAGAACATATTCATACACTGTTATCATGCCAGATTTCCTGTATCCTGATACTAACATCATGATCGGAGACTGGGACGTCCTTAGGGTCGCGTCTGTTGAGTTATTTCTGTGTGACGAGACTGTTAGATAGAGGTTCAGGTTCAACGCACAATCGTTGACCGCTTGGGATAGGGAAGACAGTTACTAGACGTTTGGGCTCCTCTGCACGCGCTTATATATGTATATGTACTATTTTTGTAGTGATCATGTATCTAGAGTAGTTGTATCACCCGTGTGACTCTTTGCCCGGAGCTGCGGTACGTCCCGTGTGTTTTCGTGTCCGGAGCTATGGTTTTATTTTGGACAGCCCACGCGTCGAACATTGTCTTCAAACTGTGTCTCACTTAGTTGGTTATACTAGACTACACCGTCGTTGCACTTGTACTTTCTGTTGTACTTTGGCATGCTGTATTTTTGTACCTTGTTACTTCCCTCTGAGGACCTGGTCCCCTGCCAGTTTTGCAGCATAGACGATTACGGAGCATTTGGAGTTGCTGATGGAGTTGCATGTCTTGCGGGCATTGTACCAGGTACTCATATCATTTTTACCGATATTATGGTTACTTTATTCATATTGATTATTCATCTGTTGTTGTAGCCTAGTTTTTGTAGACTCATCTCTTCTCGAGTCTATTCGAGTTTGTGTGTTATTGGACGGCCGACTTTACCACATGTAGCTCTTTCTTATATATTTCTGTTCATTGTGGATTGAGATATAGATGGTTACATTTACGGGATATTTAGATAGTGCCCTTTATTATACAGCTTATACGTATTCGAGTCGGACCAGAGTCTGGTCGAATGCGTAGCTGGCGTGTCGCGTATTCCTGGTCCTACGTATTTTGGGACTGGGGCGTGACAATGGTAGTGGCAGTGGCCACAGTGTTGCCTAAACATGCATAATCACCTTAGCTTTTCTCTTTTAATTTTCATGGTAGTGAACTGATTCTTATGTTGGTATTTGAAAAAAAAAAGTTAAATGATCTTGGAAATAACATTATGTAGATTGTGTACTTTCAGTCAAGCTTGTAATGTCATCTCACTTCGCTCTCCTTTAGCTTCCTACTTTTGATGAAATTTTTTTTGCTACTGTACTAGTTGATCTATCTGCTAGTCGAGGATCTGCCACCTCGAGGACTGAAATGTTTGGAGTAGTAGAAGATTGTTGAGAATTTTAGGCTAAAAAAATGGACATAACCATAGGAGGAAGAATCCTCACTAGCGGTCGTCTCGTCCTCGCAGCAGCATCGAAGAGTAACTATGAACCATGTTCCGATTCACTGATAAAAAGGACAGAAAAAGCAATGAAGCAACGAGTCAAACGATCAAGAGAGGAAGGCACTCGATTTCCTTCTATATTTTTTTTTTCAATTTTGTTGGGCTGCATAAGAATAATGAGTTCTTGGCCCATAGTAATCATTAGATAATATGAATCAAAAAAAAAAATTTCTTACTTCCTCTTGGTTCTCATATTAAAGTTTATTCTTTCCTATATTATTCAAAAAAAAATTATATTTTAAAAAAAAAGTCGAGAGGAAGACTCACTCAATTTTCTTCTATGTTCTTTTTTTAATTTTGTTGGGCTTCATAAGAATAATGAGTTCTTGGCCCATACTAATGGTTAGATAATAAATATCAATCAATTTTTTTTTTCTTCCTCTTCATTCTCATATTCAGGTTTATACTTTCCATCTTATTCCAAAAAAAATATTATAATTAAAAAAAAGTTAAGACTGTTGATGGGTTTGTTTTTTTGACATATAATTCCTTGCATTTTTATTATTTATGTTCTAATTATTTTATTTTAATTATTTGTGTTGTGGTCAGACTCAAATTCATGAGCTCTCCTATAATCTACATCACCACCCGCAACAACTAAACCGTGATCTAGTTGAATCTGACTCCTTGCATTGTAATATAAATAGACCACCTCCTTGGTGATCTAGTTGAAAAACTGAGTCCTTGCATTATAATATAAATTCGTATATGTCTTTAAAAAAAAATTATGTAAGAATTGAACTAATTTTAATTATCTATACCACATAATCTCACTCGTTTCTATTCGATGTGGGACTAATTTATCAATTCTATTGTCATAACTTTTGAGCCTTCAACAAAAAACAACATAAATTCCACTATATACAACCCGCACTCAACCGAAAACGAAATATAATCCAACATATATAAGCCATATACTAAAGGTATTACTAATTTTTTGATATAACAATATCTTGCTAAAAATATCATTACTTATGAATAAAAAAAGTCATATATTTATTTACCAACTCACTAACTTAAACTTTAATACTAATATAAAATCAACACTTTTTTTCTAGGTGCACAACTCGTAAAATTAATAGTAGTTGCTTACATCAAATAGTTTTGGTTAACTCCAATGCCTCATTTCAAATAACTTGCACATCTGAAAAATTAATAAGTAAATAATTATAATAAATTCTAATTAATAATTTTTATCATTTACGAAATGCGGCTATAGTACATTAAGTTCTACATTTATCAACCAAAAAAAAACTTTGTACATACCAAATAATGTAGCATAGAAATGAAAAAGGAGAAGATAAATTTTAGTTCTACGTACGTATTATTAGTCGAATTTTCACACACGCTTCATTCTAGTTATGATGTTGAAACTTTAATCTTGTAGGTGTTAATTCGTAGTAAATTATACTACCACAAATCACATAAAAATATGGAAACAAAAGTTTGAAATTGAACAGGCCAACAACGTTAAAATGTGTGACCTTTTGTTAGCATTCATGTAAAAAGTACTAGTGTACTACTGTCGCTAAGAATGCATGAAAGATAGGGATGTATTTCTTTTATAGTTTGTAAGTAAAACATAGTTTCACATTGAAAAAAAAAAAAAATTGCTAATGTCGTTAAATATAGGTGTCCAATAACAGAACAACTTATGGGTTAGTAAAGGAGTGGACCTATTCATGGGCTTTGGCTACTAGGCCATTAACTAATTATTTAATAGTCTTTATTAGGCACTTGGGCACTTGGGATCTTGTTCATTCAAAATATTTTTTTATTTTTATTTTTCTAAATTAAAATGAAATGACACATGTATTGGCAAGAGACAAATTTTTTTCTTTGGAATCAGACATAATTGAACAATTATGACTGCTTACCAAATGACACCTCCAATCTCAATAAAAATAGAGTTGTTAAAGCATTTGGGATATCTTCTAATTCTCAGCTTAATCTTCAAACAGAATTCGTGCTTTGTTTTATTCTGGAAGCTAATTTATTATTTTATATAAAAAATGTAGTGAAGAAAATATTGCCTTTAAAAAAATGAATTTTCTATCGCTACTCAAGGCATTCTGTTTTTTCTTCTAAAATAGAGTTGTTAAAGCATTCTGTTATTTTGTTTGAAGATTAAGCTGATCAAAATTTGAATTTTCAGAAACTTTTTCATGTTTCAATATTGTGTTAAAAAAAAATGGTAAGATGAATATCAAATCAACCATGCTTTATAGATTTGTATTGTACAATTAAAAAGGAATCGTATACAAAAAAGAGAAATATAGTGAAAATGAGAATGCTAAGATGGATGAATATGAATACATTGAAAGATAGGATACAAAAGTTAGAGATGTTGTCAACTGAAGACATGACGAAAGAAAATTGTTTAAGGTAGTTTAGACGTATGCAACATAGACTAGTAGATGCTCTAATTAGGAGGAGCAAAAAAATACTAGTTAAAAGAGTCACTAAAACTTAGAGATAAATATAAACGGACATAAATTGAGGTTTTAAAAAAAAAACTATTTTGTTAACGTTACCGAGGACATGATCCTTAAACATAATGAAATGTAAGACAATGATTCAATAGAGCCCCAAATTTGGGATAAATGGTTTGTTTGTTGTTAGTTAATTGACAACTTTCATTTTTCTTGTTATACTAAAACATTAATTTATTATTTGTAAGAAATACGTGGGAAAAGAAAAAATGAAAAATGTTCAGTGGTTTTTACTAGAATATCCAAATATACTTTTACAATATTGATAGAAGAAGTCAATAGTATCAAAAGTCCACAAATAAAATAAGTTCATCAATTTTATTTTTACACAAAATAATCAAAAACATTCGCCGTTGCCGGGGATCGAACCCGGGTCACCCGCGTGACAGGCGGGAATACTCACCACTATACTACAACGACACTATTGATAAAAGATTTCTATAAAAGTTATAATTTCTATCTTGCACGAGCCTCTCTCTGACAACATAAATATACTCAAAATAGATTAAATACCATATATCCCCTATCATAAGTTGCTTCTGTACCGTTGTTGTTGTAGTAGTATTTGCAACATAGTGATAACTGATAAAGATTAGCATATATATATATATATCCTCAAGAAAACTCCATCTACCAAAGCAGTTGGTGTTGTACACACATAATAATTAATACGACAACCAAAAATACTGACACGATGATGCAACGTATAATTGGATGTCCTATTGACATTTCCGTGTGTTTGTATTTTTACAAGAAAGACGATGAAATGTCGGTGGGCTACGCCCTTCATTATTTTCTCGCATAACAATTGTCACGCGACAGCATCTTCTAATATATCGCGTGAAATCTTTCTTTTAGTCCCGCACGAATATGGACTAATTGACTTTGCAAGAAGCCCTACAATAACGGAATAGTGCTTCATGTCGTCCCACGACTAGTCTTTCTCTCACAGTAACTATTTTTGAGGCTTTTTTCTATAAAAAGTTACAATGTCTGTACTTAAGGGAGGACATAGCCAGTGTCGGACTTTAAATTTTGAGATCTAAGACAAAATTTAAAAGTGGTATAATAAAAACTTAATATTCATATTGTTAGAATCAACGTAGAAGTAGAAGAAAGAAAATATGAGAGAATATCTCGTATTCGTGTAATCACACGGTGTGAGACAAATGCGTTATTTATACAACCCAATGAAGATGTAATACTAATCTCTAACCAATGTGGGACTAAAATACAAAGTGAAAATTCAACCATTTAGTAACCCACGTTATAACACTCTCTCTTTGGATGACCACTATCTCTAAGCTTATTGTCTCGTTAAAACTTTGTCAGAAAAACTCATTAGGACAAAATTTGTGCGAAAAAAGAGAGTACAATCTTTAGGATGACTTAGATAGGTGTTGGACACGCTTAATGTTGCCACATTAAAACCTTTTCAGAAAAATCTAATGGAAAGAAATCCATGACTAAGAAAAAAATAGTATAACACGTTATAGTCCATACAAAATGTATCTCCCCCTGAAAACAATCACTCCCCTGATGATGTTGATCCTGAACAGTCAGCTGATGAAGACGTCGTATTCCAATTCCATGAACTAGTTTATGAAAGTTGACTTTGGCAACGATTTGGTGAACAAGTCTGCAAGATTATCACTTGAGCGGACTTGTTGGACGTCAATATCAAAGTTCTTCTGAAGCTCATGAATATAAAAAAACTTCGGTGAGATGTGCTTGGTCATGTCTCCTTTAATGAATCCACCTTAAATTTGTGCAATACATGCTGCATTATCCTCATGAATAACAGTTGGAGTATCTGTGGTAGGAAAAATATGACAGGAGCTACGAATGTGTTGAATCAACGATCTCAGCCAAATATACTCTACTTGCTTCATGGAGAGCAATATTTTCGAGTGATTTAAGGAGATAACAACCATTGTCTATTTTGTTGAATGCCAAATAATAGTTGTATTGCTATTAAGAAACACATATCAAGTTTGGGAACGACCTTTATGGGGATCAGATAAATAACCTGAATCTGCAAAGCCAACTAGATCCGTGATGTCAGATAAACCACAAGTATAAAATAATCCCATGTCAGTAGTTCCACGAAGATATCTCATCACATGTTTAATGTCATTCCAATGTCTGCGAGTTGGCGCCGAGCTATATCTAGCCAACAGATTGACAGAGAATGAAATGTCTGGCTGTCACGCCCCAGTCCCAAAATACACAGGACCAGGCCACGTGGCAATAGCCAGCTAATATGTCTCCGAGGGAATACCCAATTTAATGGATCCTACGAAGCGTACTCCGTTGTCCTAAAATACTAACAAGTCCAATACTAACCTCAAAACAGGTAATCTAATCTCCTCCACAATATCAGCAAGAAGTACTAAAAATAAATACTGGAAAATAAACGCCAGTCTGAAATATCATAGTACAATCCAAAATGTCTGGTGGGAACAAACCCACTTCTATGACGAAATAAAAGTACTAAAAGACAGATAAAATGAATAATGACTAGGGCATCGGCTGACTAGATAATGATGCTCCAAACCTAGGCGGAAGGCCTACCAAATGATCACGGGAACTCTGATGAAAGCACCTCTAGCTCCTCCTCGGATGCGTACCTCGTCTCCTGTCCGGGTCCGTACACAGTAGGATAATATGCCTCGTCCAAATCTGGAAGGAAATCAGGTCCTCAGAGGGATGTAACAAGATACAAAAATGTATGCCATATATAAATACTGAATAAAATAAAGGGGTGTGCTAACCATCTATGTGAATACAATATGAGGACAACATTGGTACGTATGGGTAGGTGTAGGCATAACGTCCAACACTCCGAAGAGCGTGGTATCTGTACATATAACGTCCATCATTCCGAAGAATGAGGTATCTGTAAATATATACGTCTGTATCGCTCCGAAGAACGCGGTATCTGTAAAAAGGAAGTCATTGGATCCGTGGCTCCTCCAGATACTACGAAATCCAATGTGTGTATCCCATATGCCTACTAGCTGTCCTCCCCGCCCAATATAGATATACAAGTCGAATACACGACGTGCATACCACGTATCTATATGACAAGTCTCTACTAATTATATAATCCCTGATTACGTACTAACTGTGATGCATGTCACACGCACCAATAGCTAGTCGGGTACGCGAACCCGCATCCCAACATGAGTTTGTCACCGTGATGCGTGTAAGAGTGTCAGGTCTCGGAAGATATCAGAATATCCTCACAATGGTGGGTGAGTCTGCTAGTGACTAGGTCAAGTACACTACTCATCGATGTATTCGTCGACTGCACCCGAGTCAATCTCGGACGTGCACAGTTGTATAAAATAATGCAACAAGATATCATACAACAATTGTATAATTTAAATTAAACAGTAAATATGGCAAGGTATCTTGCCTGGGTCCTCAAGCTGCGAATGCCAATAACCTGCTCTTGAAGTCTCTCCTGCCTGGTCCAGTGACCCTATACATATAATATAATATAACAATTCGATCATCAGACACTAAAGTAATACACACAAAACTACGGCGCTGCTCTTAGACACTGACGTAAGGGGTCACAGATGGTCAACTACAGAGTCGCGTGTGCACGCAGCTAAGACGTACACGTGTTCTGTCCTCATTTACCGTATACCTCAAGGTAGCAATTTACCAAGGTCCTGTTACGAAACTAATTATATTTTGTACAAAAATACATGTCCTTATTATCATGTTAAGGTGTACTTGGTCAATGTCTAGGTTGTTAGGTAAATCACAAAGTTCTATTTAACAAGTCTTATTAATTGAGTAATTACTAATTATTAATTACTAATCTAATTAAACACACACACACACACACATATTTTTTACTTAGGGTTTACTGTCTCTCGTGTCCATTTGACGACACGATGACACCACGATACGTGAAGTTTTAATAGAAATAACATGCAATACTTGGTCGTGTCCGAGGGGGGTCTGTGCTCGTCGACAGCCTGCTCCTCCAGCGTGGGGCAGAGCTTCGGCGTGGCACGGGAAGCAACGGCAGCAGCAACCTTGGCAGCAGTTGCAGCAGCAGCCTTGGCAGCAGCTGCAGCGGCGACTTGACGTTGCTGGCGGTTGGGGACGGCGGTCAGGGTGGCTGAGAAGGTGGTGGGCGATGGTGTTGGCGGTTGGAGGTACTCGGGGTCGGGTAGGGGTGGAGTCGGGGATGACGCGGAATGGTGATGGCGATGTTGATGATGGTGAGGGAGTGGTGGTTGGCGGTGGTACAGGAGGTTGGAGACGGTGGTTAGGTGATGGTGTCGATGGTGCTGGGTGGTGGAGACGGTGAGGCTGGGGCGGTGGCGGCTGGAGGTGGTGATGGTGTCAGGAAAAGAGAATAGGGTGATCGGCTAGGGTTTTATTAGGTTAGGGTTTTGGTTTTCTAGGATTTAAAGAGAAAGAAATGTATTTATATAGGAGAGAGGAATAGGGGCTGACCTCGGGAATTGGGCCGGCCAGGGCTCTTTGGGGTGGGAAACATGTCCACATAAAAGGGTGTAGGGTGTACATGGGCTAGGTTGGGTCTAGCTTTGGATAAGGTTGGTCTTCACATTAATTTAATTAAAACTAATGCACAAGGCGTTCCCTTATCAATTGAAAATACATGGAATTAAAATTGGGTGGGACACAAGTGTCATGGGCGTAGCAGGCTCAGAATAGATTAATGCCATAATTAGGGTTGTGTCTCCAATTTTAAATAGGAATAAACAATTATGACAAGTTGGATTTATTGGGATTTATACATGGACGTTTGTAACAAATATTGTACAGCTAAAATGAAGCACAATATCGAGTATTTAAGAGTTACACAAGGGTCAGAATAGTAGTCTGGCATATCTAGGAAGTGAGTATGAAATTTGCTTGAAGGTAACTACTAGGGTGGCGCTCCAAATATCGAAGCAACGGTAAGGGGTATTAATTAATATAATTATTGAACTACAATTCTAATTTACTGCATTCAACTCTAATTGCCACCAATTTAATCCTAGTCTCTCTATCTAAGCTAAATAAACCTAAATTTGGTCGAGGGAGTTTATAATCTACCCTCCTTAGAGCATTTCGTCCTCGAAATTAAAATATACATTTGGTAAGAACTACTGACAGAATTGAAATGCTACTACATACCTAGGCCTTCGAGGAGATGGAGAAAACGCTATCAAATCTTGTCCTCTCTTTCCCAAGTCGACTCGCCTGGCGCATGATGCCTCCATGCGACACGAACAAGAGGGATAGTCTGACCTCACAATACCTTCTCACTTCTGTCAAGAATCCCTATAGGCTCCTCTTGATATGATAAACTCGGCCCGACTGTGATCTCTGAATGGTCAAGCACATGACTCGGATCTGGCATGTACCTCCTTAGCTGCGATACATGGAAGACGTCATGAACTCCTTCTAAAGTCTGTGGTAATGCTAATCTATAAGCAACCTCTCCGATGCGTTCCAACACATCGAATGGTCCGATGTACCTCGGACTCAACTTTTCTCTGCCTCGAAACCTGATGGTTCCTCGGGTAGGTGAGATCTTCAGAAATACATGATCTCCAACCTGGAACTCTAGGGGTCGTCGATGTGCATTTGTCCAATGCTTTTGTCTGTCATGTGCTGCTCGTAGGTGCCCTTGGATCTTCTTTGCCTTCTCCACTGTAAGAACAACCAACTCTGGTCCAAGAATCTGTCTCTCACCCACCTCGCTCCAATACACTGGGAAATGACACTTCTTGCCATACAATGCTTCATAGGTTGCCATCTGAATGCTCGCTTGATAGCTATTGTTGTAGAAAAATTCAACCAAATGCAAATGGTCCTCCCATGATATCACGACCCAATTCCGTGGAATCGTTGGGCCGTCCCCCGAATCGGGACCGCCGTGCGGGCCTGGGGTTGCGCCCGCACAAGGCTAGAGTATTTTACATAACCAGCACATATTCAAAGTACACAGATAAATTAAAACACAGATTTAAAACATGGAAAAGTTCTTTTTATTGATAATGAACATCTATTACAAACTCTTGAACGAGTCAACTAATTTGCCGCACGGGCTTACAAAAGTGTTGACACAAAATGAGATGGCAGTCCTGTACATTACATCCCTTTACTAAACTTCAAAATGATAGAGACCTCCGGGCTGGATGACGGCCTTCCCACGGAGCTGTATTGTGTATTGAGTTGCAAGCTCCTGCTTCAAAATGCTTCAAGGGTGGCACGATATGAACACGCCTAGCTGGACTGGATCGGGAAAGATGACTTCGGCTTCTCGCTCGGTTCTTCTTAGTGCGGGGAACCTGTTTCAACAAGGGCCAGTACATCGAAATATATTGTTGAAGGCGAGCTAACCCAACTATACCAATCAACACGTTGTTTTAATAAAGCATGCATATTATTTGTGGTCTTTCTATCTTACCTTAGTTCATTTTACAAGTAAGCAGCATATAGAATTTACTGAAGTGAACTTGCCACCGTTCGGTGACTTTTACCTGTCCGTCTGAACCACCTGCACAATACTTACCATGCCTTCCCTGCCACGAAGACACAAGTTAGCTTGCAACAGGTTTAAATATACACGGGGATCACTGGCTTGATGCCATAATGGACTAGTCCAGGATAATGATAGCATGCAACGAGAGTACATGATACGCTGCAAGCCATCCTGTCCCGTACACGATGACTATACACGAGTTTCGTCCGGATCGGATCGGTGCCAGTGCCCCAGCGATTTTTCGCAGAACTAAGACTTTGTGCACAAGTTGTCCGTGATCGAACACGTTTATTAAGTTAACAATTCATGCAGTTGAGGCAATACGAGTACAAGACAAGCAGTATTGCATGATTCATACTTAGCACAATTATAGAAGAATACGCATTCTAACTAAATTTGAAGCATACAATAAACATTCCAAACGAACAAACATGGAGTATAAGTAATCGTTCCAAAGTTGAATGACAAGCATAATATTCCAAGTCTATTCCTTTTTTATCTTGACATCTTTTAGTTATTACTTGGTATCGTCTGATCGGGGCAAACAAGGATGCAAGATTTTTAGGCGTGAAGACTTGGAAGAAGGGCTAGCTAATCGGGATGGTAGCCACTCACTTAGTTGGTTGGTAGGGAGAAGGAAAGAGGCGCTTCAAGACTCCGCTCGTAAGCCACCTACTGCTCGTTCACCTGCATCACGAACAGCTTGATCACTCTTTTCAATCTCGGAACTGAAGTG
This sequence comes from Iris macrosiphon, assembly GCA_036927795.1. Taxonomy (NCBI): domain Eukaryota; kingdom Viridiplantae; phylum Streptophyta; class Magnoliopsida; order Asparagales; family Iridaceae; genus Iris; species Iris macrosiphon. Next base: position 30,151,807 of record JAYESA010000009.1, on the reverse strand, counting down.
CAGTTCAATGAACGAAAACAATAAAATCCATCAAAACCGTTCAAGTAATCTCAAGCAAATCCGAAAACCAACTCAAAGCACGAAAGCAACAAGCGACATCAAAATTTGAGGCAACAAAGATGCAGCGGAGAGGTCCCTCCTGACTCTGCCGCTAAGTCGATCCCGGGGGAACAGTCCACTGAATATGGGAATCGATTCCGAAGAAACAAATCTATAACGAGGACGAGTTCTTATTTTAATCTATCCCGATCGAACGATACCGTCTTGTATTTCTTAGTCGCGCTCCTCGAATAGGAGGAATGGGGTGCCACATCCTACCCAACTAATTGGACGTTTCGTCCACGAAACTTAGGAATAGAACCTACCGTTAGGGGTTATTTTGTTGCGGGCGATGATCAGGAAGGTTCGGACAGGAATTAATGTCATGGCCTGATCGTCCACAAGCTAGGCATAACCCAAGTCTCAAGCGACAATTGTTGGCTGTGTGCCCACGCTTTTTGCAGAACTGACATGTATTACTCCAATTCCTTATTTGCTGACCACCGTCATTTTGTCGCTTTGCAGCGTTGTTTCCTCTATGGTTGCTTTGGCGTTTGTGATTGGAGGTATGCACAGTGCCGGTAGGAACGTGAGAATACTACGGTTCGAGAGATAGGGCATGATTCATGACTTCCCGCATTGTGTGATACTGATGAACGACTACGTGCGCATGGATGGCAGGGCGCAGACCACCTTCAAACCTTCTAGCTCAACTCGCTACATCAGGTAAATAAACGCTAGCGAATTTGGAGAGTCGGTTGAATTCGGCGAAATACTGTTTAACTGTCATGCTGCCTTGCCTCAGTTGCACGAACTCGTTCTCCTTCTGACGTCGTACTGGAGGGGGTATAAACTTCTCTTCAAACGCGGCACAAAAAGTCGTCCACGAGATCGCCTCCTCTCCATGGTCAAATTTAAGAGATCGTCGATGCACGTTCCACCAATCATGCGCGTTGAGGCAGAGCTGTATTTGAGCGCATGCGATGCGCTTCTCCTCCGGTACTTTAAGAAATTTGAAATGATCCTCAAGTTCGGCGAGCCAATCTAGGGCCACGATTGGATCCTCAGTCCCGTTGAATGGTGTGTTGCAGACTTTCTTGAAGTGGCCAAAGTCGAAGGAAGTCACTTTTCTCGTCCTTAGAATTTGCGGTATCTCAACTTCAAGCACGGGCTGTTCCACCGGAGTCGCTGCTGTTGCCGCGGACTGATTGGAAGCCAAAGCCTGCACGATCTGTTGCAGGGCATCTACCTGCTTCTGTTGGACTGAGAATCGGGTCTCTAGATTACTTTCAAACTTGGCTTGGCGAGCATCATCTCTTTGTCATTGTGATTCTAACATTTGCATCACCTACTCAAGCGGATCGACTCGAGACATGGCTCGCTGGCTTTACGAACTTCCCGAAGTACCCGAACTACTTTCTTGGCCTTGCGTTTCGTCCGGTGCTAGCGCTGAGGATTGTGCTGGTGCCATTCCTTCAAAAGAAGGTAATTACATTAGGATCATAATGTATTATGGACTCATTGCATGAACGTATCTCATTTCGGCCTAACGAGTTCAAGAGTTCGCACAAGAATTTATCGTTAAAGGAACTTTTCCAGTACGAGGGTTAAGGAACTTGAATCTGTGCTCTGATACCATTATTTCATGACCCAATTTCGTGGAATCGTTGGGGCGTCCCCCGAATCGGGACCGCCGTGCGGGCCTGGGGTTGCGCCCGCACAAGGCTAGAGTATTTTGTATAACTAGCACATATTCAGAGTACGCAGATAAATTGAAATACAGATTTGAAACATGGAAAAGTTCTCTTTATTGATAATGAACATCTATTACAAACTCTTGAACGAGTAAACTAATTTGCCGCACGGGCTTACAAAAGTGTTGACACAAAATAAGATCGCAGTCGTGTACATTACATTCCTTTACTAAACTTCAAAATGATAGAGACCTGCGGGTTGGATGACGGCCTTCCCACGGAGCTGCATTGTGTATTGATTTGCAAGCTCCTGCTTCAAAATACTTCAAGGGTGGCACGATCTGAACACGCCTAGTTGGACTGGATCGGGAAAGACGACTTCGGCTCCTCGCTCGGTTCTCCTTAGTGCGGAGAACCTGTTTCAATGAGAGTCAGTACATCAAAATGTACTGGTGAAGGCGAGCTAACCCAACTATACCAATCAATACGTTGTTTTAATGAAGCATGCATATTATTTGTGGTCTTTCTATCTTGCCTTAGTTCATTTTACAAGTAAGCAGCATATAGAATTTACTGAAATGAACTTGCCACCGTTCAGTGACTTTTACCTGTCCGTCTGAATCACCTACACAATACTTACTATGCCTTCCCTACTACGAAGACACAAGTTAGCTTGCAACAGGTTTAAATATACACGGGGATCACTGTCTTGATGCCATAATGGACTAGTCCAGGACAAGGATAGCATGCAACGAGAGTACATGATGCGCTGCAAGCCATCCTGTCCCAAACATGATGACTATACACGAGTTCCGCCCGGATCGGATCGGTGCCAGTGCCTGAATTGAAATGCTACTACATACCTAGGGCTTCGAGGAGATGGGGAAAACGCTGTCGAATCTCATCCTCTCTTTCCCAAGTCGACTCGCCTGGCGCATGATGCCTCCATGCGACACGAACAAGAGGGATAGTCTGACCTCGCAATACCTTCTCGCTTCTGTCCAGAATCCCTACAGGCTCCTCTTGATATGATAAACTCGGTCCGATTGTGATCTCTGAATGGTCAAGCACATGACTCGGATCTGGCATGTACCTCCTTAGCTGCGATGCATGGAAGACGTCATGAACTCCTTCTAAAGTCTGTGGTAATGCTAATCTGTAAGCAACCTCTCCGATGCGTTCCAACACATCGAATGGTCTGATGTACCTCGGACTCAACTTTCCTCTGTCTCCAAACCTGATGGTTCCTCGGGTAGGTGAGATCTTCAGAAACACATGATCTCCAACCTGGAACTCTAGGGGTCATCGATGTGCATTTGTCCAATGCTTTTGTCCGTCCTGTGCTGCTCGTAGGTGCCCTTGGATCTTCTTTACCTTCTTCACTGTAAGAACAACCAACTCTGGTCCAAGAATCTGTCTCTCGCCCACCTCGCTCCAACACACTAGAGAACGAAACTTTCTGCCATACAATGCTTCATAGGGAGCCATCTGAATGCTCGATTGATAGCTATTATTGTTGGAAAATTCAACCAAATACAAATGGTCCTCCCATGATCCTCCAAAATCAAGCATGCACACTCTTAACATATCTTCCAGTGTCTGAATGGTGTGCTCGGACTGGCCATCTGTTTGCGGGTGATACGATGTGCTAAACTTCAGGCGGGTACCGAGACTCTCTTGCATACTCCGCCAAAAGTAAGATGTTAACCTCGTATCCCTGTCTGGCACTATACTGACTGGCACTCCATGCAGTCGCACGATCTCCCGCATATACATATCTGCTAGGACTTCTGTAGACTGTCCAACTCTAAAAGGTAAAAAGTGAGCAGACTTGGTGAGTCTATCCACGATTATCCATACTACATTGCGACCACTAGGACTCCTTGGAAAGCCCGTAATGTAGTCCATAGTAATGTGCTCCCATTTTCACTCAGGTATTGGGAGCGGCTGAAGTAACCCTGTAGACCTCTGATGCTCAGCCTTGACTTGCTGACACACCAGGCACTTTGCCACAAAGCGGGCTATCTCCCTCTTCATTCCATGCCACCAATAGTACTGCCTCAAGTCTCTGTACATCTTTGTGCCTTCTGGATGAATAGAGTATGTTGAACTGTGTGCCTCCGACATCAGCTTCTGACGAAGTTCTCCATTCGAAACATAGAGACGATCTCCACATCTCAAAGTCCCGTCCACATGTATACGCAATCCTGTCTGTATTCCGATCTCTGTCCTCTGTCGAAGCCTCTGGAATCTGACATCTGTTGGCAAGGCAGCCTTAATTCTATCAACCAATGTCGATTGTAACTAGAAACTCGACATATTTTTTGTGTATTTGGATTGATGTACTAAAATTTCTTTAGTGTAATGCTCAATTTATAATCCGAGACAATATTTCTTGTCTCTGAGATATTTCATCTCGAACTCCTTTTCAGATAGTTTACAGTCTTATTAATTTCATGTCTTGTCCCAATCAAGTTTATGCCATCGACATATACTACAACTATAGCGAAACCCTTCTTAGATTTCTTTATGAAGACACATGGGCATATAGGATTATTCTCATATACCTCCATTTTCATATATTCACTAAGACGGTTGTACGATATCCTTCCGGATTATTTTAAACCGTACAATGAACGTCATAGCTTTATGGAATGCATGTTCTTAGCTTTTGAGCTGGATAGGTTAAATCCATTTAGGATTTTCATATAGATATTGCTATCTAAATCACTATATAGATAGGTTGTTACAACGTCATAAGTCTCATATCAATCTTTTTTTCAACTGTCAGACTTATCAAATAACGGAACATTGTTACATCCATTACGGGAGAATACGTCTCTTCGTAATCAATTCCGGGTCTATGAGAAAACCCTTGTGCCACTAATCGTGCCTTAAATCAAGCGATTTCATTCTTTTCATTTTGCTTTCTTACAAAAACTTACTTGTAACCTACCGGTCTGACGTCTTTTGGTGTTTGTACCATAGGTCTGAACACTCCACGTTTATTAAGGGAATCCAATTCTGCTTGAATAACATCCTTCTATTTTGGCCAATCTTTTCTTTTTTCGACATCCATCGATGCTACGTGGTTCAGTGTCATCAATGCCCTTAGATATTTTAGTAGCTACTGAGAATGAGAATATCTCATCTATTGTTATATCTTTGCAATCCCATACCTCTCTTGTATATGTATAAAACATAGAGATCCCTTTGCTTTCAGGTACCTGAGCCTCCTCTTGGGCTTGTGTCTTTTCTAAGACAATAACCTCTTTTGGATTTTCAGAGAGTATGGATCTGTTATTCATAACCTCATTCGAATATCTCTAAAGCTAAGTAAATTTCTATTAGATCTACTAGAGAATAATGCATTTCGAATGACTAAGTGTGTTCCATTTGGCAACACAACATCGGCCTTACCATAACCTTCGATAATCTGCACGGGTCCAGCAATGGTGGTCACCTTGGCAGTGTTTGAGACATATATTGTAAAAAGCTTCCTAGTTTTTAATATAGTGTGAGTTGGTGCACTATCACTATCTATCAAGCATATGCCATCATCATTGTCCATACCTTTTAAAAATAAAAATTAATAATATATTAATATGCTACTAAATGGTTAAACTTGGCATATTGTCAATTATTACAACTTGATCTATATATAAATGAAACTGCTTCAAAGAAAGTAAACTACCTAGACTATTGAACATATAATGACCAATTTATTCAAAGTGGAAAGTAAATAAACTTAGATAAGCATATAATAACTATTCATTGACTTCGCCTATCATGACGTTGAACTGGTCTTCTGAAATTTTGTTTTCATCCTTATTTTGGAAGAAATCATTAAAATCCATGTATTGTAGCCTCCATGAGATTAGTCTTCACACCCTTTGAGGCTTCATACTCGTCCACTTTCTTTTGTGAGGTTCGATATTTTCGCATCCAATGACCAGCTCTTTCAGAACGTTTGCAAATATCAGTTGGAGCATTTGGATTAGAATTTGGGCATTATTTTTTCGAGGATTAAATCTCTTATTTTTGAATTGTGTATCATTTCTTGGACCTGGATTGTAGCCATTTCTTTGGCTTCCACGATGTCTATGCCCTCTACCTCTGTGATTTTCTCGACCCTTAGTATTGGTCACATTATTTCGAGCATTAGTCGCATTCACTTCAGCTGGAAATGGTACAGACCATGTTGGTTTACTAGTATGGTTTTTGATTAATAACTCATTATTTTTCATGGACACAAGTAAGACAGCAATGAGTTCGAAATACTTCTTAAAATTTATCACCCTATACATCCGTTATAGGGTCATATTAGTCGCATGAAATATGGTGAACGTTTTCTCTAGCATGGAATGGTCTGTCACTTCTTCACCACTATTTGACATTAAATTTAAAAGTTCTAAGAGGGCTTGATTTAATCAACAAACGAAAGATAGTACAAAGAGGTCATGGACGGACAATCTAAGTACAATATTTTTTTGATCTGGGGGGTGACGATGGACAAGGAATGCTATGGCGTCTCCTTTACTCCGTGGACGATCCGATGTAGGGTGACGAAGCTCTTCTCTCTTACTTGACTGTAGGTTAAGATAGCCCGCCTCTTGTATGGGTGTGATACCCTACTATTTATAGTCATCCCTGGACGCTCATGTGTTGGGTCGTATGGATGCTGGAGGGTGCCACGTGTCCCTTCTTAACATGGTGCAGCTGTAACCGTGAGCTGGTCGAGCTGCTATGTGGGCGCTTGTTGGGATTTTTCGCTGCTGAAGATCTGGGTGATTCTCGTACTTTGTGGGCGTGACTTGGTCAGCTTGACACATAGTTCGTACTTGGTTAGAGAGAATCACTCTTGTCGTAACAGTAAAATTTGGTCTTTATGGAGTCTGAAACACATATGGTCAGAGACGCATGTGACGCATGGAGTCTGGGATGCATGGAAACAGAGACGCATGGTACGTATGGAGCTTGGGACGCATATGGCCCGAGACGCTTGGGACGCATGGAGTCTGGAACTCATGGGGCCAGAGACGCATGGAACGCATGGAGGCTGGAACGTATGGGACCAGAGACGCATGTGATCGCATAGAGCCAAGGACACATGTGGCCAGAGATGCATGTAACGCATGGAGTCTGGGAAATATGGAACCAGAGACGCATTGGACACATGGAGTCAGGGATTCATGGGGCCAGAGATGCATAAAACACATGGAGTCTGGGATGCATGGGGCCAGAAATGCGTGGGATCGCATAGAGCTTGGGACGCTTGGGGCCAGAGATGCATGAGACACATGGAGCCTAGGACGCATATAGCAAGTTGTATTGTACATGTGGCGCTGCACATCCATCAAGAGTAAAGTTTTGTGCTGACGTGAGACCTCTGTCTTTTAGTATATTCACGTCTTTTGAGGCATTCAGAAAATCTTCATTGTTGGAATTCTGTGTCAAAGATAATCCTGTTGCTATGATGTCATGACAGGAGCAAAAAGATTTTTTGGATCCCAGCCCGAACCCGAAAAGTAAATTGGATCGGCATTCGGCGCCCGCAGGTGTGGACACGTACCCGCACCCATTAAGAACCAAACCAAACCAAACCGAACCGGACGACGGTGGTGCGCGCGTGTGGCCCAAGGGGTTCCCCACACAACATCTTTAAGAAAGCAATGAAGAGGAACTAATGTATACATACAAGGAGGGGTTGGCCCATCCGATGTGGGACTAAAGGAAAGAAGGAAGTTGAGCTTTTGCTCAAGCAAAGCTAACAAAACCAACCGCATGTGCTATATCTTTATGTTTTTCTATGGTTGAAACCAACCTCATGTTTCACTATTGATCAACAACAGTAGGGAGAACTTCCATTTCCCTATTCGTCACTCCTAACTCTTACCAATAGTTTGGGGTTTAGGATGATACAGATCTGATACGATTTGGCATATCCTGATTTGATAGCGACACCAGGATCTTTTTTTCAGTCAATTTGGAAAAGAAGATTGAACGAAAAAAATTCAAATAAGCGAGGATGTAAAACTATACTAAGTTTGCATAAGAACGTATAAAAGAAGAAAACCTATTCTGCAAGAGGACTACTATTTTATGTAATTCCAAATTACTAAGAAACAACATATAAAATGCTTAAAATAATATCTATATATATAAAATAATTTTTTTCCCAAAATTATAATAATTTATTAATAACTATTTGTTTTATGATACCAAAAAATCTGATATTTTGAACATTTAGGAAGTTTTCCTTATGAGCTAAGTCCTGCGACTCGGACTCGGACTCGGATTCGGACTCGGACTCAATGGCGCAAAGTGGTGCTTTGTTGGCACACTTTGCACTTAGTCCGTCAGCATCGTCGTATGGTGCTCGTGATGAGGTCAGGGTCTTTTGTGGCCAGGAGCTATGCGGCCGACGCTATGCGGCCATGATTGGATGGACGAGTTGTCTATGGAGGGGACATGATTTGTCTTAGGCGGCGCATGCGACACACAGTTTTTTGTGCCTTCTGGAATATGCGATGCATGCGACGCGAGCGGTTGCTTTCGGCGTTTGGCGGCACTGTCTGCCTCGTTCAGTACAGCGTGACCGGTGGCGGAGGCGACGGATGCGGCGCGGGCGCCGCCTACGGCTTTGACACCCAATTTTGGAGGATCTGGTCCGTCAGCACATATGCGGCATGTTGTTTCCTCAGGTCGTATAGGTGCTGAAATCCTCTTTATATAGATGACCTACTCTTTCATTTGAACAGAGAGAAAATAGATGAAAAACCGAGAACACCAGATCATATGCGGGCTCGAGTGTCCCCCTCTCACATGGTGTTTCTGAGTGTTTTTGATGGTGACATGAGCGTTCCAGAAGTTCATTTGTGAACTTGCTAGTTCCTGGAAACAGATTGTTTGTTCGGCGAATCTTGTTTTGAGCAACGATAGTTTTGACTACCCCAGCAATGAGCTTTTCTTCAATACTTTACTTTGCTTCGTTCTTTCTTATTATAGCGTCTGCGAACGTAAAAAGAAAAACGTTTTTCTTGTGGCTTGTTGTAATCTTCATTTTTTGTAAAGTCAGTTTGTAACATGTTTTTGGTTCGTGTTTCGTTGGAATTGAGAAAATATCAGATGAGGAACTATTGTGCGAATCTCTGATCTCGACGACAACTTGGATTCCAGTAGAGAGCGGACCTTCAGATCTTGCTAGTAGTTCCGCTATAGCTCGTATTCTACCATCTTTGATCCGTCGCGGAACTACCACTCACTATCTTGACTAGCCTCTACAGTATCCTAAATTCATGAATACACAAACAGAACGGTCGATTAGAACATATGTAATCTATTCTATTCTCGATAAATTAAGTACTTATATTCCTTTTTTTCCAAAAACAAAAGCTACTAGGAACTACTAATTTGTTCCACAAGGGATGTAGTGGGCAGGCTTCAGAAAAAGAAAAGACATATGCATATGCATATGCATATGCTTGTTTCCTTATTCCACTAACTAATCATTTTGCTTGTTATAATAGGGGAAGGCGATGAGAAATGAGTTTTTAATCTGTAAGTGTCACATATAGAAGATAATGTGTCTATGAATAATCTTCTTTTAGGAGAAGATAATACGAAGACACTTGATAGTTCGAAAGAAAATCGAAAAAACAAAAAAAATACAGACCAAAAAAATTCTGTTAAATAGAAAACCGACATGTGAAGTCCATTCACGCATCAATTTTTTGAACAGTCTGAGTAGAGGTTTTGGGTGTACCAGTGTGTGATTGATCTGAGGTTGTAAACATATGTGTTACAGGGGATTAGATGAGAAGGGAACTCGAGTATCAGTGAGTATCAGTGCTTTTGTGCAAGTGATTGTATGTGATGTTTAGTTAGTAAAGTCTTAGCTAAGATAAATAGTACTTTGTGTTACCAAGGTAATATTAAGGTTATGGAGATACTCTAGGTATTGGGTATTAAGTATCAATAGAGGGTGTAGATATTGTGATACCAAGTTGGTTCAAAGCCAAGGTATCCATATGGTGTTAGTAACTTAGTACTAGCTATAAGGATACTAGTATATATATTATACTTGTAATATTATATAATGTATAGTATATATTGTATATAGTATTTTGAGTATCTTGAGATACTATATAGTTAGGATACTCTAGTATCCTAATATAGCTAGTATATCCAAGATACATAGTGGATTGACCCAATAACCTAGAGATAGACTCATACAATATAGAAATAGCTAGTTTGACTAGTTTTTGACCTAGGAGCCAAGGTTAAACATATTCAAGCATATTTATAAATCTGAAACACCTGTTAACATTAATAATTTATATATAGGTCAATTGGACTCCAGTACAGACATTGTTTGCTATTCATTGCTCTGGACCACAGGCGAGTACATTTTTTTGTTAGTTTTTATTTCATAATAGTGTATATATCGCATGTTCTAGAACTGTATACTTGATTCCGACATAGTGGTTACACGGACTGGTACTATATGGATCCTATCAGAAAATGATATCCCCTTACCGTGTTCAACGGGTACTCTTTCACATGTATTTCATCGTGTGTATCGGGTATTGATTATCGTGTACTTCGTGTTCATACACTGCTCAATTTTAGTGTGCGCATATTCGTGTTCGTGACGTATCATGATTGGATCCATTTGTATTGGTTGGGGATAGGGGAATAAGAGTTGGTTATGTGATCAAGCCCAAGTGTATTCGTGTAATCGAGTTACCATATTGTATTCATGTTCAACCTAAATCGATCACATAATGAACTTGTATTCCATGGCACATTAGCTACTTACCTATTTCCTTTTATTGCAGTTATTCTATTGCCTGTTCTTCATTCCAGTTCATTACCTGTTCACTCTAGTTCATTTCATTCTGATGTTTAGTTATCTTATATTCTTTTCTATTATCTGTTATATATGCTCGATTATGTATTTGAAACTGCTTTCAGAGGTATGTACTTCGCTCCAATCCTGACTTGATATAATTTTCAGATGATTGACTAGTAGACCAGTGTCCCACGTACTACAGGCCGCAGGATATATACCTTCTCTTGTGCAGTATTTTGCAAAACAATTTATTTTCTGGAAATAATCCTAAAGTAACTGGAGATTTGCACAAACTGAAACTGAGAGGTATTTGATTTAGGACACAGTAATCTTAGCGGACGACTTCCATCTGATCTTGTCAAGAGTTTGTCACTAGAATTTGAATAAATTACAAAAAAAAATCCTCCTAATATAGACATCTTTTGCAAATTAAAACTTAATAGATCAAATTAAAAATTAATTCTTTTGCAATTGCCAATTTAATTAAAATGATCTCTCCCGTCAACTCTCCGTTAGATGCAGTTTGAAAAAAAAAAATTAAATACCCAAAATATCTCCCTTCCCACTCCCTCTCCCACCCGCGTCCCGCCTGCCTCCTCATTATACTATGGAAGATGAAAGATATTATATTTTGTGATATTACTAAAAAATAATTTATTATTATTTATACACAATATTTATTTTATATATATATATATATATATATATATATATATATATATATATATATATATACACTGTGGATTGGATTCGACTTAGTCTAAGCTGTAAGTAAATACTCAACTAATTTACTTTTTTATTTTTTTTAAAATTACGATGATAAATAAAAACTCCAAATCAACTTCCCTCTTATCCGTCCAAGTCGTAACTAAATACTCAACTAATTTAATTACTGGAGATTAAAAAAATCTGAAAGTAAATACTCAACCAATTTAATTTTTAAGAAAAACTTACAGAAGATAAATAATTTTTATAAATAGTAGAGATATATCCATAATAATTTATAATATTGATATAAATATAAATATATATAATAAATTTTAATTCAAATAAATTTAAGTATTTAAATTATTTTATAATAATATCAGAAAAATTATTTTACGCGTTGAACGTACATTTAATATATATATATATATATATATATATATATATATATATATATATATATATATATATATATATATATATGAGGAGGGATCCACATCCTCTCCTATTATGTACTCCCAAGCATTTCCATGTTTATAATCAATGGTTAAGATTAAATGACGGAACTCCTATCTAGCGTAAAATGAGTTCCAAATTAAGACTTACTATTCTACAAAATGAGTTACTACAATCTAAAATCTAGAAATTGAGAGGCCCAAGCCTTAGCTCTTATGGATGGGATGAGACCGAAAATCTAAAAATTGGAACTATATATGGAACTTATTATTCAACCAAATAAGCTTTAAAATTCTGAATCTAAAAATTGAGATCGGAGATGAACCTTTCTAATGATGCTCTAATAGATAAAGATGACCCGGAAGTCGAGGCACGAGCAGAATGAGACTGTAATCAGGGCCGGTCCAGGGGATTAGATTTTCCTAGCCGGAGCTAAATTTTGTTGTTCCTTGTCCTTCACTTCAAAAGAAGATGCCAACAAATTGATGGCGACTGGGGTTGGCAGCGGCGTCGAAGTCTCCGATTCTGATGGTGGCATAGAACTCGGATTTTGAGGTCCTCTTCTTGAGCTACTTGAAATCTTTTTAGTGAAAACTTAAAATATGGATCTAGTGGATTTCTAGTTCAACTAACAAAAAGGAGTTGGGGTGGACCACGAAAGTTCTATTGGCAGAAAGATTGAAACTTTAGGAGAGGAGGAGAAATTATTCTAACCAGAAGAGTTGTCCAAATATGATAGCTTGTCACGCTTATCCCAGCCGTCCCTGACTGTAATCTGCGCAGACTTTCATAGTTGGGGAAATAATCGTTCACGTTCACCTCCTCCCAGACCGGCAAAGAGGCTACATGTGAAGGGTTCAACATTAGAATATTTGCATGAAGCCCACCATTTTTTCTTCTTCTTCTTATTCTTGGAATTGCTATTTGAACCAATATCAAACCCTCTTTATTATCTCCAGGCTCTCACGATTGTCCCGTTTCATCAACATAGCCTATCACGAGTTTTCCTTTCTATCAATGAAATAGAGGCCATTTTCTTAGGGCTATACTATGACTACATCCAAATGCCTACAATCCTCTTACAACCGTCACGTGACGGTCACGTAACAGTCGTCCATTGAAGAAGAAAAAAAAGAGATGGGACCCGATGGCTGTCCGAGTGACCGTCACGTGGCAGTCGTTCATTGGAGGAAGAGATAGGACCGGGTGTGACCCACATAGCACGAGGAAAAGAGGATTATAAAAAGGTTGTAAGCATTTGGTAGTAAACTTAAACATTTTTTTTTTACCCACACGATATTTACCATTTCATTTAAGGGATGTCATGTGAACCTAAAAACACTTTTACTTTTAATTTAATTTCTCTCACATTATAATAATTTAAATTTTATTTCATTTAAGAATTGTCATGTGGCACGTGACATTTTTTGTGTGAACATCTTATTGGACATCGCCCTTTGGCAATCAAAAAATTGCAACAGTTAATAGGACCCACCACTTCCTCTGCCAGAGTACCCTTAGACCTCTCACAGTTTTATATATGCCTCTTTTATAAATTTAAGACAGTGGATAGTTTACAAGTAGATGTTAGTGTAAATGATTGTTCTCTCCCTTCACTCGCTATCACAAAATCAGTTTCTCAAGTGAACGTTAGGGTTAATAACAAAAGTGTTTGGGTCTGCTTGGCAATTGTAGAGGTAATTATTATGAGATATTTTTAGAGTACCGGTCATGATCGGTCCGATTTTTTGTGATTTTAAAAAACACTTTTAAACTAGTCTAATCCACGCTTGATAATTTATTAACAAACGGTTTAAAAAAAAATTTACACGAATAAAATTACATATATGTCCATATATAAATAAACAATAGAAATACATAAATAATATAAACATATGATATACTACATCAAAATAGTCATTTTCTTAAAGACTATACGCGTTAGAAAAATTATTACTAACAGTTTTTTATCGTTGATAATACGGCGTTAGAAATTTTTCTAACGGTAAAAAACCGTTGAAAAAAATAAAATTTCCAACGTTAAAAACCGTTGGAAAAATAAATTTTCTAACGTTAAAAATTGCTAAAAATTTTATTGTTTCCAACAATTTTTTGCCATTAGGAATAAAAAAAGAATATGTTTACTAAAAGTTATAACCATTAGGAATGGTTAAAAAATATTTTTAAAATGGTGGCTCTAGTGAGCCTGAAATCAAATTTAGTTGCTTCAGGCACAAGAACATAGACAAAAATTATATCATATAAAAAATACAAACAAAATTAGGATCAATATTATACTATTAAACTAGATCTTACATAATATTATAATAATAAGTAAGTTCCATTGCTGATTAGTTATAAAAGATGAGCATAACATAGAAGTTATGTTTGGCCAACAATGTAACGACTGCTGAAATTTCATCATACTTCCCATCCAAAACACCCTACATTATTACCATAACCATAATTAATGCCATAAATAATGATTTAAGCTGATGTGTCAAGAAACACCCTACATCATTACCATAACCATAAATAATGATTTAAGCTCATGTGTCAAGAGAATAAATCACTGGCAGGTAAACACCCTACACCTTTACCGTAACCAGGTAAACATTCTACACCTTTTACCTTACCATAACCATAAAAACTTAGTAATGATTCAAATGACATAAAGAGAGAACAAATCAGAACCATTACCATAAAAACTTAGAAATAGTAATGATTCAAATGACATAAAGAAAGAATAAATCATAAAGGATATCAGGTACAAAATAAAGGTAAAAAAATAAAAAATAAAAGCACCGGTTACCCAACCCAAGCTTACATGTTGGAATTGTATATTTGGTGAAACAAGGTATGCACTGCAGTGCAGATTGGCTAGGGTTCATAACTGCTCTGTCATCAGATAACCATAATACTGTTACACTAGCAAATCTAAACCAAAATAGTTCAGCCTTCATTTCCCCAATGAAAGCAGTTATTAAGGCAGTTATTGCACCCGTCCCAAAACACCAATTTCCCACTCTCTCTCAAATCTTAACTAAAACATATCACGACCCTCATTCAGTGTAGGAACACGAGTAGTGAACAACGTCCAGTCTACGTCACACGGTAGAACGCTGTTTAGATAAACTATCTATCTAGCATTCAAGACATAATAATGCCACCAATGAGATATAAATACTCAATCACAGATCTATAAGATGAAACAATCGTACGAATATGATATAAAGAACTGAAGAGTCAAAAACAACTCACAAGACAAAATGATATCCAATGAGTCATCTAAAAAAAATAAGAAATGATAACATCAATGCTGGAGACAAATAAATCTATCTACTGAGTTACGGGTACTGGGTCGTCTGTCTCAACCGGGATGAGTCCCTCCTGAGCCAAAGTCTCTGATTCTAAGCCAACTACGTCCTGAGGCCCGTAGTGAGTAGAATACCACTCCTCAGTATCATCTGGAAAAAAAATATCCAGTCAAAAAAAGAGCAAAGTACACCTCTAACAACAGTTCCAATAAATGATATAAACTATGTAATAGTAAATAGAGCGAATATACAAGATGCAATATACAGATACAAGAGATATGCATAATAGGAATACTGGAATTAAATACAAGAATAAGCATCATGAATATGGGCAAGAAATACTACTACTACTACTATGTGAGTGAGTATCAGCTTCAACATGTGATCGGCTTGGGAACTTGCAAGAGGATTAGGGCCTGGTTAATCATACGTGTGATGTATGATCAACACTCACAATGATATGCACAAGGAGAGTATGATCACATATCTACACTAACACTCCGTGCCCCAACTGGTATAGTGGATCCAACCATTGTACATTATGACACGGGATTCACTGGGTAGGTAGCTAGTCTCTCCAAGAATCAATGTCTGTATATGTACAAGAAGAACGAGTAACAAGGCTTGCACAAGATACACCATAAATACTAAGGAATAATATCTCATGACGAGATCCGGATATACCAATCCGTGTAATCATCGTGTCAAAAAATTAAGGATATCTACACTAAATACAAGAAATATAGAGGATATCATAAATAAAAAACTATCAGAGAATGTACTTGCCTAGAATTCGGTAAACAGTATCAAAGATGTCCGAAACAGTGCCTCGGAGACCTAAATATGAAATATTACATCAATACAATATTTTGGAATAAAAATAAGTTAAACTAGTCTAATTCTAGGTCATTAAGCCATTTCTAGGTCAAAACAATCAAACTAGGTCAACTCTAGGTCAAACTTGGTCAAACTAGCTATTTCTATGTTGTATGAATCCATCTCTAAGTTATTGGGTCCATACACTATGTAACTAGGCTATACTAGCTATAGGATACTAGTATTATACCGTATCGTAAGATACGTAATATATATCTATATGAAAATACTAGATAAGATACACAATATAATATATACTAGTAATCCTAACTAAACTAGTACTATGGATACCTCGGCTTGGATCCAAAACTTGGTATCACACTACCCAATTATCCCCTTGATACCTAAATACCCAATATCTTGAGTCAAAGCTATTACCTTAGTATTACCTTGGTATCCTCCAAGGTAACACTAGAACTCATACTAATAACTATACTAACTAACATATACTACTTAACTTAGTACTAAAACATATAATAAGTTAGAGTATATAATTGTTCTAACAACTAATAGTTAACTCCTCTTCAATTCATAACTTATCTAATATATTACCTACACAACAACACATGACCACTACACTAACATACCTATTTAATTACTAACATAAAACTAACATATCTACTATTGTTATACCTTTACAACTAACATTCCTAGCCTCCTTGCTGCTGCCAACAAGCCTGCCCGATCCCATTGCTGCAAGTTGTTGCACACTACCTCTAGCATTTGTTGTTGTGGCTACTGCCTAGCACTTGCCGCTGCTGCTATGCTAGCACTTGTTGCTGCTGCTATGCTCTACACTACCTGCAGCCCGACACCCCCTAGCACACATGTACACTTCACTCACCTATATATATATATATACATATATATATATAGCTATGTTTCTATTGCATTTGAGAGTGTCATTTGAGAGTGTTGATGGTCATAGGGAGAGTAGGGTAGTTCATGTGCACTATTAGTGCTGATATGGGAAGTTGTCTACACTTACCTAGAAGTTGTTTACACTTTCTTTCAACTCCATATATTTTCCAGGTGCACTGGTGAACACTTCGGCAACATGGAAAGGTTGGTTGTTTGGTTGTTGTAGTGTTCGTTTTCCAACATATGAGGCAAAAGCTTAGAATCAAAAAGGATCCATCCCAGCGTAGATACCCAATTTGAAGATCTTATAATAAATACAAGACAAAATTACAAAAGAAATAGACAGGCAAACTACGGAAGCTAGAAAAATTATAGGTTTATAAGCATGGGCGGATCTACTAGCGGACAAATAATTTTTTTAGATATATTCTCCAGCCCTTACCTCCGATATAGCTGTCCGGATCCCAAAGTTCAGCTAGCTATGATGAAAGATGTAGTATAGTGTTCTAAAGGTAGGAATGTTTGTTTCCATTTTCTTTTCTTCTGTTGAAGTTAAGTAGAGCAGTTGCAGTTGAACCTTCTAGTCCAGAGTTTTGTAGCTACGAAAGTGTCCGGGAGAAATTTACTGAAGACTGAATTATGTTCCTTAACATTTTGCCCTGATTTGAAGGTACGGTTTGCGCCTCTTGGGCTCAATCATAGAGACGTAGAGCTTCGGGTATTTGTTAAAAGATCTTCTCAGAAGAGGAAGCCGAACTTGACGACCCCACGGTGCCGGTCTGAGCGTTTGAAGAGACTTTCTGGTGACTCAGATGCCTCAGCTCGGTGGGGTTGTAATTTTGATCTGCTCTTGATGCACTATTACTATAATTTTTTGTTGGGTTCTAACACTGTGTTGTTTAATACCTTTTTTTATTGTGTAATGTGGAGAGAGTTTCAAAAGGAACCGGCTAAGAGGAGACTGTTTGTGGATCGCTATCTTAGGAAAGCGAGAGGGAGCGCGTATGATCTGTTTACAGGATTTGCTGCCATTACTTTGTTTCACTCCATATCTACAATAATTTTTTTATGCAATGTTTCTTGTTTGAAGTTGCACTAGTTAATTAGTAATTATGATTATGAAGAACTACTATTGCTACAACCGATTGTGTATACAAAACTAATATTCAACTAGATAGAAGGAAGAATGCCAAGAATACAAACCAAATAAGAGTTACACATCATAGCCCCAAGCTTTGCTTTATGGACCCAATTACACTAAATATTCGACATACTAGATATCACTAATAGTACAGTTGTATCTCGTCAAATCCTAAAATTTAATTTTTGTCTTTTTTCTTAATTTTTTTTTAAATAATTCTCTGTAGGAACTACTTATGCTTATGCTTAGCTCTGTTTTAGATCCTACGAACAACTTCAAAGCTTTGATCCTGGTCGTATTTTTTTATTTATCGATAAATTTTATAACATGCATCATTTGAAATCTAATTAAAAAATTTAGTACATTTTAAGTTCAGTTCGGAGTAAACTGAAATCCTGGTTCCGCCCTTGTTTATAAGTAACCAATCAAACTACTGTGACAACATGGTTGTAGCATCAAGATGAGCAAATGTACTTGCAAGTGCGCATGAAACATTTCTTTGTCGTAGTAATACGCTCTTGAAGTTCTCCACGATCAGTAGCCAAAACATATGGGATACGACCAAGCAATCAATTAAGTAAAAACCTAAGGAAAAGGATACGAAATAAATGAAACTACTCATTTCCATGAATACATTTTATATATTATTCACATCTTGTCATAGTTAATGATTATATTATATAACAACATCAGGCCATTTCATCCATGAAATATATCTAGTCTGACATTTATATGGAAAATAAACAAAGCTCAGTACTGCTACAGCTATATACCTTCATTAAAATTAGGATATGAGTGTGTAGTTAGGATATGAGTGTGTAGTTAAATTGTGATGATAACATTATCCCATTGGTAAATAGATTGAAAACTAATACTAACATATAAAAGGATAGGTTGAACACATTAAAAAAAATAAAAGAGTATCATTAAGTAAGCATAAAAACTGAAACTAAAAAACAGAAATTAGAATTTAGTCGACCATCATAGGTTCTTAACATACATAAATTTATCCATCCAATATCATAAGGTCCATACAAGAAAACACCAAACAAAAACCTAAAACAAAGGAGGAGAAGCTTAGTAAATAGACATTATAAAATTTACAAACAAAGAAAAAAATCCAAAAATATATTGTATTGAATATCGTATCGGATGTTATCCTATCAGACGATACAATCTAAAATGTCCATGATTATGAAACAACTAACTCGTGAAACAAAATTCAAATCAAGAAAGTTCACTCAAATTCAAAGAAAGTCATTAAAGTATTGTGAAGCTTTCATTCAAACAACTTACAGAAAAGTAAAGTCTTCACAGGCTATTAAATATGCTATAAAACGCTTAGGAAGAAAATGGAAGAAAGTTGCAATTTAATATAGTGCAACTATGATCATTTTTTACACTAAGCAGTTCCGCATCTCAATTTGGTACAATGTCAATCTCTCTCTATATTAGATATTTCTCATCCAAATCAGCATGATAAAATTTCCACCAAGTAGTTATGTATCTCAAATTGGTGCTACGTCTCGATAAGACACAAATACAAACATGACGACACAGGCACATGCACCACGTCTCCGTCGCAACACAGACACGACATGGACTTTTGGAGTGTCTCGTGCTATCTAAAAATTAACTAAATCCTTCTTTCATCATATCGACCTAAATAATTGAAATTTTTTATTTTCTTTGTAACTACATTCTTCTTCCAAAAAATTCTAGCTCTAGAAGAATCCATACTTCCCATAACACACAAAATTTGCAATCATCAGAACAACTAAAATCGAGTGAATATAAGTAAATGTAAGGATCATAACAACAAACAATAATAAATGATTGATAGTAGAGATGGTCAGTGTAATTAGTTTAAAAGTAGGGATACTTCATGTAATAAATATAAAATATAGGAATAGTTAGTGTAAATAATCCTATAATTTTTGATGGATATTAATTGTTAGGGTCTATGTTTGGTTATGTGGACATATAATTTCTGATTTGAATTTATTGTACTCGTTGAAGTCTTATTACATTAATGCTTCAATGGGTAAGAATTAAATATATAATACAACCTTTAAAAGCGTGTACTCTTTCTTAAATCAAAAATAAGTTAGGACAAGGAAACATTGCACCAAATACACTTTTGTTCCAATAGTGGAAAGTAGATGGCGTGGTAGTGGCAGTGGCCACAGTGTTGCCTAAACATGCATAATCACCTTAGCTTTTCTCTTTTAATTTTCATGGTAGTGAAATGATTCTTATGTTGGTATTTGAAAGAAAAAAGTGAGATGATCTTGGAAATAATATTATATAAATAATAGTGTACTTTCAGTCAATCTTGTAACGTTATCTCACTTCGTTCTTCTCTAGTTTGATGAAAGAATTTCTGCTAATGTACTAGCTGATCTATCTGCTAGTCGAGGATCTGCCACCTCGAGGACTGAAATATTTCGAGTAGTAGAAGATTGTTGAGAATTTTAGGCTAAAAAAATGGACATAACCGTAGGAGGAAGAATCCTCACTAGCGGTCGTCTCGTCCTCGCAACAGCATCGAAGAGTAACTATGAACCATGTTCCGATTCACTGATAAAAAGGACAGAAAAAGCAATGAAGCAACGAGTCAAACGATCAAGAGAGGAAGACACACTCGATTTCCTTCTATATTTTTTTTTCCAATTTTGTTGGGCTGCATAAGAATAATGAGTTCTTGGCCCATAGTAATCATTAGATAATATGAATCAAAATTTTTTTTTTTTTACTTCCTCTTAGTTCTCATATTCAAGTTTATTCTTTCCCATATTATTCAAAAAAAAAAAATTATATTTAAAAAAAAAGTCAAGAGAGGAAGACCCACTCAATTTCCTTTTATGTTCTTTTTTCAATTTTGTTGGGCTTCATAAGAATAATGAGTTCTTGGCCCATACTAATGGTTAGATAATAAATATCGATCAATTTTGTTTTTCTTCCTCTTCATTCTCATATTCAAGTTTATACTTTCCATCTTATTCCAAAAAAAATATTATAATTAGAAAAAAGTTAAGACTGTTGATGGGTTTGTTTTTTTGACATATAATTCCTTGCATTTTTATTATTTATTTTCTAATTATTTTATTTTAATTATTTGTGTTGTGGTCAGACTCAAATTCATGAACTCTCCTATAATCTACATCACCACCCGCAACAACTAAACCGTGATCTAGTTGAATCTGACTCCTTGCATTGTAATATAAATAGACCACCTCCTTGGTGATCTAGTTGAAAAACTGAGTCCTTGCATTATAATATAAATTCGTATATGTCTTAAAAAAAAAAATTATGTAAGAATTGAACTAATTTTAATTATCTATACCACATAATCTCACTCGTTTCTATTCGATATGGGACTAATTTATCAATTCTATTGTCATAACTTTTGAGCCTTCAACAAAAAACAACATAAATTCCAATATATACAACCCGCACTCAACCGAAAACGAAATATAATCCAACATATATAAGCCATATACTAAAGGTATTACTAATTTTTTGATATAACAATATCTTGCTAAAAATATCATTACTTATGAATAAAAAAAGTCATATATTTATTTACCAACTCACTAACTTAAACTTTAATACTAATATAAAATCAACACTTTTTTTCTAGGTGCACAACTCGTGTTCCGACCAGGGAATGTCCCGACCCTAGTGTATTCATAACAAAATAAAGTATTCATAAATAAAATGAACAGTAAAATTAATAGTAGTTGCTTACATCAAATAGTTTTGGTTAACTCCAATGCCTCATTTCAAATAACTTGCACATCTGAAAAATTAATAAGTAAATAATTATAATAAATTCTAATTAATAATTTTTATCATTTACGAAATGCGGCTATAGTACATTAAGTTCTACATTTATCAACCAAAAAAAAACTTTGTATATACCAAATAATGTAGCATAGAAATGAAAAAGGAGAAGATAAATTTTAGTTCTACGTACGTATTATTAGTCGAATTTTCACACACGCTTCATTCTAGTTATGATGTTGAAACTTTAATCTTGTAGGTGTTAATTCGTAGTAAATTATACTACCACAAATCACATAAAAATATGGAAACAAAAGTTTGAAATTGAACAGGCCAACAACGTTAAAATGTGTGACCTTTTGTTAGCATTCATGTAAAAAGTACTAGTGTACTACTGTCGCTAAGAATGCATGAAAGATAGGGATGTATTTGTTTTATAGTTTGTAAGTAAAACATAGTTTGACATTGAAAAAAAAAAACAAATTTGCTAATGTCGTTAAATATAGGTGTCCAATATCAGGACAACTTATGGGTGAGTGAAGGAGTGGGGACCTATTCATGGGCTTTGGCTACTAGGCCTTTAACTAATTATTTAATAGTATTTGATAGGCACTTGGAACCTTGTTCATTTTTCAATATTTTAATTTTAATTTTTCTAAATTAAAATGAAATGACACGTATTGGCAAGAGACAAATTGTTTTCTTTTGGATCGGACATAATTGAAAAATTATGACTGCTTACCAAAAGACACCTCCAATCTCTATAAAAATAGAGTTGTTAAAGCATTTGGGATATCTTCTAATTCTCAGCTTAATCTTCAAACAGAATTCGTGCTTTGTTTTATTCTGTAAGCTAATTTTTTATTTTATATAAAAAATGTAGGGAAGAAAATATTGCCTTTAAAAAAATGAATTTTCTATCGCTACTCAAGGCATTCTGTTTTTTTCTTCTAAAATAGAGTTGTTAAAGCATTCGGTTATTTAGTTTGAAGATTAAGCTGACCAAAATTTGAATTTCCAGGAACTTTTTTATCTTTCAATATTGTGTTAAAAAAAATGGTAAGACGAATATCAAATCTACCATGCTTTATAGATTTGTATTGTAAAATTAAAAAAAGAATCATATACAAAAAAGAGAAATATAGTGAAAATGAGAATGTTAAGATAGATGAATATGAATACATTGAAAGATATGATAAAAAAGTTAGAGATGTTGTCAAGTGAAGACATGACGAAAGAAAATTGTTTAAGGTAGTTTAGACGTATGCAACATAGACTAATAGATGCTCTAATTAGGAGGAGCACTAAGATACTAGTTAAAAGAATCACTAAAACTTAGAGATAAACATAAATGAGATTTTTTAAAAAAACCATTTTGTTAACATTACAGAGGACATGATCCTTAAACATATGAAATGTAAGACAATGATTCAATAGAGCCCCAAATTTTGGGATAAATGGTTTGTTTGTTGTTAGTTAATTGACAACTTTCATTTTTCTTGTTATACTAAAAACATTAATTTATTATTTTTAAGAAATACGTGGGAAAAGAAAAAATGAAAAATGTTCAGTGGTTATTACTAGAATATCCAAATATACTTTTACAATATTGATAGAAGAAGTCAATTAGTATCAAAAGTCCACAAATAAAATAAGTTCGTCAATTTTATTTTTACACAAAAAAATTAAAAATTACAAAACATTCGCCGTTGCCGGGGATCGAACCCGGGTCACCCGCGTGACAGGCGGGAATACTCACCACTATACTACAACGACAATGTTGATAAAATATTTCTATAAAATCCATAACTTCTATGTTCCACGAGCCACTCACAGACATAACATAAATATACTCAAAATAGATTAAATACCATATATCCCTATCATAAGTTGCTTCTATACCGTTGTTGTTGTTGTAGTATTTGCAACAAAGTGATAACTGATAAAGATTAGCCAATATATATATACTAGTATATACGCACGTACGTTGTACGTATTTCATATTAATTGAAAAAAAAATAGTTTATTAAAAGAGCAAACGATAATTTCTTAATTTTATTATAGGTGGAAATATAATAGGCAGGAGCATGAAAGTTGGGAGAAATTAAATGACGGAAATAGGAAAGGTTTCTCTTATTTCTTGGACATGCATGCTTTATTAACTTTTGTTTTATTCTCCAAACTACCTACTTTGCATGCATGCATATCTTTGTTTTATTAACTATCATTCCCCAAGTTGCCTCATGCATGCATACATACATTTAATACCTATTTAATTACTGTTTTTAATTACTTAGATATCCTTATCAACGTTAATACATATTGAAATGTAATGAAGGGTATTTTTGGAACGAAAAACTTTCACGGTGAAGCCTATTTTTGGCATTATATAGTAGAATAGATATATCCTCAAGCAAACTCCATCTAACAAAGCAGTTGGTGTTGTACACACATAATAATTAATACGACAACCAAAAATACTGACACGATGATGCAACATATAATTGGATGTCCTATTGACATTTCCGTGTGTTTTGTATTTTTGCAACAAAGACAATAAAATGTCGGTGGGCTACGCCCTTCATTATTTTCTCGCATAACCGTTGTCACGATGATCCTGAACAGTCAGCTGATGAAGATGTCGCATTCCAATTCCATAAACTAGTTTATGAAAAGTTGACTTTGGCAACGATTTGGTGAATAAATCTGCAAGATTATCACTTGAGCGGACTTGTTGGACGTCAATATTAAAGTTCTTCTGAAGCTCATGAATATAAAAAAACTTCGGTGAGATGTGCTTGGTCATGTCTCCTTTAATGAATCCACCTTGAATTTGTCCAATACATGCTGCATTATCCTCATGAATAACAGTTGGAGTATCTGTGGTAGGAAAAATATGACAGGTGCTACGAATGTGTTGAATCAACGATCTCAGCCAAATATACTCTATTTGTTTCATGGAGAGCAATATTTCTGAGTGATTTAAGGAGATAGCAACCATTGTCTATTTTTTTGAATGCCAAATAATAGTTGCATTGCTATTAAGAAACACATATCCAGTTTGTGAACGACCTTTATGGGGATCAGATAAATAACCTGAATCTGCAAAGCCAACTAGATTCGTGATGTCAGATAAACCACAAGTATAAAATAATCCCATGTCAGTAGTTCCACGAAGATATCTCATCACATATTTAATGTCATTCCAATGTCTGCGAGTTGGCGCTGAGCTATATCTAGCCATCAGATTGACAGAGAATGACATATGTGGCCTTGTACATTGTAATAGATACATTAATGTCCCAATGGCTAAGGTACGATAATTCGGGTCCTAGCATTATTTTATTGTCGTCCTTAGGACGATATGTATCTTTATTGATATCTAAAGATCGAACAACCATTGGAGTGCTATGGGGATAAACTGTATCCAAATTGAACTGTTTTAATATATTTTTTGTTTATTTGGATTGATGCACTAAAATTCTTTTAGTGCAATGCTTAATTTGTATCCGAGACAATATTTCGTGTCTCTGAGATCTTTCATCTCGAACTCCTTTTTCATATAGTTTGCAGTCTTATTGATTTCATGTCTTGTCCCAATCAAGTTTATGTCATCGACATATACTACAACTATAGCAAAATCATCTTTATATTTCTTTATGAAGACACATGGGCATATAGGATTATTCTTATATACCACCGTTTTCATATATTCACTAAGACGGTTGTACGACATCCTTTCAGATTGTTTTAAACCGTATAATGAACGTCCTAGCTTTATGGAATGCATGTTCTTAGCTTTTGAGCTGGATAGGTTAAATCCATCTGGGATTTTCATATAGATATTGCTATCTAAATCACTATATATATAGGCTGTTACAACATCACAAGTCTCATGTCCAGCTTTTTCTCAACTGTCAGACTTATCAAATAACGAAACATTGTTACATCTATTACGGGAGAATACGTCTCTTCGTAATCAATCCCGGGTCTATGAGAAAACCCTTATGCCACTAATCGTGCCATAAATTGAGCAATTTGATTCTTTTCATTTCGCTTTCTTACAAAAACCTACTTGTAACCTACCGGTCTGACGACTTTTGGTGTTTGTACCATAGGTCTGAACACTCCACATTTATTAAGGGAAATCAATTCTGCTTGAATAACATCCTTCCATTTTGGCTAATCTTTTCTTTTGTCGACATCCATCGATGCTACGTGGTTCAGTGTCATCAATGCCCTTAGATATTTCAGTAGCTACTGAGAATGAGAATATCTCATCTATTGTTATATCTTTGCGATCCCATACCTCTCTTGTATATGTATAAAATATAGAGATCTCTTTGCTTTTAGGTACCTGAGCCTCCTCTTGGGCTTGTATCTTTTCTAAGACAATAACCTCTTTTGGATTTTCAGAGAGTATGGATCTATCATTCATAACCTCTTCTTGAGCTTTATGTGTAACCTCCTTAAGAGCGTTACTTGGGCATTTTCTCTTTCTAGGGACTAAGCCCTTCGAACCTATAGGTCTACCATGTTTATGGAGTGTAGTAGATTCATTAGCCACTATACTATTTTTCCTACGGGGATATCAATTTGAGCTGGTGCATTTGCAGCAGGCACATATGATTTAATCACTTTAGTTGCGTCAGTAAATACATCTGGCATTTGATTTGCAATCTCTTGTAGATGCAATATCCTTCGTACCTCGGTTTCACATTGATTAGTACGAGGATCTAGATGAGACAGAGTGGGATTATCCTACGATAATTTATGTTATTTATTTGTGGCGAATGGTTCTGTAAGAACATTCTTTTCTTTCTTATCTTCCCCTAACGACAAAAATTTAGTCTCATCAAAATAGCAGTCTGCGAATCTAGTAGTAAAAACATTATCAGTTAAAGGTTCCAAATATCTAATGATTGAGGGCGAATCAATACCAATATAAATTTTTAAATGGCGATGAGGTCCCATTTTAGAGCCCTGGGGAGGGGGAATAGAAACATAAACAGCACAACCAAATTTACGCAAATAAGAGATGTTAGGTTGTCACAAGTTGTGATGGTAAAAATTTATGATATGTAGTTGGCCTAACAATGATCAATTTAGCAACATGTAATATGGCATATCCCCAAGCTGAAATGGGTAAGTTTGAATGCACGAGTAAAGGCCTTGCTATGTACTAAAAACAGAATGTTCAACTTCTATTCCTACGGAAGCACAATAATCATCAAAAGTACGGGAAGTGAACTCAGCTGCATTATCAAGTCGTATCGTTCTAACATGTTGGTCAGAAAAATGAGTCTTAAGCTTAATTAACTGAGAAAGTAGCTTGGAAAAGGCAAAAAATTTAGATGAGAGTAAGAAAATATTTGACCATCGACTAAAAGCATCTATTAGAACCATAAAATACCTGAAAGGTCCGCTAGCAGGATTAATTGGTCTATAAATATCACCTTGTATTCTCTGAAGGAATGGTGGTGATTCAGAAGCTATTTTGATAAGTGAAGGTTTTGTAATGAGTTTACCCTGTGAAGAAGCTGCACACAAAAGTTCAGTAGGAAATGAAAGACTTTGTTTTGATAAATTATGTCCATTGGTATTGTTGATAACCTTTCTCAATATAGTCGATCCTGGATGACCCAATCTGTCATGCCAAAGGATTAGATTCCTTGGATCCTTTAGCCTTTTGCTAGTCATGGGGTGAGATTCTACTACCTGCAGAGTAGTTTGATATAGCCCCGAGGAGATTAACTTGCACTTTTCTAATGTGAGCTTATTGGTTCCAATATTAGAGGTGATACAAAGATACTCTTTTCTGTCATCGTTCATGGTTTCAACATGAAACCCGTTCATTCAAATATCTCTAAAGCTGAGTAGATTTCTATTAGATCTACTAGAGAATAATGCATTTTGAATGACTAAGTGTGTTCCATTTGGCAACACAACATCGGTCTTACCATAACCTTCTATAATCTGCACGGGTCCAGCAATGGTGGTCACCTTGGCAGTGTTTGAGGCATATGTTGTAAAAAACTTTTTAGTTTTCAATATAGTGTGAGTTGTGCACTATTTATCAAGCATATGCCATCATCATTGTCCATACCTTTAAAAAACAAAAATTAATAATATAATAATATGCTACTAAATGGTTAAACTTGGTATCTTGTCAATTATTACAACTTGATCTAAATCTAAATAAAACTGCTTCAAAGAAAGTAAACTACCTAGACTATTGATCATATAATGACCAATTTATTCAAAGTGGAAAGTAAATAAACTTAGATAAGCATACAATAACTATTCATTGACTTTGACTATCATGGCATTGAACTGGTCTTCCTAAATTATATTTTCATCCTTATTTTGGAAGAAATCATTTAAATCCATTTGTATTGTACCCTTCATGAGATTAGTCTCCACACCCTTTGAGGCTTCATACTCGTCCACTTTCTTTTTTGAGGTTCGACATTTTCGCATCCAATGACCAGATCTTCCACAACGTTTGCAAATATCAGTTGGAGCAATTGGATTAAAAATTTGGGCATTGTTTCTTAGAGGATTAAATCCCTTATTTTTGAACTGTGTATCGTTTCTTGGACCCAGATTGTAGCCATTTCTTTGTCTTCCACGACGTCTATGCCCTCTACCTTTGTGATTTCCTCGACCCCTAGTATTGGTCATATTATTCCAAGCATTAGTCGGATTCACTTCAGCTAGAAATGGTGCAGACCCTGTTGGTCTACTAGTGTGGTTTTTGATTAATAACTCATTGTTTTTCACGGACATGAGTAAGACAACAATGAGTTCGAAATAGTTCTTAAAATTTCTCTCCCTATACGTCTGTTATAAGGTCATATTAGTCGCATGAAATATGGTGAATGTTTTCTCTAGCATGGAATGCTCTGTCACTTCTTCACCACTGTTTGCTATTAAATTTGAAAGTTCTAAGATAGCTTGATTTAATCAATAAACGAAAGATAGTACAAAGAGGTCCTGGACGGACAATCTAAGTACAATATTTTTTTGATCTGGGGGGTGACGATGTACAAGGAATGCTATGGCGTATCCTTTACTCCATGGACGATCCGATGTAGGGTGAGGAAGATCTTCTCTCTTGCTTGACTGTAGGTTAAGATAGCCCGCCTCTTGTATGGGTGTGATACCCTACTATTTATAGTCATCTCTGGACGTGCATGTGTTGGGCCGCATGGATGCTGGAGGGTGCCACGTGTCCCTTCTTAACATGGTACAGTTGTAACCGTGAGCTGGTCGAGCTGCTACGTGGGCGCTTGTTGGGATGTTTCATTGCTGAAGATCTTGGTGATTCTCGTACTTTGTGGGCATGACTTGGTCAGCTTGACACATAGTCCGTACTTGGTTGGAGAGAATCACTCTTGTCGTAAAGTAAGATTTGGTCTTCAAGGAGTCTAAACACATATGGCCAGAGACGCATGGACGCATGGAGTCTGAGATGCATGGGAACAGAGACGCATGAAACGTATGGAGCCTGGGATGCTTGTGGGCAGGGACGCTTGGGAAGCATGGAGTCTGGAACTCATGGGGCCAAAGACGCGTGGAACGCATGGAGGCTGGGACGTATGGGACCAGAGACGCATGGGACCGCATGGAGCCTGGGACAGAAGTGGCCAGAAACGCATGGGACGCATGGAGTCTGGGACGCATGGGGCCAGAGATGCATGGAACACATGGAGTCTGGGACAAATGGAACCAGAGATGCATGAAATACATGGAGTCTGGGATGCATGGGGCCATAGACACGTAGGACCGCATTGAGCTTGGGACATATGGGGCCAGAGACGCATGAGACACATGGAGCCTAGGACGCATATGGCCAGTTGTATTGTACATGTGGCATTGCACATCCATCAAGAGTAAAATTTTGTGCAGACGTGAGACCTCTGTCTTTTAGTATGTTCACGTCTTTTGAGGCATTCAGGAAATCTTCTTTGTTAGAATTCTGTGTCATATATAATCCTGTTGCTAGGATGCCATGACAGGTCCATCTGCAGCCAAAGTTGCTTCGGCTGATTGGGACGCATGGATGTTACCTTATTGGACTGCAGGGTAACTCTGCGGACTTATCTCTTCTAAGCTTTTATTTTGGGACGCAGGGTTGCATGGATACATATTTTTCATGCTTCTACAAGACCACCTTCAAAGTTTTCAAACTGATAAGTTTGTAATACTTTGAATAAGAAGCATGGAGGAAGAAGCAATTTAGCCGCATGGTTGAAAGGTCGCATGGATATTGGATCGCATGGATGTTGGGCAGCATGGACATTGGGCGCATGGGCGAGCAATTCCAGGCTGTCAAATTGTCATTAACTAACGAATTTATTTTGATCTTTTAGTATATCTCCTTTGGGATTATGCGCCATCTCCTGACGTGGGGCCCGAGAAGCGCCATTTCTAGGGTGATTAAAGTGGAACCCGCGAATCGAGGCATCGGGTTCATCCTCATAACTGCTTGGTTCATTGCCTCGATCTCTTCACGCGGATTTGAAGCCTATAAAATAAGAGGCCAGGAGGAGAGAGAATTTTATTTCTTTGCTTCCTTTCTTCTTTCCTCTAAAGAATGCTGACGGCTGCGGCTCTTTTCGTCGAGGGGTTGATCAAGGACGGTCTCGATCCATGGCCCCCTGATCCAAGTATTTTGCTTTGAGGTAGGGAAGTACTGCACTTCTCATGCTGGGCTGTGGAGGAAGAGGCACCAGTACACCATCCTGCTGCAGGGATGCGCGCAGACCCTTCGTAAGATTCTGTTACCTGGATGGAGACTCGTCTTGGACTTGCGCAGACCTCTTCACAGAGTTCTGTCATGTAGACTAGCACCCCTCTGTAACTTGGGCACCGAGCTTTGGCGTGGTCGCATGGGTGGGGGGTTGTCTGCTTTATGTGCGCAGAGATTTATCTCTGGATTGACCGCATGGATGAGATCTCCTCTTTCTTGTGCGCACAGGCTCGGTCGTGTGACGTTGCGGCCAAAACAGCCGTATGCGGCAGTTGTGCCTTTATGCGATCATCACTGAGACTGATGCGTGTCTTTCTTTTGTAGGTTTTTCTCTCGCTCGTGCTGCTCATAATGGAGCATGAAAGAATATCATAAAACCCGTCATTCGAAGAGAATGTCACCCTTATGCGGCGGTTCCTCATCAAGAACTAATCCAGGAGATGAGGACGGTTCGTCGAGAATCGATCAAGGAGACGAGGACCGTTCGGCAAGGATTGATCCAGAAGACGAGGATGAACATCTTGCGTCATGTGCTGAGTCGTCCTTGTTCACACAGCGTGCTAGCTGCGTTTCTCCCCTTTATGCGGCTTGCTACCAGCTGGGGCTTGTGGCGGCAATGACAGGATTTGGATTAATTACCATTTTTGTCGTCGGTCTTCCCGTCTGGTTGTATAGCGTCTGCTCCTGCTCTTCCCTTGCTATCCATCATTATGTATTTTTTTTATATACTGAGGTTTGCTCTGTGGAGTGGTGAGCTAGGAAGCATTGAGCTCTGTTGTTGGGCCCACTTGTGTCCATGGCAGAAACAGCACAAGGATGCCTTGTAATGGAAGAGGTTCTTGTCGGCGAGAACCCATAGAAACCCTTAAAAGAAATTCCCATCATATGTACCCGAGTCCTTGAATATTAATAAAAATCCTTAAAAATGTAGTGGATTCCCATCATATGTACTCATGATCTTGAATAATGAATACTCTTTTTCCAGAACTTCTCCCTTCATTTGTCTTGTTGTGCATGAATTTTATGTGATCTTTGGATATTGTACTAGAGGTAATATGGATGTAGTACATTACCATAACTTTTTAAGGATATCCCGCTGGGGGATCTTTGGTAGACTTATTACTTTTTGCGCGCTAGAGTGCAAGTAATAAGTTTAAAGACAATCCCTATCAGAGGTAATATGGACGTGATAGGTTTCGTGGACCCATTACTTTTTTGTGCATGTTAGTGCAAGTAATATGTTTAAGACAAGCACTGCCGGAGGTAATATGGACGTGGCAGTTTTTGTGGACTTAACACCGCTAGTGTACCTTGGTGAGTACGGGTGGTAAGTGGAGATGGCAACCGATATCAGAGGTAATATGGACATGGCAAACTCAGCCGAGAAGAAATATTATGACGATAGTTCAAAGGTAATATGGACGTGAACCGATGTCCAAGAAACTCACTGAGGAGTGATTTGTTGAGTGTGATCTATCCGAGAGTGAAGATAGACCTGAGGATTGTTCTGCTGGGGAGATTGGTGGGACGAAAGCTCAGAGGCAATATAAACATGGCTAGCGTCCAACGAGATTATTTTTGAGTAGTTACTGCGGGAGTGTGCGAGTGGACCCGAGGACTACTCCTCTCGGTAGACTTTTAAAGATCCATCATTCGTTGTGTATCCAGGAATCCTGGATACAGGTGATGGCTTTTACAGACATTTGTAAAGAAAGGGAAAATGTTGCACAAAGGCACTTGTTTGGGATGAAGAACCAAGAGTGTAGAGATGTACATCAGAGTTGCCCCTCAGGTGATGAGAGGAGTACAAGTCAAGTTTAGACGTAGTATTTTTTTCAGAAACTTGTCGTTGATAGGTATCATGAGCAAGTCGTTGTTGGGTTTCGCGAGCCGGTAGGCGCCGTTGGAGAA
The DNA here is from genome assembly GCA_036927795.1 of Iris macrosiphon. Taxonomy (NCBI): domain Eukaryota; kingdom Viridiplantae; phylum Streptophyta; class Magnoliopsida; order Asparagales; family Iridaceae; genus Iris; species Iris macrosiphon. Next base: position 30,119,412 of record JAYESA010000009.1, on the reverse strand, counting down.
TACTGATTCTACGACGAACGGGCCTTCCCAATGGGTTAGAATTTGTCTGCCATTTTATGGGTCATAACTATCAGCCTTCTTACGGTCAGGACGAGATCACCCACTTGGTAGGTCCTCTTCTTCACCCGTTTATTGAAGGCTCCCGAGAGAAGTGCTTAGTATAGATCAATGCATTATTGAGCTAAGAGATATTTCTCGTCGAGTGCTTCTGACTCTTGTAGCCGACAACGGTGGTTGTCGTCGACGGTTAATTGGTTGGAGAGAGAGCCACTCAGAGTGAAAGAATTTGGATATCGAGTCAGAGGACCGCTTCGCTTCCGTATACCAGAGAGAAAGGCGTATTGCCAGTATCTGTCCGGACCATTGTACGGTAGGCCCAGAGGCATTCACCCAGCTTCTTATTCTAGTCGTGTTTATTGGAAGACACGAACTTTTTGAGTAACTTTATGATAGTCTTGTTGAAAGCTTTCGCCAGACCATTTGTTGCCGGGTTATAGGCGGTTGACGCTATATTCTGAATCCGATTTTTGTCGCAAAATCGGTAGAACGCATGACTTGCAAACTGTGGACCGTTGTCATGGATGATCCTTCGTGGCAAGCCAAAGCGGTATATGACGTTATGCTTGACGAAGATAATCTCGTTCGATTTATTTACTTCAGCGAGTGGAACGGCTTTCTCCCATTTAGAGAAGTAATCGGTTATAGCTAGGATGAACCAATGCCCTTTAGAAGAAGGTGGATTGATTGGTCCGATAATGTTCACCCCCCACGCTTCAAACGGCCACGATGCGACCGTTGGGTTCAGGAATTCTGAGGGCTGGTGGATGAAGTATGCATGGATTTGGTACTGTAGAAGCATAGCACATACGCGTTCATGCATCCAACAAACCATGCACACCCATAAGCTCAGAAGCGATTAGATCACATAATCACCCTGCAGCCCAACTGTAAAACCCCCTTCCTAGAAAATCGTATATACCTTTTTATTTATTAATTATTAATTAAATTGTAGTAATTAGGTCCAAATAGGAGAAATAGATTTTTAATAATTTTTATGTTAGGTGTTCGGGCACTTAGAGGACTTATGGGACCATCAGGAATTTTTCGGAATTTATTCTATGTAGGAGACCCCTTGAGCTGTTGCTAGCCTAACGATGTGCAATACCCTATTATATAAATTTTCTTATGTGTGAATATATATATATATATATATATATATATATATATATATATATATATACAAATATATATGTATATATATTTTATTCAAAGAAAGAAAGAAAAGAAAGGAAAGGAAAAGAAAAGTTAATAGAATAATATAATACTAATAATAATAATATAATGATAGCTTACTACTATTAGCCTAAAGTCTTTAGGAATATCCATTTCAACTTGCAGGCAATTTGTTTCACCACCCCTTTTCGTTCACAGCAACTTCAATCCCAGGGGAACCCGCCCATTGACTTCACCCGAACCTATTTCTTCCCCCTCTCTCTCTCCTATTAATATATATAACAAACATATATATATATATATATATCATTAGCTCTCTAAAACCCTAACCTAAAACTCCAGACTTCCCCTTCCCATCTAGAGCCGTCACCGCAGCCAGAGAAGCCTCCCCAAGTCATCCAACCATCCCGTCGACGCCGACATCGCGAACTGCAGTCTCCCACTCGAGGCACCTTCGCTCCGGCGTGATTTCCCGTTGACTCGCTCGACCAAACGCTGTTCCGTTTTCATAGGTATGATCTTCCCTTAACCCTCTCAAATATTTGTTTTATAGTCAACCTCGAAAAACGTGTGCCCCTAGGTGAAAAACAGCGCCCAAGTCAGCGCGAGCAGACAGAATTCTGCAATCGCAGAAACTTGCGATGACCACCCATATTGCCGAGTTCGTATCTCCCACCATAGAGATCCGAATTCGGTGATTCTTTTTGATACCTGTAGATTACATGACCTAGTTTATTTTCTGTATAATAACTTTGTGCTATTAGTTGCTCTGGACAAAATTGTAGTCGTCACAAAACTGCACGCACCCACTTTTTCCGGTTTTCTAAAAGTGGAAGATCGGAGCGCGCCCCGCCAAACGGGACCGCCCCGCCGTGTGCCAAGTGTACCGAATGGTGCACGCAGCATAATCGGACACGTGAAAATTCGTGGGGACTGATTTGGACGCGTGTGCGCGCCGAAATCAGGCCGTATCCGCGAACACATTTCGTGTCGCCATTTTTGTGGAACTCGCGAGTATTTTGTGTACGCTTGTCAGATTGCGACGAAACTTGCGCCACTGGACTCGTGGTAACACGCTGGTCCTGTGACCCAATTTTCACGCATTTTTGAGACGGTTGACCAGATCGCCAATTGGCGGGCCCCACAGTTGACTTTTTGGACCAAATTATGTTCGGCTCATCGGAATCCAAATTTGGACATACCGTTGGGATCATATTGACATTTAGAGTTGTTTGACCCATAGTTTGTCCCATTTAGAGACTGTTACCCTCGGCACGCTTTTCGGTGCAAAGTGGCCCACATGTGGAACCCGCTTTGGCCCGAAAATGACCTTTTTGCCCCTGTGTCTAAATTGAACGTAAGGACAGGCATTTCCAGTTATTTGACATCTTCTGAGACTGATGGTGATATTTATTACAGCTTTCGGAGTAGTACCTACCGGATCCACCGATACCAGGACGACAGTTGATATTCAAACATCAGGCAAGTGTACCTTGCCAAACTCTGCAGCTTAGTTATTTATTTTCCTTGCTATATATATATATATTACTGTGCATGCTCAACCTAGGACCGTGTGACGTACTTAGCGTCCGATTATCAGTCGGGTGCCGACACTGTACGCAGTGTTGGGTACGGTCATCTAGAGATGGACATTCGTGACACCTTATTCTCGTACTTGTCTTATCAAGTACCATATGACCCAGGACACTTGACACTATTCATGAGACAGGATTTTTTTGAGATATTCGTGGTGATTCTGTATAGGATACAGGACATGGACATTATACTCTTAGATACTTTATGACTTGTTGCATTAGCTATGATCGCGCTTGACATGGACATGAGACGTTATGGACATGATATGCGTGGTTACATTGGGTGGGGAGAGACACACAGGCTACAGGCTGATTATATATATATAAATCATAGTAAACACATAGTAAAACACATAGTTATTGCTGCTACCGGCTCCCAGACACAGAGCTTGTAGTGGTCTCAGCCTGAGTATTCGTGCTGCTCTCACTTGCATTTACACTTAGATGGTTACATATTTACCCCATTGTTTCATTTAGTTATATATTTGCTGTACTGCATATTTATTTATTGGCATGATCTCTTTGTACCTTGCTATGTCCCCTGAGGACCTGGATCCGGATTTTTGTCCCCAGATTTTGTAGACGTGGTTTATCCCGAGGTTTACGGGACCGGAGCAGGAGCTGATCCAGGAGCTATACCACCATCCGAGGACGAGGTCTTAGCTGAAGACTTTCCTTGAGCATCCATGTTTATGCTCAGCTTTTAGTATTTCTTTCAGTCTTTTATATTCTGGTCATTTGAACCATTGTACTAGATATTTATCGGGTTGTTCCCCGAAGTACTTTGTGAGACTAGATGATGATTTATATTTCTTATTATTCTGTGGAGCATATTTTATATCTTGTGTGGATGAGATTAGTTGTGCCATGATTGTCGTAGACTTGTTTTACAGCTTAAGTATGCCCTGATGGATCCATTATATTGAGTTGGTCCATCGGTGCGTACTGCTGGCCATTGCCACGTGTCTAGTCCCACGGTATTTTGGGACTGGGACGTGACATGGTTTTTGTGGTGGCCCATGCAGGTCTACGACTAAATAGTTCGGTTTCAACTTAGGGACCGAACCAGCCTGCGCTTAGGACTAGAGTATCGGATCTCATCCACAATTGACTATGATTCATCTTCCTCCTATCTGTTCTATTTGAACAATTGCATCCCGCTTGATTCCTGTACTTCCTTAATAGTTCTTTGAGTATAGACTTCTGCTAGAATATAGGAACCCCTGTTATTAGGATGATAATTAGGGTAGCACACCTATTAAGAATACAACGAGATTATAGATACACCACTAAGTTTAGAATATCTAGTGAACCCTAGAACTCCTTATCTTTAGATTGGTATACCATTACCCCTTGATGTATTAAGAAGACTTGAGTAGTATAGACACTACTAGAGATAGTTAGAAGTTTTACCATAATGTTTGCCCCTAGCATGGAGGAACCCATAGAAAACAAAAACTTAATGTTTGGACTGAACCTAACCTTCATAGTTAGATGATATTGGAACCATAAACTTATATCATTGTCTTGTTAATTAGTAGACAGCACCCTAGGAAGCCTAGAGGAATGTAATCAACACTTCTCCCGTGATCATACCCCGAACATAGCAACCAACACCCCACTCCCCTTAGAGAACCATGATGCTATCTAGAGCCCTCTATCTTTATTTTATATATTGTTTCCCCGCGACCATAGCGCTCGCTATTTTGCGACGGCTAATTACGTTTCTTCTCTTCATCTTTTAACTCGCGCCATCTGACACTTCGGATAGTAGGCCAAGTAATTTTACTCTTGGTTAAGGGCTCATAGTTTGCTAGGCTTATAGTTGTAGCCTTGAGTGTGAAATCTTTATGCTTGGTAGTTAGAACTTGATAAGTTTAAGTTATTTTGTAGATTGTGACCAATGATTAACCCTTAATTTTTAAATCATGAAATTTGTACCCTCACCTCGATACAAGTTAGACCCTTCCTCCTTGACGGCCAGTAACTCTTCTATCCTTACCATTGACACTTGCTTGTAAGTGCTCTGACTAAGACTTAAGGTGATCCTTACCTATATAATGCAATAGGAGACCCTAATAAGTATCAAGATCCTTCTTCATATACCCTAATAAGAGTTTCTGTTTTATTTACATGTGCAAGGTTATTTGTAGGATCCTCTTAAGACGATCACGGTATTAGTTTAATTCTTTTATAAGTTGGGTAGTATGCCTCACAACATAGTACCAACTAGCCCTATTGACCCATTGATGAAGTGAACTAGAATGACACAACTTTAGACTTGCATTAGAAGATAGTGTTTAATTCAGACTATAGAACTTAGAGGCTCACACCCCTACTTTGTCGACTATCGACTTAGACAAGGAATTAATATGATAACTGTAGAGATTGTAGAGTCTTTTGTTATTGTTGCTTATGTTGTTTTGTTTTTGCAACTTGAATAATTTGTACCTCCTTTCATCATCATCTAGCGTACTTAAATTTGTTGTACTTGACTTATGCTGCTATTCTATAGCCTAGTTTTGCAAGCTTATTCTTTATCGAGCTTGTTCATGACATATGTATTAGTGGACTGGTACATTAATACAATTGTCTATTCAGAATCAGTGTATTACGGTCTGATCAACCTTAGTGCATTTTGGTTCGCTCTTCGCACGACTACTTTACGTGGATTGAGATATAGTTGACTAGTATACTTGCCCTCTAGATATGTCTGAGCATATCGTATCAGTTACGTAACTGTACTAATACGAGCATGCGAACAAAGGTTTACCAGAATAGGATTTCAATCCACAACAACTTGACCATTTCCATTTGAATTCTTAAACGCCTTGATCCCGATACTTCTGTTCTATTACCTCACCCTTGAACTCTTTATTTTTGATCTTCGTCTTCCCTTATTTCGGAATGACGAAACCTCGTGCTGGGTATAAGTTTGATATATAGACAGTACTAGATACACCCCACAGGCCGGTCGCATTGTTGATGACCCTTTTATATATGATTTAGGGAATATCATAGGTGATATGTTTGGTGTTAAAGACTTGAGGATTCAATAATATGATTAAATGAGTTGGGGCATAGATTTATTAGATGAATAGTCTTAGATAATAGATGGGTAAATTCTAAGTTGGGTAGAGACCGTAATGCTCACTTGAGAGAAATTCTTAGACTATAATCAAGTGAGACTTGACAGAGAGAGCCCTACCCTAATTTAATTTCGATGACAAAATTTTTATAAGTTGGGTAGAATGTAAAAACCCCTTCCTAGAAAATCGTATATACCTTTTTATTTATTAATTATTAATTAAATTGTAGTAATTAGGTCCAAATAGGAGAAATAGATTTTTAATAATTTTTATATTAGGTGTTCGGACACTTAGAGGACTTATGGGACCATCATGAATTTTTCAGAATTTATTCCATGTAGGAGACCCCTTGAGCTGTTGCTAGCCTAACGATGTGCAATACCCTATTATATAAATTTTCTTATGTGTGAATATATATATATATATATATATATATATATATATATATATATATATATATATATATATATATATATATACAAATATATATGTATATATATTTTATTCAAAGAAAGAAAGAAAAGAAAGGAAAGGAAAAGAAAAGTTAATAGAATAATATAATACTAATAATAATAATATAATGATAGCTTACTACTATTAGCCTAAAGTCTTTAGGAATATCCATTTCAACTTGCAGGCAATTTGTTTCACCACCCCTTTTCGTTCACAGCAACTTCAATCCCAGGGGAACCCGTCCATTGACTTCACCCGAACCTATTTCTTCCCCCTCTCTCTCTCCTATTAATATATATATAACAAATATATATATATATATATATATATCATTAGCTCTCTAAAACCCTAACCTAAAACTCCAGACTTCCCCTTCCCATCTAGAGCCGTCACCGCAGCCAGAGAAGCCTCCCCAAGTCATCCAACCATCCCGTCGACGCCGACATCGCGAACTGCAGTCTCCCACTCGAGGCACCTTCGCTCCGGCGTAATTTTCCGTTGACTCGCTCGACCAAACGCTGTTCCGTTTTCATAGGTATGATCTTCCCTTAACCCTCTCAAATATTTGTTTTATAGTCAACCTCGGAAAACGTGTGCCCCTAGGTGAAAAATAGCGCCCAAGTCAGCGCGAGCAGACAGAATTCTGCAATCGCAGAAACTTGCGATGACCACCCATATTGCCGAGTTCGTATCTCCCACCATAGAGATCCGAATTCGGTGATTCTTTTTGATACCTGTAGATTACATGACCTAGTTTATTTTCTGTATAATAACTTTGTGCTATTAGTTGCTGTGGACAAAATTATAGTCGTCACAAAACTGCGCGCACCCACTTTTTCCGGTTTTCTAAAAGTGGGAGATCGAAGCGCGCCCCGCCAAACGGGACCGCCCCGCCGTGTGCCAAGTGTACCGAATGGTGCACGCAGCATAATCGGACACGTGAAAATTCGTAGGGACTGATTTGGACGCGTGTGCGCGCCGGAATCAGGCCGTATCCGCGAACACATTCCGTGTCGCCACTTTTGTGGAACTCGCGAGTATTTTGTGCACGCTTGTCAGATTGCGATGAAACTTGCGCCACTGGACTCATGGTAACACGCTGGTCCTGTGATCCAATTTTTACGCATTTCTGAGACGGTTGACCAGATCGCCAATTGGCGGGCCCCACAGTTGACTTTTTGGACCAAATTATGTTCGGCTCATCGGAATCCAAATTTGGACATACCGTTGGGATCGTATTGACATTTAGAGTTGTTTGACCCATAGTTTTTCCCATTTAGAGACTGTTACCCTCTGCACGCTTTTCGGTGCAAAGTGGCCCACATGTGGAACCCGCTTTGGCCCAAAAATGACCTTTTTGCCCCTGTGTCCAAATTGGACGTAAGGACAGGCATTTCCAGCTATTTGACATCTTCTGAGACTGTTGGTGATATTTATTACAGCTTTCGGAGTAGTACCTACCGGATCCACCGATACCAGGACGACAGTTGATATTCAAACATCAGGCAAGTGTACCTTGCCAAACTCTGCAGCTTAGTTATTTATTTTCCTTGCTATATATATATATATTACTGTGCATGCTCAACCTAGGACCGTGTGACATACTTAGCGTCCGATTATCAGTCGGGTGCCGACACTGTACGCAGTGTTGGGTACGGTCATCTAGAGATGGACATTCGTGACACCTTATTCTCGTACTTGTCTTATCAAGTACCATATGACCCAGGACACTTGACACTATTCATGAGACAGGATTTTTCCGAGATATTCGTGGTGATTCTGTATAGGATACAGGACATGGACATTATACTCTTAGATACTTTATGACTTGTTGCATTAGCTATGATCGCGCTTGACATGGACATGAGACGTTATGGACATGATATGCGTGGTTACATTGGGTGGGGAGAGACACACAGGCTACAGGCTGATTATATATATATAAATCATAGTAAACACATAGTAAAATACATAGTTATTGCTGCTACCGGCTCCCAGACACAGAGCTTATAGTGGTCTCAGCCTGAGTATTCGTGCTGCTCTCACTTGCATTTACACTTAGATGGTTACATATTTACCCCATTGTTTCATTTAGTTATATATTTGCTGCACTGCATATTTATTTATTGGCATGATCTCTTTGTACCTTGCTATGTCCCCTGAGGACCTGGATCCGGATTTTTGTCCCCAGATTTTGCAGACGTGGTTTATCCCGAGGTTTACGGGACCGGAGCAGGAGCTGATCCTGGAGCTGTACCACCATCCGAGGACGAGGTCTTAGCTGAAGACTTCTCTTGAGCATCCATGTTTATGCTCAGCTTTTAGTATTTCTTTCAGTCTTTTATATTCTGGTCATTTGAACCATTGTACTAGATATTTATCGGGTTGTTCCCCGAAGTACTTTGTGAGACTAGATGATGATTTACATTTCTTATTATTCTGTGGAGCATATTTTATATCTTGTGTGGATGAGATTAGTTGTGCCATGATTGTCGTAGACTTGTTTTACAGCTTAAGTATGCCCTGATGGATCCATTATATTGAGTTGGTCCATCGGTGCGTACTGCTGGCCATTGCCACGTGTCTAGTCCCACGGTATTTTGGGACTGGGACGTGACACCAACAAGGCGACGTCCATGCGTCCCAATCAGTCGAAGCAGCCTTGGTCGCAAATGGACCTGTCATGGTGTCCCGTCAACAGGATCGTCTCTGACATAAAATCCTTAAAAAAATAATTTTTCTGAATGCCTTAAAAGACGTTTACATACTAAACGACAGAAGTCTCACGTCAGCACAGAACTTCACTCTCGATGGATGTGCAGTGTCACGTGTACAACATAACTGGCCCCAGGCGTCCCAGGCTCCAAGCGTCCCATGCGTCTCTGGCCCCATGTGTCCCAGGATCCATGCGGTCCTGTGCGTCTCTGGCCCCATGCGTCCCAGACACCATGTGGTCCATGTGTCTCTGGCTCCATGCGTCCCAGACTCCATGTGTCCCATGCGTCTCTGGCCACATGTGTTTCAGACTCCATGAAGACCAAATCTTGCTGTTACGACAAGAGTGATTTTCTTCAACCAAGTGCGGACTATGTGTCAAGCTGATTAAGTCATACCCACAAAGGACGAGAACCATCCAGATCTTCAGCAACTAAAAATTCCAACAAGCGTCCACGTGGCAGCTCGACCTGCTCACGGTTACAGCTGCACCTTGTTAAGAAGGGGCACGTGGCACCCTCCAGCATCCATACGGCCCAACATATACGCGCACAGGGATGACTATAAATAGCAGGTTACCATACCCATACAAAGGGCTGGTTGGCTATCTGTGAACCTACACTTAAGCGAGAGAGAAGAGCTTTAGCATCGGATCGTCCACGGAGTAAAGAGAGTTGCTACACTCCTAACCCTCCATCGTTACCCCCTAGAAAATAAATTTATACTTAGATTGTCTTCTAGGACCTCTCTGTACTTTCTTCAGTTTGTTAATCAAATCAAGTTCTTTTAGTTCTCCTTTTGATTTAATGGCAAACACCTCTATCTCCGAGTGATCCAACATGTGACTAGGATCCGCCATGTACCGTCTCAGCTGCGATACGTAGAACACGTTATGCACTCCCTCTTGTGTAGGCAGCAAGTCTAGTCTGTAGGCTACTGCACCGACCCTCTCAAGAACACTGAAGGCTCCGATGTACCATGGACTAAGCTTTCGACCTCCACCGAAACAAATTATGTCATGTGTCGGAGAAATCCTCAAGAAAACTAAATCGCTTACCTAGCACGAAACACATCCTTAGCACTCTAACAAAAACAAGCAATCACAAGCAATGCAAAACAAAATCTATACCTCAAACTCCAATAGTCTCTAGTGGCTATCGGTCCAATGCCGCTGTCTGTCATGCGCCACTCGAAGTCTATCCCTGATGAGATTCACCTTCTCAGCTGTATCCACGACCATCTTTGGTCCCAATAAGGCTCTCTCACTAACATCATCCCATGATAACAGAGTGCGGCATCTCCGTCCATACAACGTCTCAAATTATGACATCTCGATACTGGCTTGGTAGCTATTATTGTAAGAAAACTCTACCAAGTGAATATGATCCTCCCAAGAGCCTCCAAAATCTAAAATACAGGTGCGTAGCATATCCTCGAGAGTCTGAATAGTCCTCTCCGACTGCCAGTCTGTCTGAGGATGATATATGATACTGAACTTGAGTTGAGTGCCCAAGCTAGCCTAAAAACTCCTCAAAAAGTGGGATATAAAGCGACTATTCCGATCCGAGACTATGCTCACAGGAACTCCATGTAATCTGACTATCTGACGCACATACATCTCCGCGAGCTTCTCCGTAGACGTACACACTTTGAATGGCAGAAAGTAGGCTGATTTGGTCAACCTGTCTACGATGACCCAAATTGCATCTTTACCTCCTGGAGAACGCGGAAGCCCCGAAACAAAATCCATCGTCACATGCTCCCACTTTCACTCTGGAATGGGTAAAGGCTGAAGTAATCTACCTTGCCTCTGTCTCTCTGCCTTTACCTGTTGGTATACCAAGCATCTAGATACGAAGCTAGCCACCTCCCATTTCACACCATACCACCAAACATGCTCTCTCATATCCCTATACATCTTGTTGGCACCTGGATGCATAGCATACTGAGATCGATGCACCTCCTGAAGAATCTCCTCACGCAATGCTCCACTCGGCATACACAATATGGTACCGTGCCGCAATGATACATCATCTGCAATGCTGAAGCCTCAGCCAATCCTATCCAAACCTGTGCTCTGTTGCTCCTCAGAGACTCATTCTCGAACTGTGTGGCTCTGATCCGGTCCATCAACTCTAACTGTACCTGAAGTCCCCACATCTGTGTTGCAACTACAGGAACTAATACCTCAATGCCCAAACTATCAAGATCAGCCAATAAATGTCTGTCCCTCATCAAATACATAGCCACTGGATACATGTTCAAGGCATCCGCGACTACGTTGGCTTTCTCTGGATGATACTGTAAAGCAATGTCGAAGTCCTTCATCAACTCCAACCACCGTCGTTGTCTCATGTTGAGCTCTTTTTGTGTAAACACATATTTCAAGATCTTGTGATCTGTAAAGATCTCTAACCGCTCTTCATACAAGTAGTGCTTCCACAGTTTAAGAGCAAAAATAACTGATGACAACTCCAAGTCATGGGTAGGGTAATTCTTCTCATACGGACGTAATTGCCTGGAAGCATAGGTAATCACCTTCCCATTCTGCTGTAACACACAACCCAAACCCTTACCTGATGCATCACTATATATTGAAAATCCTCATGTCCCTGTTGGCAATTTCAATATCGGAGTTGTAGTCAACCTCTTCTTTAGCTTCTCAAAAGCAGACTGACAATCCTCAGTCCAGACGAACTCCACGTCCTTCCTGGTTAGTCTAGTCATCGGCTCTGCAATCCTGAAAAAATCTTGAAAAAACCTTCGATAATAGCATACCAGTCCAAGAAAACTCCTTATCTCTGTCAATGAACTCGGGGTAGACCACGACTCGACTGCTGAAATCTTCTTCGGGTCTACTGAGATTTCGTCTCCTATAATCACATGTCCGAGGAATTCAACATTATCAAGAAAGAACTCATACTTCGAAAGCTTGCAATATAGCTTCTCCTTCCTGAGGGTCTCCAGAACTATCCTCGGGTGCTTCTCATGCTCCTCCGGAGTCTTTAAATAAATTAGTATATCATCAATGAATACTATCACAAACTGATCCAGGTGTTGATGAAACACCTTATTCATCAGGTTCATGAATACCGCCGGGGCATTGGTTAACCCAAACGGCATCACACAGAACTCAAACTGCCCATATCGAGTCCTGAAAGCTGTCTTCGGAATGTCTTCCTTCTTCACTTTTACCTTGTGGTACCCCAACCTCAAGTCTATCCTTGAGATTACCTTCGCTCCGCTCAACTAATCAAATAAATCGTCAATTCGCGGCAACGAGTATTTGTTCTTGATAGTGAGGTTGTTGAGTGTCCTGTAGTCGATACACATGTGTACTGACCCATCCTTCTTTGGAACAAATAATACCGGAGAACCCCACGGTAATGAACTTGAGTGGATGAAGCCCTTGTCCTGCAACTCATCCACCTGCTTCTTCAACTCCGCCAGTTCGCTGTTGTTTACTCTATAGATGTACTGTGATAATGGCTCTGCGTCTGGTACAAAATCTATAATGGACTCCACATAAAGAATAATTCATATGGAAGAGAGGAGAGAGAATCTCTTGAGGCTCTTCATCTGTGTGAGGCGTTGTACCGTGAGTCCATAGAACTCTTGTGCTAGTCAACAAAGAAAGTAGCGTAAATTATTCCAAAATTTTATTAAACTTGTTGGTTTCTGAAAGTTGTTCGACGAAAATGGTCGAACGATGGTTCTCGAAATTTCAGTAGACGATTCTGCTACAATTACCAATAAATAATTTTAATCGTTTCTAATATCTTTTAATAAGTTTTCATGTAGCATTTGAGAATTCAGTCATCATTGACTCAGTACGAATTTCTCCGAAAATTTCAACACAATTGTTTCCTTTTTATTTTGTTAAATAAAAAGGAAACAATTGTGTTGAAATTTTCTATCCCCACTATCAATAACAAAACGTCATATAGGAGGTGCGTTTTTATTCTTCACTGAAAAAAATTTCAAACATGTTTTTCGAAAACTAATGTACTAATAAATTAATTCTCATTAGAAAATTTTCTGATATATAAAGAAAAGTTTATTAGTGAGCGTGATCTTTCAACGAGTTCATCTAACTCCCAAACCATCCAATGGAAGCCCCATTATCTCACTTTCTGCCATTTGTCTATGCCAATGGCTTTTGGGGCTCTTTTAAATTGGTTTAAACCTTTTTTGGGCGACCAAACTATAAGCACCGAGCAATTTGTTATATATTATACTGCCGATTAATTTTTTACATTATATTTCACTTTTATTGCTTTTTATGATTTCATTTTTTTTCTATTGAGATTCTCCTAATTGGAGTTTAGCTTCCCCGCTTTATGCTACTACCTTAGTTTTAGTCTCTCTTTCATTTTTCTATGTTCAAGAGTACATGATTTAGAATAAGATGACCAAATAGTAATCCACAAGAGAGATTACAAGTAGAATGGATAAGAATGACAAATCCCAATTATTTACTTTGGAGATTTAAAATAAGAACTTTGGACACCTAAATTGTTTGTTCCTCGTTTCTGCACCTAAAGCTTGCTATTACTTTTTCTAACAACAAAAACTATGTACAAACATTCCTCCATGTTACAATAACAAGTGAATTTTTATTGTATAATCACCTGTGCTACATACAGTATAGATATCTTATAATTTAGGAAAAAAATAAATAGATGGAGGCGACCGACGTGACCCCACCCAAAATAAAAATAAAAATAAATACATCATATTTCATCATCGTCTCTTGATTTGGAGGTACATGTTAAGTCACATTTGGTCAAGCAAGTTTCGTCACAGGTTCGCGCAAAGCCTAAGCCTAACATGGCTATAAACCTTCACTAAGAGCATCATTACTAGTTGGAATTCTCCAATATAATTTAGGATCCAAAATTTTAAAAAAAATAGTAAATGCATAATAGATTGAATTTGTATGAGAATAATAGACAATGATAAAGTGAGTTCCGGTTCGAAAGATTATGTAGTCAAAAATTGATGTGAAAAAAAAATATAAAATATAAAATCTAGAAAGTTAGACTCCAAATTGGAACTTATTATTCTACAAAATGGACTCCTACAATCTAGAATTTAGAAATTGGAAGGCCCAACCTATAGCACCCATGTGTGGGATGTGATACAAAATCTAGAAATTGAAACTAGGGATGAAACTTACTACTATAAAAATGAGCTCCTACATTTTAAATCTAGAATCAAGAACGTAAGATGGTCCTTACTAACGATGCTCTAAGAAACTATTTGGATAGCTGAAAATGTACTCGACAGATTTTGCTGCAAATGGTTATTAAAATTTAAGAAAATTTAATGTACCGATAAATATTTTATATTAATTAAGTATAACGATAGAAGTTTAAAAAAAATTGAAATTCCGATACATATAGCCAATGAGTTGGCAAAAATTAGGAGTGTTCAATTTTCGCCAACCCAGTTGGCGAAAATCAGACGTGTCAAATTTTGGGCGGAAATTGGTGGATTTTCGCCAACTGAGTTGGCGAAAATGTGATGGGTTAGTTTTTTTTTGTTTGTTTTTTGGTTTTATGTTTAGGATTTGATTTGGTTTGATTTTTTGTGTTGCTTTGATTTGTGTTGATTTTTGTTGTTGATTTTTTGTGTTATTTTTTTGTTGATTTATTTTCGAGAAAATTTGTTGTACAAAAAATATTTTTAAACAAATTAACTAAAACGAAACAATTTTTCAAAAATTTGAAATCACGAAAGCTTTTGCCATCTTTGATGGCGAATTTCTTTTTGGTTTATTTTTTAGGTTTATTTTTTTTGTTTGTTTTGTGTTATTTTTTTGTGTTGATTTTCTAAAATTTTTGACAATACTAATTTGTTTTTTTTTTTTTTTCTGTACAGAAAATATTTTGTCAAAAAAATTGTAGTACAATACTAATAAAAAAAATTGCTATACAGAATATATTTTTAAAAAAATTAACTAAAACGAAATAATTTGTCAAAAAATTGAAATTACGATACTAATTTGATTTTTTTAAATTTTTGACCTCCAAAAATTAGTATATATAACTGAAACAAATAACAAACTAATTATCATTAATATTAGTATAGATAATAACAAATTAGTATAGATAATAAAAAAAATTGAAAATAAAATTGTTGAAAGTAAAATTTGGAGGTCGAAACATCATTTTTTTACGATTCAAAAAAATTTCGAAGTCCGTCAAACGGTGAAACGGTTTATCCCGTAGTACTTTTCGATACGGTCATTTTGGCACAAACTAGACCTTGTTTCGATTTCTCAGTCAAAAGTATTGATACTTTAAAATTTTAAATTTTATATTTTTGTCTGTACCATGTGCATCTTGTTTAGGATGAAAATTCTTTCTACACGAATTGAGTTACTCTCGTCGAAAACATACAAATCGACCTATTATTTGACGAAAAATAATTCTAAAATAAATAGTTATGGCGTTCGAAGTCTGCTCTATGGTAGACATAATATTCTTACGATAGTTTTTTTTTTTTATGTTAAATTTTATTTTTTCTAATTTATTTAAAAAAATTATTGCTACAACAATATTTTTTTAAAAACTAAACCTAAATAAAACTAAACAAAAGAAAATAAAAAAAAAACAGAAAATAAAAAACCGAATTGGTTCCCCCGTTTGTTTGTTTTAAAAAAAAAAATAAAAAAACACAAAAAAAACCTAAAAAACAAACTAAAACAAACCCAAAAAATAAAAAAAATAAAATTTCTTTGTTAGATTTTCGTCAACTCGGTTGTCAAAAATTTGGATTTAAAATTTGGTAAACCCAAATTTTTATCAACTTAGTTGACAAAAAATTAACAAATAAAAAAATTATTATTTTATTTTTTCGTCATCAGAGATGGCGAAAACTTTCGTGATTTCAAATTTTTTTACAAATTTTTTTGTTTTAGTTAATTTTGTTTAAAAATATTTTCGATCTCGCCGGCGGGTGCTCGAGTTGGTGGCTGGATCTTAGCGCTGACGCCTCACCAGCCGAGCCGCGTGGAGTCCCTCCTCCGAAAGCAGTCGTCCGACCCGGCCGACGCTGCCATCTTCCTCGCCACCGTCGTTCATCACATACAGTCCATGCTCGGCGGCGTCGACCTCTCCCACTAAACTTCCATCCGCGATCACATCCAAGCTCGACGGGAGTGGAAAATGTTCCGGTGTCGCCGGAGAGAGAGAGAGAGAGAGAGAGGGTGGTGGTGGTGGTGGTGGTGGTGCACTGGTGGTGGAGAAGAGTGTTGCTGTTGTGGCGTTACACCACTTTTCTTTTCTCTTTAAAAAAGAATTTTGTGGTTATAAAAAGTGACTTCCCAATATATCATCCAAGCATTGAAAAACCATCGTTTTTGAAACTTCTTATTTGCGGAAGACAAAAAATACTATATCCAAATATATTAACACACTACAAGTGTCACTTTCACACTTTCGAAAAGTTACTCTTATCAAAACAGCTCTAAGGAACTATGTATGTTTTTGTGTTATGTGTGTTTTTGTTGGATTATTTAGTTTGAGGGTCTAGTATAATATTAAATTTTTAAATTTATGTCTCGTTTGGTTCACGGAAAGAAAACTAAAGGAAATAAATTCTTTGCTCTAATCCGAGAAAATTGGAAGGAAGTAAAATTAAATCCTTATATGTGGGAAAGTAAGTCCTTGGATGGATGGGAGGAACCATTTTTCTTCTCTCTTTTTTTTCTTTCTTTGGAAAATTATTTTTCTTTTCATCTCATTTCCATTCGCATTCAAATACAGAAAATGAACGACTTTTCTTTTCCAGGGTCATGATTCCGCGAACTAAACGTGGTCTTAGGTTTTCATATTGTCCAGAAAAAAGATTTTGGTCTCGTCCGGTTGACTTGGACTGATCGTCCAAAATGGAGATCTAAATAAAAAAATTGAATATTACGAGACCCTAAAATTAAACGAAAAATGTGAGGGTAGTACGACTTGAGTTAATTAGTTTTACATGGTGGGAGATGTGTGACGATTATTTAGTTTTTCGTGACCAATCGAAAATGAAACTTGTAATACTATTATTTGTTTCTATTCTGATCCGAGCAATCATATTTTTGTTCACCCACCAAAAATAGAATAGATGTATGCGACCGAGTCTATTTGTATTCGTCTACTAAAACTAGAATATATGTTCATCTTTTCACTCAAAAATTATTACTTATCATTTTTATCTAACTTAAAATTACTTTAAAAATAGTTTAATGAATATCCATACTTAGTTTTTATTACTAAGTTTAACACACAATAATTTCTGAGTGAGAGACTGAGAATATCCGTCCTATATTTGGTGGTTGAAAACAAAAAAAGAAGAAGCTATTTTTATCAACTTACGAACATCGAACACGTGTCACGGGTTCAGAAATTATAGTTAATGTCCCACATGACTTTCCATTGTCAATGAACTCTGGAAGAAGAAGAAGAAAAAGTCGGTGGTGGTGGCCGGAAAAAGGAGGATTGGCTGGGTGGTGGTGCATGTTAGTTTCCACTACCACTACTGAGTTCTCTCCCACCCTAGAAAATCCCAAGCACTGTTCGTTGGACAGAGACCTTCGTCAAATTGAACTTCCCACTTCCATATTCACATGTTTCAGTCACATTCTCATTTCTTTGGGATTTTTTTTTTAAAGTGAAATTCCTTTGGATTTAAGTTCTCGCACTTCCTTCAATGATCTAGGGGTGAGCATTATTCGATTTTCGACCGAAATCGAACCAGACCGAACTGAATAAGAGATTCGGTTCGGTTTTAAAAAAATTCGATTCGATTCGATTTCGATTTTGAAAATACTAAATTTTTTTATTAGGTTTCGATTTTGTGTTTCGATTTCGAATTCGGTCCAAAACTTAAAACCGAATAAGAAAATTTAGTTTATATATATATATATATATATATATATATATATATATATATATATGAATATTTATTTACTATATATACTAGTATATATGCACGTGCTTTGCACGTATATTGGAGTGAATGATGTTGATGAGTTAGTTTATTTCTACTGCT
The DNA here is from genome assembly GCA_036927795.1 of Iris macrosiphon. NCBI lineage: Eukaryota > Viridiplantae > Streptophyta > Magnoliopsida > Asparagales > Iridaceae > Iris > Iris macrosiphon. The sequence goes on along the minus strand of JAYESA010000009.1, from coordinate 30,101,285 downwards.
TTTAATTATATAGGTTAATGGTTCAACCCTTCGAATTCTTTGGTAACAAATTAAAAGACTTAGCAAGTAGCATGAACCCTTTGATTTCCGTAAATGGTTGTCATTATTGCATCTCTTAAATGGTTGTCAGTGGAATTTATTGTAGGTATTCTTTTTAATTACTAAATATGTTGAAGGGTATTTTTGGAACACATTTTTTTCACGGTGAAGCCTAGTTTTGACATTATATAGTAGAATAGATTAAAAAAATCGCAAAAATCGAAAAATCGAATAAACCGAAAACCGAATCGATTTAATTCGGTTATGGTCTAATTCGGTTTTGCTTATTCAATTTTCGATCGAATTCGATTTTCTTTATTCGGTTCGGTTTTGAACCGAACCGATGCTCACCTCTAATGATCCATGATGTGAGTCATGAAGATAAAGGACCAAGAGAGCAGCTGGTCTATGTGCAAATTAACTCTATTATAAACCTTGGGTTTGATCAAGGCCGGTCCAAGAGTTTGGATTATCCTAGTCGAAGCTAATTTAGATTGTCTCTTAATCCGACCTCTTGTGAGAAATTTTTTATGTCATTGGGGTCACCAGCTACCTTGATCTCTTGTTGATCACACTAAATTTGGGAGTTGTCCTAAGCATAGAATAGTTGTCCAAGTCCAAAATCTTGTCAGACTTATTCCTGACCCGGCCCTGGATATGATATAGGGCAGTTGACGAGTTAGGATAGGTTATATGTGTTGGTAAAAATAATTCTACTATGTATTTTTATAGACTGGAAATGAACTGTAAATAAACGAAATGTAAATAAATGATCTAACTGAGACCGAGGCTTGAACTTGGTTCAATGTCCTTAAGAAAATATTTGTCCCGCACAGGTGCTTACGGTTTAATGACGCTAGTCTCCCAGGATACAATGATACTCCTCCTCCGGTAGTAACACTTCACATCGCAGGAACTTGTCGAAGCAATGGAGGTAGTCTCTCTCTCTCTCTCTCTCTCTCTCTCTCTCTCTCTCTCTCTCTCTCTCTCTCTCTCTTGGAATGAATGCTTGATGTATGAATGAGTGACCCAAATGACTCTCCTTTTATAGATAACAAAGAGACACAAATAGAAATAAACACAATGTTTGAAAGGGTCACACATATTCCAATATACACACAACTATTGGAAATATTAATTCAATTAGTTCCAATTATTATTCCCGAGGCTATATCAACGATGGAAAATTGTGTGGTCAAGATCAGAGGTTCACACAAAAATTCTTACTCTAAATATTCTCGATCTCCACGAAGAAATATATATAAGGATCCTGTTACAACCTGTTGTTACAATAATAACCAGTAAAGGAACCTCTCGTTCTTTCTTGCATCGCAGTTGCAGACGGACAGAACATAGTTACAAATCACAGAAGAGAGGAGGAGGAAGAAGAAGAAGAGACTTTGCTTGCTCGAGTGATAAAGATCACCGTTGCTCAAAGCAAGATTCGTCCCCACACGATCTGCTTCCAGGAACCAGCAAGTTCACGAAGAACTTCTGGAACGCTCGCTGTCAGCTCTGTCTGGACTCGCACGAACTCCCTGGACTCCAATGGTGGCGGCAGCAAAACTCTCTTCGTCTCATAATTTTTGAAGTTCATTCTCAATGAGGCACGAAGAGAGTATTTATAGAGAGAGGGTGAAAACCCTAGCTGCTCATCAGTTACGGAAAGATAGCAACAAATTAATTACGAATCCCTAAAAGATAGGCACGAATTAATTTTAAATCCCACAAAAAACGGATCTGAATAACAGACCATATCTTTCCACAACGGTTCAAATATATCTGCAGCCGTGTATGCATCTCACGCATACCCGAGCGCATGAGAGCGCATCAAATGCGCACAAGCGCCTGCGCCGATGCTAACGTGCTAAGTGCAAAGTGCGCCAACAAAGTGCCACATTACGCCCTTGAGCCCGAGTCCGAGTCCGAGTCGCTAAGCTTAGCTCCTATGGAAATAATTCTAAGAGCATGACAAAAAGCATAAATGCTTTCATTGAGGAGTTAATCCTTTTTTTCCTCTAGGAAAATACCCCCATATGGCACCCATGTGCCCCACCACACCCTATGTGCACACCTCAACTCATACAAAGTATTATATTGAGATACCCACTTGGTGATGTAGCCAATATGGGACTATTTTTACTAGTTCAAAGAAAACAACACAAACAATCTCCCACATATCTCAATATATATAGATTGAGCATTCGCCACAGTGACTGCACATCATGCATTAGGATAGATGTCGCTTCGACTTGAATCTTTCCGCATGGGTCGAACAATATTATGATACAAGAATGTACTAATCCTTGAATTTTGTCACATAGCTGCACTTCTTTCTACTCACATAATGACAAGATATGTGCTTCTGGTTGCACATTAAATGTCCTGTGCACGTCTGGTTTCGGTGGATGTATTTTGGGCGTCTACAAGTTTTCCCTCAAGAGATGTGTAAGCCCCTTCATTTTGGGATACGGAGAATTTGATAATTTGTAATTATTTTTATTATTTTTTAACTAGATAGATTTAAATAATTAATTTTTTAAATTAATTTTAATATATATGATACTTTGTCATGGCTTTGATATTTTGAGCAATGCACGACCATTTTCCTTTCAACAAAATGTATATTACTAATCTTGATTGTATCTAGTATAATTGGGCCATGAGTGTTGCATTATTTTGATGTCCCTTATGCTCTAAAAATATTGACAACCATTTAGAACCACGGTTACCGTAAAACTACCTTCATTAGACTAGAACTTGACCCAAACCAAACCCAAACACATGTAGGCATGTAGTGCACCCAAATATCCTCATATATATACATACATATATATATATATATATATATATATATATATATATATATATATATATATATATATATATATATATATATATATAATTAATTTATTTTTATTTATGGGAGTTCTATTTATAGAAAGTGATATATGTGTCATCCTAGTTGGCAAATAACTACCTAACCAACTCCCTAACCAACCAACACCAAACATTATCAACACACAACCCAATAACCAACCAACCCCTCTCATATTCGGCCAAGAGCAACCCCCCTTGTGGCCGAACCCTATTAGCACTAGGAAACTCCCTCCTATGTTTAAATCTATTTAAAAGGCTCATATATATATATATATATATATAATAATAATAATTTATCACCAAACCCTAACCCTAACCATAAAAAATCTCTTTCCTCCTCTTATGGACGACCCCTCCTCTCTCTCCAACGTGTAAGAGCATCCCCTTGCCATCTCTCCCTCACAACATCATCTCATTCACCAAAAACCCCCTCATCTCTTCTAAAAGCTCCACTCTTCATCATCCTTCCACCATATCTCCATCCAAACACCATTAAACCTCCAAGAATAACCTCATCTTTCCCAAAAAATATCAAGAACCCATTGTCATTATCAATAACCCATCAAGAAGGGAGTAGCAAGCCAAGCACAAGCAAGGAAGAGTGTTTCTTGGAGAAGAAGAAGCGCCATCATTCAAGCCTCCAAAAATTTTGGTAAATCTTTAATCTTTCTTTCTAAAATTCTATTGCATGATCCTTTTAGGTTATATAAAATTATTGATTTAGAACCCATATTTTTCCATCTTGTTCTCATATTAGAAAATATAAAAAAATTATGATAGGTTGGTGATAATTCACTTGCCGGTAGAACTAGTTTGAGAATTTTAATGTAGTTACTTGAGGGAATCGTTATTAATTTTTAAAATTAAATTAATAAGTATTTATTTGCTAGAAATTAAGTGTTTTAAAATTATTTTTTGTTATTTTGATATCAAATCTGAACCCTATAATTAAGGGCCACTAGCCTAGGTTTTGGGGTAATTTTGAGGCATTATTTTGCTAGTAAATAGATGATGATTTGGATAGAAGATAGAGGTAAATATTTTTTGAGATTAAATCAGAATATAATATGATATAAAATAATTTTTAATAAATATAAATCATATTAATGGACTGGCAATGTCCCGAACAAGTTTCGGACAAAACTAGTAAACCTAAAGTAGCCATAATATTGAAATATATTTATTTTATCAAATCTGAAAATTAATTTTTAAAATAAATATAAATTATATTTAAATCAAGATTATATGATGTATTATGATTTATGTTTATGTCCTTTAATTGGAGACTTAAACTTAAATTTTGGAAGTCAAAAACCAAGAAACTAGGTTCCGATACCCTGTAAAAGTAAAAAAGGTTGTTAGAAATAATAACGGACTTGGTTTTACATGACAAAGAATACAATTATATAAATAAGTTATAATTACGAGAATTCTTGATTAGACTCTTAAGCATTTTATTGGTGTTTAGGTCAATTGAATTTCGAAGGAGTTGACGCGGGATCATCTTTACCACCACTGACGGCAGAACCAGGCAAGTGTACCTAGCCAAGATGTTTACAGTTCTAAATTATTTATTTAATTTATTTATGCATTAGACATTATATTTATGTGGCTTGATTGATGTACTTGTTGAGCCTAGGGCCGTTATATGATACTTTGTGTCCGAACAAGATTCGGGTACCAACATCCTCTGCAGAGTCGAGTAGCGTAGTCAGAGAGTCATATTTACGAACCCATGTTGGTGCAAACATTATTTGCACATCCAACCATAGGACACTGGACACGATATTTGTAAACACCCTAATTTTTAGATATTAAATTTTAAATTTTACTATTTTTAATTACTGAGATTAAAGGAGGATTTTCTGTAATTTTTAGTCATTTATAATATATAATATTCATAGATTTATAATTATGTGTATTTAATTAATTATTAATATAGTGCAAAAAATATATTTTTGGGTGTACAACTATTATTAGAGTATTGTATAATTTTTCTGGAAATAATTGAGGTCCAAAACTATTTTTAGTTGGCCATATATATATATATATATATATATATATATGGTTAATAATTAAACCAACCCAAATCGACCCAATCCAAACCAACCGAACCCTAGACCCATACCCGAAACCCTAAACCCGGCTACCCAAACCCGGAACCAAACCCACCTGAACCCGCTGCTACAGTACTCTCATATAACCCCCTACCCGACCGATCCCTTCCTCTCCCCCGAAATCGACACTGACCCATCCCCTTCCTCTCCCAATAATGTGGCGCCCCGTTCCCCCTATTCGGGGAGCACGGCTAAGAAATACAAATCGGCATCGTTCGATCGGGATAGATTGAATCAAGATCTTATCTTTGTTATGGATTTGCTTCTTCAGAATCGATTCCCATATTCAGTGGACCGTGCCCCGAGGATGGACTTAGCGGCAGAGTCAAGAGGGACCTCTCCGCTGCAAGTTTTTTTGCCTAATTTTCGCTGTCGTCTTGTTGCTTTTGTGCTTTTGAGTTAATTTTTGGATTTGCATTTTCTTGAACAATTTTGATGGATTTTATTACTTTCGTTCGTTGAATTGCATTCCATTCCGAGTTTGGAAAGAGTTGAAGAGGTATTGATCAACTATTCGTGGCAATGTAGGTGATCATGCAGTAGACGTCGTACGAACGGAGTCTTGAAGCACCTCTTTCATTTTCTTTCTCCAACCAACTAGTGAGTGGCTATATTCGATTCAGTTGACCCTTCTTCCAAGTCTTCACATCTAAAATCTTGCCTTTTTGCTTATTCCGATCAAACGATACCATAATAACTAAAAGATGTTCATTATCAATAAAGAGAACTTTTTTATGTTTCAATATTATGTTTTAATTATCTGCGTACTCTGAATTTGTGCTCATTTTATAAAATACCTTAGTCTTGTGTGGTGCGCAACCTAGGCACGCACGACGTCATGCTCGGGGGATGACTATCGATTCCACGAAATCGAGGCGTGACATATTGGTATCAGAGCACAGCTTCAAGTTCCTTTGACCCTCGTGTCGGAAAAGTTCCTTTAACGATCTATTCCCTATATGAACTCTTGAACTCGTTAGGCCAAAATAAGATACGTTCCATACAATGAGTCCATAATACATTATGAACCTAATATAAGTTACCTTCTTTTAAAGGAATGACTCAAGCGCAAGCATTAGCGCTAGCACAAAGAGAGGTACAAGCCCAAGAAAGTAGTTCCGACACCTCAAAAATTTCTCGAAGCCAGCGAGCCATGCCTCATGTCGACCCGACTGAGCAAATGATACGGATGTTTGAGGCTAGCCAACAGAGGGATGAGGCTCGTTATGAGCAAGCCGAGAAGCGCGTGGAAGAACGACTGAGTAAGTTTGAAGGCAATTTAGAAACCCGATTTGTAGTCCAACAAAAGCAGGTAGATATCCTACAACAGATCGTTCAGACCTTGGCCTCCAACGATTCCGCGGCAACAGCAGTGACACCGGCATCTGAAGTCGAAATGCCTCAAACTCCAAGGAAGAAGAATATGTCATTTCGACTGATGAATGCCCCTGCCGCTTTCATAGATTTGATGAACTGTGTGTTTCGACCCTTTCTCGACAAATTTGTGGTAGTTTTCATAGATGGCATCTTAGTGTACTCGAAGAACAAGGATGAACATAAAGGACACCTGCGGATGGTGCTTCAAACTCTTCGAGACAATAAGTTGTATGCGAAGCTAAGTAAATGCGAGTTCTGGTTGGACATCATATCTTTTCTTGGGCACATTATTTTCGCAGAGGGCATCTTAGTTGACCCGAAGAAAGTAGAAGCCATCGTGAAGTGGAAAAGGCCGGTGTCAACTAGCGACATTCGAAGTTTTCTTGGTCTAGCAGGCTACTACAGGAGACTTATAAAAGATTTTGCAAGGATCGCCTCACCTCTGACTCATCTCACTCGGAAGGGAGTAACGTTCGCGTGGACGGACGACTATAAAGCTTCATTTATGGAGTTAAAGCAGCGACTTGTCTCAGCACCAATTCTTACCCTTCAGGACAGACCCAATAATTTTAAGATCTATAGCGACGCCTCAGAAAAGGGTTTGGGATGTGTCCTTATGCAGAGGGACAAAGTGATAGCCTTTGCGTCGAGGCAGTTAAAGCCTTACGAGAGAAATATCCAACGCACGACCTGGAGCTCGCAGCGGTGGTGTTCGCGCTGAAGTTATGGCGGCATTACCTTTATGGCATACCGTGCAAAATCTACACTGATCATAAAAGCTTAAAATATCTTTATACTAAAAAGGATCTAAATCTACAACAACGATGCTGGCTTGAACTCCTTAGCGACTTTGACTTGATGATCAGATACACACCGGGCAAGGAAACGTTGTAGCTGATGCGCTGAGTCGAGTGTTCATTAGGAGCTTGGCTATCAATGACAGGCTGCGACAGGATCTTGAAAGTTTGGGCATTACACTCCGAATCAGATACAAAAAGGGGGCGCAAGTGGCTCAGTTGTGCCTCGAACCAGACTTGTTGGAGAAAGTAAAGTCCGCTCAGAAGGACGACCTATTCCTGGAAAAGATGCGAAGTCTTATCTCAGCAGGAAAGGCAACCGACTTTACGGTAAGCACGGACGAAATGATGCGGGTGAAGGAAAGATTGTGTGTTCCTAACGATGCAAACCTCAGAAAGGAGATACTCAACGAAACCCACTACGCGAGTTACACTTCACATCAATGTAGCACAAAGATGTATCGAGACCTCCGTACAATATTTTGGTGGCACGACATGAAAAGAGATGTGGCACTGTTGGTGTCGTAATGCATGGCTTGTCATAGGGTAAAGTCCGAGCACCAGAAGTTGGACGGAGAGATGCAGAACCTTGTTATACCAGAGTAGAAATGGGAACACATAACGATGGATTTTATTGTTGGTTTGCCAAAGACGCAACGGGAGAACGATGCCATCTGGGTCATCATCGATTGACTTACCAAGTCAGCTTACTTTCTGCCTATCAAAGTTACTTAGAGTGCCGACCACCTGGATCAGATCTACCTCAATGATATCGTTCGACTCCACGGCGTGCCCGTATCCATTGTCTCTGATCGAGATGGACGATTCTTATCAATCTTTTGGGAAAGCCTTCAGTCAGCAATGGGGACGAAGTTGAAGTTCATCTCCGCCTACCATCCTCAGACAGACGGCCAGACAGAGCGGGTCAACCAAATCCTCGAAGACATGCTACGGCTCTGCGCCTTGGACTTGAAGAAAATTGGGACATGCATCTACCGTTAGCCAAATTTGAATACAATAATAGCTATCAATCCAGCATTTAGATGACGTCGTATGAGGTATTGTATGGACGAAAGTGCAGATCCCCGATATGATGGGATAAAGTTGGTAAACGGTAAATTCTTGGCCTGGAACTCGTGGAACAAACCATCCAGAAGATCCGTTTGATCCGTGAACGACTGAAGGTAGCAAAGAGTCGTCATAAAAGCTACTCAGACACGCATCGACGACCTCTTGAGTTCTCAGTAGGCGATCGGGTATTTCTCAAGGTCTTGCCCATGTGAGGAGTTACCAAATTTGGAGCAAAGGGGAAGCTAAGTCCAAGATTTGCCGGCCCGTTCGAGATACTGAAGCGAGTCGCCCCAGTCGCATATCAGATTGCCCTACCACCGTCACTATCTAAAGAGCACAATGTCTTCCATGTTTCACAGCTTAGGAAGTACATGTACGACCTGAGTCATGTAGTGGATCTTGATCAATTGGACTTAAGGGCATACTTGACATATGTTGAACATCCTGTGCGGTTCTTAGATCACAAGGAGAAGCTGCTTCGAAGTCGTCTGGTTCCTCTCGTGCGCGTGCTTTGGAAAAATCATTCGGTCGAAGAATCGACCTGGGATCTTGAGTCTGAGATGAGTAAACAGTTTTCTTTATTATTTCATAGTGGTAGGTTCTAATCCTAAGTTTCATGGACGAAACTTCCTATTAGTTGGTTAAGATGTGGCGACCCGTTCTCCCTATTTAGGGAGCGCGGCTAAGAAATAAAAATTGGTTTCGTTCGATTGTGATAGATTGAATCAAGATCTTATTCTCGTTATGGATTTGCTTCTTCGAAATTGATTCCCATATTCAGTGGACCGTGCCCCGAGGATGGACTTAGCGGCTGAGTCAAGGGGGACCTCTCTGCTGCAAGTTTTTTTGCCTAGTTTTCGCTGTCGCCTTGTTGCTTTCGTACTTTTGAGTTAGTTTTTGGATTTGTATTTTCTTGAACGATTTCGACGAATTTTATTGCTTTCGTTCATTGAATTGTATTCTATTCCAAGCTTGGAAAGAGTTGAAGAGATATTGATTAGTTGTTCGTGGCAATGCAGGTGATCGTGCAGTAGACATCGTGCGAACGGAGTCCTGAAGCACCTCTTTCCTTTTCTTTCTTCAACCAACTAGTGAGTGGCTATATTCGATTCAGTTAACCCTTCTTTCAAGTCTTCACATCTAAAATCTTGCCTTCTTGCTTGTTCCGATCAAACGATACCATAATAACTAAAAGATGTTCATTATCAATAAAAAGAAATTTTCCATGTTTTAATATTATGTTTCAATTATCTGCGTACTCTGAATTTGTGCTCATTTTATAAAATATCTTAGCCTTGTGCGGTGCGCAACCTAGGCACGCATGACGTCACGCCCGGGGGACGACTATCGATTCCACGAAATAGGGGCAAGATAAGTAACCCCCTTCACACCCCTCCCCATATATACACTACCACTATCAGAGCAACCACCAGCATCTCCTCTACCACTCCGACCATCGCCGACCGCCGACGACCGCCAGACCGCCGTGCTCCACCGCCACGACAACCGCTCCGACTTCACGATTAACAGCACACAACGAGGTACCCTTCTTCTCTCCCATTTTTCTCCCTACATAATAGATATAACAGCGACCCGTCGAGTGCTATACGAAGACCATATGACCCCCTTGAACCCTGTGTAATTAATTTAGTATATCGTGTCTTGTGTCGATCGTAAATTATGACACAAAACAGGAAAAAATGACCAAGTTTTGGGAACAAAAATTGTTCCAAGTACGCATGTTTGAGTCCCGTTATCTCCATAACAGCACACGATACTAAAATTCTTCTTGAACAGTAATTTAGACAACATAACCTAGTTTTAATCCCTTTAAACAATTTAATTTAATTTGATGTATGCTGTGATTTATTTGCTGTTGAATTTTATAAACTTGATTTTTTAAACCCAAATTTTCCATAAACGGGGTGCATCCCGCTAAACAAGTTGACTTCATCGTGTTTGAATTATTCCTAAAGGCGCGTATCGTCAACGCGGACATGTAGGATTTCACAAAAGTTGATTTGGATGTGCGTGCACACCGAAATTAATGAATATCCGTCAAAAAATACCGTATCGGCATGTTCTGACACTCATCATAATTTTGTGTGTGCTTGTTATTTCGTAAAAAAATTTGAGCCATCGAATTCGAAGCGTTATGCTATTCATGTGACCCAAGTTTCGTTCGATTCTGAGAACATTGATGAAACACCATTTTGTGGGCCCTACGGTTCCACTTGACGGGCGATTTCGTGACCAGCTCATCGAAATCCAGTTCTGGATGTTCTGTTGGGTTCGTATCTTCGTTATGGACTCGTAGAGACTAAGTTTGATGAATTTGGAGAACTTTATCTCTGGTACATTTTTCGGTGCGAAGTGGGCTACATGTGGATCCCGCTTTGATCCAAAACTGTCAATTTTGCTCCTGTATTCAAATTGGACTTATGGGTAGTCAATCCTACCTATTTCAAGTATTCTGAGAGCAATGGTGATATTTGTTTCAGCATCCGGAGGCGTACTTGGAGATTCCACTGTTACAAAAGCAACTGACGGAGTTCAGAGCCCAGGCAAGTGTACCTTGCCAACTTGCAGTAGATCATGTGATATTATTTGCTTGTATTATTTCTATATACTTCTATGATGTACCTGTTCAACCTAGGACCGTGAGACATTTCTCAGCGTCCGAACAAGATTCGGGTGTCGAAGTCGTACGCGGAGTCGTATAACGTCATTTAGAGATTTGATTCTACGATCCTATTTTTACGCGATTGTCTTACCAAGTACGTCATACCATAGGACACTTGACACTATTCATGTGACAGAATCTTTCCTGAGTTATTCATGGTGATTCTATATAGGCTTACAGGATTCGTGATATAAAACTTGCATATATAGAGATATCATTATGACTCGTTGTACTATTGTACTAGATAGACGTCATGATCTTACGTGTTATGGATATGAGACGTTGTGGACATGAGACATGAGGTTATATTGGGTAGGAAGAGACACACAGGCTACAGGCTGATTATATATATACTACTGGAATACATGATACTACTTGCTTTGGCACTTATACTAGAGTCGTGATACTACTTGCTGCTATAGGCTCCCCGTCACAGAGACTGTAGTGGTCTCAGCCTGAGTACTAGTGATGCTCTCATTTTCATTTTATATAGCTGGTTACATAGCTTGCCCTGAGGATATAATTTTATTTACTGTATTTCTTTTGGCTTGAGTGTTTCTTGTACCTTGTTATGTCCCCTGAGGACCTGTATCCAGATTATATCACCAGGTACAGCAGAGGAGGATTACCCCAAGGTTTACGGGACAGGAGCTAACGTTGGAGCAGTACTAGCACCAAAGGACGAGGTTGTGCCGGAAGATTTCTCCTGAGTATTCAGTTTCATACTCAGTTATTTATGCTCATTGTTATTTCATATATTGACTTATGGACATATGTATTGACGTTATTCTCTTTTCTTATTTTATCGGGTTGTTCCCCGAGACACTACTTATGTTGACTTGATGATGAACAATTTCCTTTATCTATGATCTTGACTGGTTTATCATATTGACTTGTGTTTACTTTCTGTGGATGAGATTATAATTATACTATGATAGATGGTGTAGACTGCATTTATATTTTTTACAGCTTAAGTGCACTCTAACCGGTCCATTAAATTGGATTTGCCCATTGGAGTTGTGATGTTGGCCATTGCCACGTGGGTAGTCCCTTGGTATTTTGGGAATGGGACGTGACAATATTCATGTGACAGAGTCTTTCTTGACTTGTTCGTGGTACTTGGATTCTGTATAGGACTACATGATGCATGATATATGGATGATTATAGTGATACATAGTGACTAAGACTTGTGCTGAGAGTTAGAGGTCATGAGCTTGCGTGTCTTGATTGAGACGTGAGGTTACATTTGGTGGGGAGAGTCTTCATGATTCTCTGGGCATATTTTACTTATTACTATTTATGGTGTATTAGGCTTTAGGTTCCCTCTGCGGAATCTAATGTATTATATATATATGTACAGCTTCCTCCTGGTTCCCCCACGCGGAGCCTTGAGTGTACTATTAGATTACGGAAGTGTCCCTTGAGATCTTCCGTGAGTACCAGCCCGGGTACGAGTCTATACTCTCATTTGCATGTCACATAGTTGGTTACAGTAGTTTACCCTAGAGGGTTTATTACGTTGTTTACTTCTGGCTTGTTATTTTCTTGTACCTTGTTACGTCCATCTGAGGACCTGGTCCCCTACCAGTTTTTGTAGCATAGACGATTATGGAGTCTTTGGAGTTGCTGATATGTGATGCTTGTCATGCGGGCATTGGTGTCAGGTACTTATATCATTTCTACCAGATTTATGGTTATTTATTCATATTGTTTATTTATTTCCTGATGTAGCCTAGTTTTTTATAAGCCCATATTTATTTTTCGAGTCTATTCGAGCTTATGTGTTACTGGACGGCCGACTTTAGCACATGTAGTTCATTCTTGATATTTTGTTCTTTATGTGGATTGTGACATAGATATTTTCAGCATTCTTAGATAGTTACCATTATTATACAGCTTATACGTATTCAGGTCGGACCAGAGTCTTGTCGAATGCGTAGCTGACATGTTATGTATTCCTAATCCTACGTATTTTGGGACTGGGACGTGACATTCTTCCTTGCAATGGCAGTTGCAGATGGACATAACATAGTTACAACTCACAGAAGAAGAAGAAGAAGAAGAAGAAGAAGAGACTTTGCTTGCTGGGGTGATAAAAATTACCGTTGCTCAAAGCAAGATTCACCCTCACATGATCTGCTTCCAAGAACTAGCAAGTTCACGAAGAACTTCTTGAATGCTCGTTGTCGTCCCTGTCTGGACTCGCACGAACTCCCTGGACTCCAATGGTGGTAGCAGCAACAACTCTCTTCGTCTCCTATTTTTCGAAATTCGTTCTCAATGAGGCACGAAGAGAGTATTTATAAATAGTGGGTGAAAACTGTAGCCACCCATCAGTTACAGAAAGATAGGAACAAATTAATTACGAATCCCTAAAAGATAGACATGAATTAATTTCAAATCCCACAAAAAATGGATCTGAATAACAGACCATATCTTTCTATAACCGTTCAAATATATTCGCAGCAGCAGCACATGCGGCCTGCCCAATAGTAAAAGTACGCCGATAAAGCGCCACTTTGCGCCATTGAGTCTGAGTCGCTTAGCTCCTATGAAAATAATTCAAAAAACGTGACAAAAAGCATAAATATTTTCATTGAGTAGTTAATCATTTTTCTTCCTAGAAAAATACCTCCACATGGCACCCATATGCCGCACCACATATTATATTGAGATATCCATTTGGTGGTGTAGTCAATATGGGACTATTTTTACTAGTCTAAAGAAAACAATATCAACACCAGCAATATGTTGCTAAATCTTATGAAATATTGTTACTGTAAGTTTTTTATAAGTTAACTATTAGCTAAATTTTGTTTTGTAACCAAGTGTTGAAAGCTATATCATGATCAATAGAAGCACGGACCTAAAATATCGCGGAAATGCTCTTTTGGCCCGCGATTTGGAGGGGACCGGTTATGCTCGGGGTCTTTGTGCTGAATATATCATTGTGTTTCTTTGCATGGCTATTGTGAGCAGGTCCTAACTTGATATATTGTGAGCAGTACTAATATGAGACTCATGAGACGTCTGTTTTTTTAGAGGATATTAATTTTTTTAATATTATTTAATGTAATGTATTCTTTAGTCATAATAAAAAAAATTTGTTATAGAATATTTAAACGCCTTATAATAGAATATTAAGAAACAAATTAATTAGTCGGATATAGAAAATAATTTGGTGTAATCGTTATCAAAATCCTTTCATCTTTTGTTGCTATATAAATCTGACTCTCTCAATCTCCTTTATTCTCTCTCTCTCTCTCTCTCTCTCTCTCTCCTTTGTGTGTGTTTCTTGGAGCACTCTCTCTCTCTCTCTTATCATTTGTGTATGATTTTTTGGAGCTAATTGAACAACGGAACAAATTATAATTTTATTTTTTGATTTACAACGTCTTCAATTTTATTAGTATTTTATTATGACATTTATTATTTTGGATATAATATTTTTTTTAAAAATTTGTGTTTGTAATACTATTGTATTAGTATAGATTAATATTTTTTTATACAAATATTAAACTTTGAGGCCAAGCATTTTTAGAGTTCTGTCTCACCTCAACAAATCTAAAGCCCTGCACTGACTGTTAGCATGCATGTGTTGGTATTTTGCTTCCATCATACTTGTTTTTGTAATGTCATTGTGTTTTATTCCATTTAACAGTCCTTCTTTGTGGTTTTTATTGTACGGACCTTTCTCTTGAATGGAAGGCTGTTAGGTCTTTGCTTGGCCGGCAACATCACCCTAAAATTATTGTCTGCTGACCTTCTTCTTTCTATATCATTTGTGTTTAAAATTTGATGTGCACCCCTTCTTCATGTTAAATCAATTTCGTCCAATTTTTTCCTTTTCAAAAATTAAAAATTATTGTTGTTTGTTCTAACAATTAAGTAAAATAATAAAAATATTATGTTCTTCTCAAATAGTATTTTTTTTTTAAATAATTATTGTTTATTCTTTCTAAGTATATAAAATATAAACAATACACATGTGTGCACGCATATATATATATATATATATATATATATATATATATATATATATATATATATATACCAATCCGAAAAATAATAGGTCTATTTCTAAAATAAAATCAACATCTCTTTTAACAAATTTATCAACAGCAAAATTCTAGACATAATAAAATAATTTTCTTCTTTTACTTCTAGTTGTTTTGTCGATAAAATGAATAAAAACAGAAAATTAGGCCAACACGTAAAAACATGAGGTGAATCTCGTTAAGCTATTTGTTCTCGAGAACAAATGTATGTCGCAATCTATTTTGTCTTAGAAATAAAAGTATGCTTTACTATTTGTCACCCATATCGACAATTTCTATTGTAAAGCTATGTCCATCCTACTTAAGCAAGGGATCTATCAACGCGTCACCAGTACCACCTCTCTCTCTCTCTCTCTCTCTCTCTCTCTCTCTCTCTCTCTCTCTCTATATATATATATATATATATATATATATGGCCCCCCCCCAATATATTACAAACAAAAAAGTTTGACAACAACCCTAACAAGAACCATAAACAAAAATATTGAGAAGCAAAGGAGAAAAGGATGGAAAGGGAATAAACCAAAATACAAAACATTGGAGAGTGACTTGTTAGAGCATCCTTACTATTTGAGATTCTCTAATATAATTTGGAACTCAAAATAAAAAAAGATAAAAGATAAATATAGAATGAGTTGGATTTGTATAAGAATATTAGAAAATAATAAAATGAACTCCGGTCCCAAAGATTGTATAGTAAAAATTAATGTGAAAAAAATAATATAAAAAATAAAATCTAGAAAGTTGAGTTCCAAATTGAGACTTACTATTATACAAAATGGGTTCCTATAATCTAGAATCTAGAAATTGGGAGGTCCCAACCTATAGCTCCCATGGGTGGGATGGAACCCAAAATCTAGAAATTAGAACTATGAATGGAACTTACTATTTTACAAAATGAGCTCGTACATTTAAATCTAGAATCTACAATGTGGGATGAACCTTACTAATGATGTTCTTAGCAAACATGCCTACATTTCTCCAATGATTCCACACTAAGCTCTAGTTTTTAAAAAAAATAAAAAAATAAAATAAAAATAATCACACGAGATATTCTTATTTTAAAAAAAATGTAAGAAGATGATAACATTGACCATCCAATTTTTTTTTCATAATAAGAATATCCATTGTCAATTATTTTAAAATAGAAATACCACATATAATAAATATAAAAAAAAAATATTAGAATATTATATATATATATATATATATATATATATATATATATATATATATATATATATATATATATATATATATATATATATATATATAATCACAACCTCCTAACTATAATGGCTAGTTGATGGAAACATACCACATCCCGACAGATTGGATATTATACTAATTATTTAGATCGAGTATTTTTGTTTTTTTTAGAAGCAATATCAAAGGTGTTTGGTAATATCCATCTTTTGCTTATTGTTTGATAAATTGATTTCTTTAGACAAATTTTGAAAGACATGGAGATATTCAAGCAAAAGACAGAATGCGTTTACTTTTGCCATTTCTAAATAACAATAGTTCGAAATGTAGTATAAGACTAACTTGGTTGAAATTGGTAGTAGAGACAAATTTAAAAACAGTCTTTCACATATTTTTAATATAGAATTATTTACGTTAACTATCTCCATATTTTATGTTTATTATACGAATCGCTCATGCTTTAAAATTAATTACACGGAATATTCTGTGAAGAAGTAGTAGGAGATAATAATCTAGGTCTTTCATTCATTATGATATTATATATATATATATATATATATATATATATATATATATATATATATATATATATATATATATTTTAACTTGTACCTAAGTCACATGGGCCAATCACCATATATACAATTTAATCATACAATTTAAGCTCAATACCCCTCCTCCCCCCTTCAAGTTGGAGCATGCAAGTCACAAATGTCCAACTTCCGCAAAAGAAACTCAAATTATCGTTTGCCCAAAATTTTGGTGAAAACATTCGCCAATTGCCCATCCGTCGGCGCATGAGATGGACGAATAACTCCATCAAGAATAACATTCCTCAAAAAATGATAATCCACCTCAATGTATTTTGTGCGCTCATGAAAAACTGGATTATGCGCAAGATGTAAAGCAGATTGGCTATCACAAAACAAATTCATAGCACACGAATGTTGTACCCCAAACTGCCAAGCAACCCTTTGAGCCACTTAAGCTCACACATGACCACCGTCATCGCACGGTATTCAGCTTCGGCCGAAGAGCGGGACACCGTCACCTTTTTTTTTGTCTTCTAAGAGATAGCAAATCACCAAGCAAAACCAACCAACCAGACAAAAAACGTCTCGTGATGGGACAACTCGTCCAATCGGAATGACACAACCTCCGGAGCCACAAATCACAGTCATAGTGAAGGAGAATGCCTTGACCAGAACAAACTTTCAGATATCTAACAACCATCAAAGCCGCATCACAATGATCATGTCGGGGCTCATGCATAAACTGCGACAAGATGTGAGCAGCGTAAGCCAAATCCAACCAAGTAAACGAAAGATAGATCAGCCGTCCCACGAGTCACCGATATGCTTCCCCATCCGACAACAGTGGACTTGTAGAGCGTGCCAGTTGATGATATTGTTCCATGGAAAAGCTTGCGGGCTTCGCACCCAATAATTATGTCTTAGAGATAATGTCAAGTGTATATTTCCGTTGGCACAAAAAAAAATTTCCCGCACTACCTCAACTCCAAGAATAAACTTCAACACCCCAAGGTCCTTCATATGAAAGCATGTACTCAAATAATTCTTAAAGGCAGTAAGAGCAGCAAAATTATTGCCAGAGAGAATCAAATCGTCGATATACACAAGAACATTCATCTGAACGTCCCCTTTATGAAGAGTAAAAAATGAGTAGTCAGAGTACGATTGGCAAAATTCGTACTCCCGTAAAGAAGATGCCAACTTCGCAAACCAACAACGAGGCGCCTGTTTAAGCCCATATAGAAATTTTTGAAGCCGACATACATGATCAGGACGTGTGGTTCAGAAACCATATGGTAGTTTCATATACACTTCTTTGATTTAGCGTCCTGTAATCGATACACAAACATACCGTCCCGTCCTTCTTCGGCACAAATAAGATGGGTGCTCCCTATGGAGAAACACTAGTCCGAATGAAACCCTTGTCTAAGAGATCATTTACTTTGACCTTCAACTCAACCAACTCTTTCGGTGCTAGTCTGTATACGGGGGAAGTAACTGGCTCGACTCCGGGAGTCAACTTTATAGTGAACTCTATCTCTCTGTCAGGTGGCAGGCCTGGAAGATCCTCGGGAACACATCCTCAAACTCTGATATAATGCGGGGGTACACCAGTTCACCTTCTGCAATGTGTGCCGCTAAGGTAGGTTGGACACCATGCTCTCAGGCTCCCCGAAGAAACTCAAACTCAGGGTGATCTGGTGGTCTAAATATAACGCAACCATGTCGGCAATCTAGCGTCGCGTGGTATTGGCTCAACCAATCCATGCCTAGGACAATGTCATAGTCTAGACTTAACCTCATAATAAATTCTTCTGTTCTATTTACAAACACTAATCCTCCATAAAAGTTTCCTTTTTGTGTTTTCTCTCCCCTAATTTATAAATACTCTTCTCCTCAAAATTCCTCCCTAAAATTATATTCCTCAATTTTCTTCTTTCTGTTATTTATTTCTCCGAGTCACCATAGTAATTTAATAATGGTATCACCCGAGCACATGCTAGAATTTCTGGTATCAGATAATCATCTTCCAGGTGTGAGCCTAAAATTTTATCTTCTCAATTTCATAATATCGTTCCTGGTATCGTTATCATGGGCTACAACTAATTTCTAGCATCTAGCTATGTATTTCCATAAATTATTCTAGAGGGTTAGGATCAACAATCTTTCTAGCTTCCAGTATTTCTCAAATCACTACTATCTTAAGTAAGGGTGGGGTTTTATCAGTTCTAGGAACATACTACTAGGTCCAATTCTCTTGCTAACCATCTACACTAGTTCTAGAATCTAAAAAGAACCTATCGACCTATCCTACTAAGGGTAATCATCTTCTCACAAAATATTACATTAATCAAGTCTTCTATCGTCTAGACTACGATCTTCTTCTGGAGGGAACCATCAAGCACAAGCATTCGTCTTTCCAAAATAAAGGGAGATGAGAAACAATGATAACGATATTGATGGAAAAGGAACGAATACAATTTGGAAGTCAAAGGACGATTATCAAATACAAAGAGAGTTTTAAAATTGATTATGGATTGAGATCCTATTCAACAATAATCCTAAATTGCAGGCTCGTTCAGTACAGTAACGTAACCGAAACAATATGCTCTGAGACCTGCATGGGCCACCACAAAAATTATGTCACGTCCCAGTCCCAGAATACATGGGACTAGGCCACGTGACAATGGCCAGCTACGTACCAAGGGGACTCCAGTCCGACTCTAAATACGTATAAGCTGTAAATGAGGGTCACTATCTAAATAACATGGTATACATGCCTATGTCTTAAACCACAAGGATATGTAATAAAGAAGGGAGAACATGTATCATGGTGTGCACCCCATACTACACTCGTCCGAATAGACTCGAAGAAAATAATATGAGTCTACAAATACTGGGCTATACTAGCAGAAAATAAGCAAATATCATAATAGCTGAACAATAAAAAAGTGAATACAAATATCGAGTAATAATACCTGCATACCGGTATAATACTCATCAGCAGCTCCAGCCTTCCGTCAGCAATCGATCCTATAATCTGGCACGAAACTAGGTCCTCAGAGAGACGTAACAAGATACAAAAATAGTATGCCATAGTAAAACAGAAAAGAAACATGTGTTACGCCGGTGTACTCTAGAATAACCACCTAAGTGAGATTCAACTTTGAAGACAATGTTCGACACATGGACTTTCCAAATATAAAACGATAGCTCCGAGGTACAGAGTCACACGGTGTGTACCGTAGCTCCGAGCACACAATCACACGGGTGATACTATGACTCCGGATACATGATCTCTACATAAATAAGAATATATATATATATATATATATATATATATATATATATATATATAGCGCGTGCAAAGCGTCTAGTAACTGTCTTTCCCTCCCAATATGGTCAACGAGACGCAACCGCTGCTCGCTGAACCTGAAACTTTATCTAACGGTCTCGTCATATTGAAGTATCTAGCACCAATCATGATCCTACAGTCATCACAGATTCCGGTCATGCTGACACTATCAGGATACAGAAAGTCTGGCACGATGACAGTGTATGAATGTGTCCTAGGGTTTCGATATAACCAAGTAGGTACATCAAGGTATCGAAAAACATCTAACAATCGATACAAAACGTTACCGACGAACGTCTGCACCCGGATATGACCCGGACGCTAAGTATCAATTCCGATCTAAAGCGCACACAAAGTATAGATGAAATAAACAATAAATCTAGAACTGAGATACAGAATGACAAGGTACACTTCCCTGGATCCGAATGTTGAAGGCGGGGCTCTGGTACAACATCCAAGTCCAAGGATCCCAAAGTACCTGAATCATGAAGAAGTACCCCAATAGTCCTATGTCAGCACTCTGCAATAACCTCGAGAAGTCCAATCTGGGCTGAGTCTACAAGTACCAAACATCTGACAGAGTCTAACCACGCTAATGTTGCTACGCCCACAAGGAATCCAGATTTTCTAGGTAAAAGCTGCACTGATCAGCCTCTACTCTCCTCAGGAGCAGTAGCTATTGTCGCTTCATTCTCTTCTTCACAAGCACGACCAGGGGATTGGTACAGGGAAAAGGTTGCAGAGGTGGCGGCGATGGGCTTTGGTCTGCAGGAACGGGAGGTCGGAGTCAATGGAGAACTCTGCCAACGATGAAGGAAGCCTATGCCCTGACTTACGGTGGGGACGAGCTCAAGTCCCGGAGGGCCGCCACCGGTGTTGTCTTCGGAGTAACTGCGGTAGTGCAGGTTTGACAATAACGTCTAGATCTTGGTGACGGTAGCTGTGACTGCGCTGTTATCTGAGCACCAGCCCGACAATATGCATAAGTTGATGCGGTGCCATCGACAGAGGCTTCTCCTGGGCCTCACACTAAGGCTACGGTGCTTGGGATTATCGCGGAGACTCATCGAGGATTCTCGACAACTCGAGCGTGGCGTTCTCAAGTTCTCTAAGTAATGGGTGTAGTCGATGTCGGAGATGCAGTCTATGGGTGGGGGTTGTGTTGGTAACAGCTGACGGTGGTGATGATGGTGGTGGAAGTGGTGCTCGAAGGTGGCGGAAGTGGTGCTCGAAGGTGGCGTTCAGTGACGATGACAGTGGAGGTGGCAAGGTGAAGGTGGAGTCATGGTGTTGATGGTGTCGTGCCCGACGGAGGTGGTGGTGATGGAGGTGATTGTAGCTCCCCGTTCCCCCGGTACGGGGAGCGCGGCTAAGAAACACAAACGGTATCGTTCGATCGGGATAGATTGAAACAAGAACTCGTCCTCGTTATGGATTTGTTTCTTCGGAATCGATTTCCATATTCAGTGGACCGTGCCCCCGGGATCGACTTAGCGGCAAAGTCAGGAGGGACCTCTCCGCTGCTATCTTTTAATGCCTCGGATTTCGATATCGCTTGTTGCTTTCGTGTTTTGAGTTGGTTTTGGGATTTTCTTGTTTTCCTTGAACAGTTTCGATAGTTTTCATTGTTTTCGTTCATTGAACTGTACTTTAATTTTGAGATTGGAAAGAGTGAAAGGATTATTGATCGAGCTGTTCGTGATGCAGGTGAACGAGCAGTAGGCGGCCTGAGAGCGGAGTCGTGAAGCGCCTCTTTCCTTCTCCCTTCCAACTATCCAAGTGAGTGGCTACCAACCCGATTAGCTAGCCCTGATTCCAAGCTTCACACCCTAAAATCTTGCATTCTCCTTTGCCCCGATCAAACGATACCAAGAAATAATAAAAGATACCAAGATAAAAAGGGAATAGACTTGAATTGTATTGCTTGTCAATTAAACTTGTGAACGGTTATATCTTTGCATGCTTGTTCATTCGGAATGTTTATCATATACATAGATGCAAGTTTGAATGTACAAAGATGTATCCTGAATGCATGAATTGAACATAGATGCAATGTAAATAAATCATGCAATATTGCTTGTCTTGTACTCATGTAGCCTCAGGGCAAATCACGTAGCCTCCGGGCGAATGCTTGTTAACGTAGCCTCCGGACGAATGATTGTTAATGTGCGATCACGGACAACTTGTGCACAAGGTACAGTTCCTGCGGACGGCTGCTGGGGCACTGGCACCGTTCCGACTCCGGACGGAACTAACGTTTAGTCTCACGTACTAGGACGGGGTGGTATGCGGCGCCTCACGTTCTTGCACGTAGCAAACCATCTTCGTCACAAACTAGTGTCCATTATGGCAATCAAGCCAGTGATCATCTTGTATATTTAAACCTATTGCAAACTAACTTGTGTCTTCGTGGCAGGGAAGGCATGGTAAGTATTGTGCAGGTAATTCAGACGGTCAGGTAAAATCCACCGAACGGTGGCACGTTCATTTCAGTATATTCTATATGCCGCTTACTTGTAAATGAACTAAGGCAAGATAGAAACCCACAAAATATGCATGCTTCATTAAAACAACGTGTTGATTGGTATAGTTCGGTTAGCTCGCCTTTACCAGTATGTTTTGACATGCTGACCCTCGTTGAAACAGGTTCTCCGCACTAAGGCGAACCGAGCGAGGAGCCGAAGTCATCTTCCCGATCCAGTCCAGCTGTTGGCGCATCTTCACCGCGCCCCTTGAAGCATTTTGAATTACTTGAAGAAGAAGCTTGCAACTTTTCATACACAATGCAGCTTCGTGGCAAAGCCGTCCTCCAGCCTGGAGGTCTTTATCATTTTGAGTTTATAAAGGGATGTAATGTACATGACTGCTATCTCATTTTGAGTCAACACTTTTGTAAGCCCGTGCGGCATATTAGCTGACTCGTTCAGGAGTTTGTAATAGATGTTCATTATCAATAAAGAGAATTTTTCCATGTTTCAAATCTGTGTTTCAATTTATCTGCGTACTCTGAATATGTGCTTGTTATGCAAATCATTAAAGCCTTGTGCGGGCGCAACCCCAGGCCCGCACGGTGGTCACGATTCGGGGGACGCCCTAACGATTCTACGGAATCGGGTCATGACATAGTGGTATCAGAGCACAGATTCAAGTTCCTTAGACTCTCGCGCTGGAAAAGTTCCTTTAACGATCAAATTCCTGTGTGAACTCTTGAACTCGCTAAGGCCAAAATGAGATACGTTCATGCAATAAGTCCATAATACATTATGATCCTAATGTAATTTACCTTCTTTTGCAGGAATGGCTCCAGCATAATCTGCAGCGCAAGCACCGGACGAAATGCATGGCCAAGGAAGTAGTTCGGGCACTTCGGGAAGTTCAGAGAGCCAGCGAGCCGTGCCAAGCATCGATCCCGTCCAGCAAATGTTGCAGTTGTTGGAGGCAAACCAACAAAGGGACGAGGCTCGCTATGAACGGGCCGAGAAGCGGGCGAAAGAGAGTCAGCTCAAGTTTCAAGACAATATAGAAGCACGATTCTCAGTCCAACAGAAGCAGGTGGATGCCCTGCAACAGATCGTTCAGACTTTGGCTTTCAACCATTCCACGGCAAGAGCGCCGACTCCGGTGGAACAGCCCGCGCTTGAAGTAGAGACGCCACAAATTCCAAGGGCGAGGGACGTGACTGCCTTCGACTTTGGCCACTTCAAGAAAGTCTGTAACACCCCATTCAACGGGACTGAGGACGCAATCGTAGCTCTAGATTGGTTGGCCGAACTTGAAGATCACTTCGCTCTGCTAGAGATCCCCGAAGAAAAGTTCGTCGCCTGCGCGCAACTACAGCTCCGCCTCAACGCACACAATTGGTGGAACGTGCATCGACGATCTCTCCAATTTGATCACGGAGAGGAGGCGATCTCATGGACGACTTTTTGTGTCGCGTTCGAAAAGGAGTTTGTACCCCCTCCAGTACAACGTCGGATGGAGAACGAGTTCGTGCAACTGAGGCAAGGCAGCATTACAGTCAAACAGTACTCTGCCGAATTCAACCGACTCTCCAAATTCGCTAGGGCCTATTTACTTGATGTAGCGAGTCGAGCTAGAAGGTTTGAAGGTGGACTACGTCCTGCCATCAATGCACACGTAGTCGTTCATCAGTATCGGACAATACGTAAAGTCATGAATCATGCCCTATCACTTGAACCACAGTATCCTCATGTTGCTGCCGGTGCTGTGCATACATCCAGTCACAAACACCAAAGCAACGAAGGAGGAAACACCGCTGCAAAGCGCCGCAACAACGGTGGTCCGCAGAGAGGGCAGCTATGTCACTTCTGCAAGAAGCCAGGGCACCTGGCCAACGAATATCGTCTGAAACAAGGATTATGTCTCATCTGTGGTGATGCAAACCACAGAATTCGTGACTGCCCCAAATACTCTGCTAAACATCCCCAACGTAACGTTCCCTGCTGGTAGGTCCTGTTCCAAAGTTTCGAGGACGAAACTTCTAATTGGTTGGGTAGGATGTAGCGCCCCGTTCCTCCGGTGCAGGGAGCGCGGCTAAGAAACACAAACGGTATCGTTCGATCGGGATAGATTGAAACAAGAACTCGTCCTCGTTATGGATTTATTTTTTCGGAATCGATTCCCATATTCAGTGGACCGTGCCCCCGGAATCGACTTAGCGGCAGAGTCAGGAGGGACCTCTCTGCTGCTATCTTTTAATGCCTCGGATTTCGATGTCGCTTGTTGCTTTCGTGCTTTGAGTTGGTTTTGGGATTTGCTTGTTTTCCTTGAACGGTTTCGATGGTTTTTATTCTTTTCGTTCATTGAACTGCACTTCAATTTCGAGATTGGAAAGAGTGGAAGAAGTATTGATCGAGCTGTTCGTGATGCAGGTGAACGAGCAGTAGGCGGCTTGCGAGCGGAGTCGTGAAGTGCCACTTTCCTTCTCTCTTCCAACTATCTAAGTGAGTGGCTACCAACCCGATTAGCTAGCCCTACTTCCAAGCTTCACGCCCTAAAATCTTGCATTCTCCTTTGCCCCGATCAAACGATACCAAGAAATAATAAAAGATACCAAGATAAAAAGGGAATAGACTTGAATTATATTGCTTGTCAATTAAACTTGTGAACGGTTATATCTTTGCATGCTTGTTCATTCGGAATGTTTATCATATGCATAGATGCAAGTTTGAATGTACAAAGCTATATCCTGAATGCATGAATTGAACATAAATGCAATGTAAATGAATCATACAATACTGCTTGTCTTGTACTCATGTAGCCTCAAGGCGAATCACGTAGCCTCCGGGCGAATGCTTGTTAACGTAGCCTCCGGGCGAATGATTGTTAATATGCGATCACGGACAACTTGTGCACAAGGTACAGTTCCTGCGGACGGCTGCTGGGGCACTGGCACCGTTCCGACTCCGGACGGAACTAACGTTTAGTCTCACGTACTAGGACGGGGTGGTATGCGGCGCCTCACGTTCTTGCACGTAGCAAAGCATCTTCGTCACAGACTAGTGTCCATTATGGCAATCAAGCCAGTGATCATCTTGTATATTTAAACCTGTTGTAAACTAACTTGTGTCTTCGTGGCAGGGAAGGCATGGTAAGTATGGTGCAGGTAATTCAGACGGTCAAGTAAAATCCACCGAACGGTAGCACGTTCATTTTATTATATTCTATATGCTGCTTACTTGTAAATGAACTAAGGCAAGATAGAAACCCACAAAATATGCATGCTTCATTAAAACAACGTGTTGATTAGTATAGTTCGGTTAGCTCACCTTCATCAGTATGTTTCGACATGCTGACCCTCGTTGAAACAGGTTCTCCGCACTAAGGCGAACCGAGCGAGGAGCCGAAGTCATCTTCCCGATCCAGTCCAGCTTTTGGCGCATCTTCACCGCGCCCCTTGAAGCATTTTAAAGTACTTGAAGAAGAAGCTTGCAACTTTCCATACACAATGCAGCTTCGTGGCAAAGCCGTCCTCCAGCCTGGAGGTCTTTATCATTTTGAGTTTATAAAGGGATGTAATGTACATGACTGCTATCTCATTTTGAGTCAGCACTTTTGTAAGCCCGTGCGGCATATTAGCTGACTCGTTCATGAGTTTGTAATAGATGTTCATTATCAATAAAGAGAACTTTTTCATGTTTCAAATCTGTGTTTCAATTTATCTGCGTACTCTGAATATGTGCTTGTTATGCAAATCATTAAAGCCTTGTGCGGGCGCAACCCCAGGCCCGCACGGCGGTCATGATTGGGGGGCCTCCCTAACGATTCTACGGAATTGGGTCGTGACAGTGATGGTGTAGTTGTTGTTGGTCGGGGTGGTGATGTTGTCGTGGTGGTGGCAGTAGCCAACAGTGGTGTTCGGTGGAGATGGCGGTGAAGGTGGCTGCGGTGGATGGTGATGTCGATGGTGTAGGAGGTGATGGTGGCATCGGGTTATGGTGTTGGCAGTGGTAGCAGCGGTGGAGGTGGCAATGGAGGGTCGGTGGAGATGTTTTTGGTGGTGGTGCGGGTGTCGTGGTCGGGGTGGAGTAGGGGGCAGCAGTGGAGGTTCGTGGTGGAGGTGGTGGTGTCGATGGTGTTGGAGGTGATGGTGGCAGCGGGTTGTGGTGGCTGTGGTATTCGTGGTGGTGTTGGCGTCGGTGAAGGTGGTGTTGTAGGCGGTGGCAGCGACGGGTCGTGGTGGCTGTTCTGTCGGTCATGGTGGCAGCGTGTTGGTGACGGTGGTTTGTTCGTGGAGGTGGAGTTGGCCGGAGGGGGTGGAGTTGTAGGAGGTGCTCCGGCGGAGGAGTGAAGAAGAAGAAGAAGAAGGAGAATAATGAAGAATAAGAAGAAGAAGAAGAAGAGAAGAAGAAGTAGGGAAGAAGAAATCGGCTGTATGTAGAGGGGGGAGAGGAGAGAGAGTGTGAGAGGATTTCTAGGATTTTTCTAGGGATTAGGGCCGACATCATATGGGGGGTTGTGTGTGTGTGTGTGTGTGTGTGTGTGTGTGTGTGTGTTAATATAGAGGGAGTGTGGTTGTGATATGGGAGAATTTGAATCAAGGGTTATGATGCTTCATGAAGGAATAGTATAATGCAATGGGAGAGAGAATATAAGGGTGACCGGTCAGATGAGGTTGGGGGGTTCTTCATTGGTTTGCACCAATAGGAGGGTGACACCTAGCACCCTTTTTGTATTTAAGCCCCTTAACATTTGAGTGTTTACACATGAAGGAAAAAGGGTGATGATTTGATGTGAAAAGTTGTGTTTGGTGTTTTGTAGGATGAGAGGGTGTTGGGTGTTTTGTATGAGCCTCATGAATGGGTGTTGGATTAAGTTGGGGTTATGTTAAGTTGGTGTTCCCAATTTAATTTAATAAAGTGCCATATGTGATCTTAAATTAAATGGGAGTACATGGAGGCTCAGTTGGAAGTGACACAAAGGTCATGGACAGTGTAGGCTTGGTGTTAGTCTTGGACCCTTTAATTGGTTAGGCAAAATGGGTTGAGTTTGTGTCCTCAAATCGATGGCAACGACATAGGTACAAGACATAGGATTAAAGAATTAATTTTTTGTGACTGGGAAGTTGTGCAATTAAAATAGAGCACAACGGAGTGTGTTTGTGAGTGACAGAAATGTCCAGTGCCTAGGTTGGCTTATCAGGTCAAAAGTACATAAATTTATTAGAAAGTAAAGGCTATTGTTGTACTCCAATTATTGTAGCAACGATAAGATGCACCAAGTGTTTAAATTAAAGAACCAGTCTACACAACCCTAATTTCTAATCCTTAGACAACCTGAAACTAAATCAAAATTCTTACCATATTATGTCTACCAAAAATTATTTGAGGGGGTTTACATGTCACATCCCATTCCAAAAATACCGAGGGACTAGCCACGTGGCAATGGCCAGCAGCACAACTCCAATGGGCAAACACAATTTAATGGACACGTTAGAGTGCACTTAAGCTGTAACAAATATAAAAATAAGTCTACACCATCTATCACAGTATAATTCTAGTCTCATCTACAGAAAGTAAATACAATTCAATATGATAGGCCAGTCAAGATAATAGATAAAAAAAAATAGTCCATCATCAAGTCCACATAAGTAGTCTATCAGGGAACAACCTGTAAAAATAAGAAAACAGTCCATCATTCAATATGATAGACCAGTCACGCAGAAAATTAAACTCAGTACCATTATCACTTCGCACAATTCGTACTTTGGAATTAAATTTTTGCTCAATCAAAGAAAAAATGACGAGAACATCTTGTATACTTTTATCTTTTCAATCAACAAAAATACTCAAACATCATGAGAAACATTATACACAATCGTCAAAAAATATCGAGCTCCACACGAAGAAGGCGTAGGATACGGCCCCCAAAGATCACAATATATCAAATCAAAAATTATAACAGTCCGAGAGTCACTAACAGAAAAAATACCTCGAGTTTGCTTTGCCTGATGGCAAACTTAACATGCCTTATGCACTGAACTACTAGAGTTACTAACAACATGAAGAGACTTTGCTACTTTATAAGAAGGATGTCCAAGTCGCTGATGTTAAATATCCAGAGAAGTCGTCACAGTCACTGCCAAGGCCTAAGTCTTCGTGCAATACGAAAGTAGTAGAGTCTGTCCCGCCGTTCACCGACGCCAATCAGGGACCTTAAACTGGGGTCCTGTATCACGCACAATTTTTTTGTGAATTGTACAAAACAATTTGTATCATCAATATGATGGGCCATAGAAATTAAATTGTAATATAATTGAGGTACGAATAAAACATTCGTGAGAATAACACCCGGTGCAAGAGCAACACGTCCGCAGCATGAGGCAACCGCAGTTCGTCCGTCTGGGAGCCCAACCGGACATTCTTTTAATTTTGTCACCCCCGACAATAAATTTAAATTTCCAGTGACATGATTCGAAGCACCTGTATCAATAATCCAAGGTGCAATAGACTTACCAACCATACTATCCTTCGAAGATTTGACCGAAGAGTTACCAAGTAGAGAAATAAGTTATTACCATTGGTTCGGAGTTATTCCCGGAACACCGCTGGACCATCACCTGCCATACGTGTTTGTGCCGCAGCTGTCGCGCCACGTCCTGCTACCGTCGCACGCACCTCCGCACCCATCCACGTCTACCACCAGTCGCATGTCTGCTACCACGTCCGCGGCCAGCCACCACGTCCGCGTGTCTGCCACCACTTCTGTCACGCCCCAGTCCTAAAATACCGAGGGACTGGACCCGTGGCAATGGCCAGCAGCACACACCAATGGGCAAACCCAATTTAATTGACCCATTAGGATGTACTTGAGCTGTAAAACAACAATAAATAGGTCTACGATACAAGTCACAGTCTGATTCTAATCTCATCCGCAGAAGATAATCACAGATCAAATGCCAGAATAATTGAAATAAAATATAATCTAACAAGTCTCAATAAAAAGTGTCTCGGGGAACAACCCGATAATAAGTTTGATACATCAATTCAATAGACAAAAAATAAAGTAACTAGAAACAGAAATAACTGAGTATATGAAGCCAATACTCAGGAGAAATCCTCTGGCATGACCTCGTCCTCGGGTTCTGGTACTGCTCCAATGTATGCTCCTGTCCCGTACACCTCGGGATAGATCTCCTCTGCTAAACCTGGGGACATAATCCGAATCCAGGTCCTCAGGGGACATAGCAAGGTACAAGAATAACTCAAGCCAAAATAAATGCAGTACAATAATAAATGAATCAATAGGGTAAACTATGTAACCAACTATGTGAGATGCAAGTGAGAGAATTAATCATACTCAGGCTGAGACTACTATAGGCTCTGTGTCGGGGAAACCCATAGCAGCATTTTCTCGAAGGGCCAGTAAATGTGCCAAAGCTCTGTGTCAGAGTCTAAGGCACCTCCAGTAATGTAATATATATATAATCAGCCTTTTGTATGGTAAGTCTCTTCCCACCCAATGTAATCACATATCTCATGTTCACGATGTCTCATGTCCATGTCACGCAAGATCATGACCTCTAACTGATGCAGCGAGTCAGAATGATAGCTAAGCACATGCAATAAAGTCTCTGTCACGAATCTTGTAACCTATACAGAATCATCAGGAATAACTCAGAAGATTCTGTCTTATGAACAGTGTCAGGTGTCCTATGGTATGACGTACTTGATAATGCAAGCACGAAGATATATATAGTGTCGCGATATCAATCTCTAGTGACGTTACACGACTCCGCGTACGACATCGACACTCGAATGTTATTCAGACGCTAAGCAATATCACACGGTCCTAGGTTGACATTTATATCAAGAGTATATATATATATGTACAAAGAACTCAAGCAAATACTATAACAGGACTCACTACAAGTTGGCAAGGTACACTTGCCTGGGATTTGGTTTCCAACTGTTGCTCTGGTATTAGCGGGATCTGCAGGTACTCCTCTGGTTGCTGAAATAAATATTACCATCATGTTCAGAAGACATCAAATAGCTAGAATTGCCTGTCAATAAGTCCAATTTGGACACAGGGGCAAAAGTGACATTTTCTGGTCAAAGTGGGGTCCACATGTGGCCCACTTCGCACCAAAAAATGTGCCAGAGATAAAGTTCTTCAAATTTATCAAACTTAGTATCTATAAGTCCAGAACGACGATACGAACCCAACGGAATGTCCAGAACTGGATTCCGATGAGCCGATCACAAAATCGTCCGTCACGATACGGGATTTTGTCAACGTTCTCAGAATCGAACCAAACTAGGGTGACAGGACCAAAAAAATGCTACGAGTCCGATGGCGCAAGTTTCTTTTCGAAACGATGAGCACACACAAAGTTATAACGAGTTTCAGAACAGGGCCGATACGGGGCGTTGTCGACGGATACGCGTTGATTCCGGTGTGCACGCACGTCCAAATCAACTTCCGCGAAATTCCAAACGTCCGTATCGACGGTGCGCACCTTTCAGTAAAGTTCGCACACGTCCCATACGTCGTTTAGCGGGGCGCACCCAGTTCCGGAAAAAATCAGGGTTTTAAATACCAAGTTTTTGGTCATTTTTACCCGCGAATAAATCACAACATACAGCACAATAAATTGAACAAAATTAGGGTTTTAAAACTAGGTTATACGGTCTAAATTACTGTTCAAGTGGATTTTGAAAACAGTTAACACGTTGCACGCAAAACGGTCGTGAACTTGAGAGTTCAGGACAAATTTCTGAATTTTTAGAAATGGGATTTTATTTTCCTGATTTTGCGTCGCAATTTGCGACCGACACATGACGCGATACTCCGAACGAGTTGCACGGGTTTCGAGGGGGTCACGCGGTCTTCGTACAGGGTTCGACAGAACGGAATACGGGACGGTGAGGAGAGAGAAAAACTCACCTGAGCAGGGCGTCAGAAACGACCGAAATACGCGTACGCAAGGGCACGGTGCGGCGGTGGCGGAGCTCGGGGTGCTGCTGCGGCTGCTGGGGGCCGTCGTCGGCAGGCCGGGGAGCTCGGGCTGGAGTCGGGGTAGGCCGGCGGAGTCAGGGCTGGGGTTGGAGGAGTCGGTGATGGCGGTGGTGGTGGTTGTGGTGAACGAGGTGGTGGCGGAGAAGGTCGGCGGGAGGGGAGGGGTTTATAGGAAAGGGGAGAGGGAGAGAAGGAGCGGGGAGGCCGGAGGCGGGGGAGGGCGGTCGTGCCGGCAGAGGGGGCGGGGGAATCGGGGGAGCGGGGAGTGGGGTGAGCGGGGTTTGGGGGCGGGTCGGGTTCGGGTCCGGATCCGATCCGACCCATTAGGTTAGGGATTGGGTTCAGTAGGGTTTAGGCCGGTCCGGTTCGGTTCAATTGGACCGGGTTCAACCCGGTTTAACCCGGTTCAGTTAAAACGGGATTTTTTAGCTATTTAAAAATAGTTTTTGAGGCCAATAAATTTCAGAAAAATTACACAACATCCAACAATTAATAATACACCCAAAAATATAATTTTTTGTAATATTTTAATACTTAATTTAATCCATAAAAATATTAATCCCTGAAGGACATTTTTAATAATTAATTAAAAATTACCAAAAAATCCAAAAAATTCATTTTTTAAAATTAAAAAAAATAGGGTGTTACAACTTCCGCGGCCAGCCCCTCGTCCTCCGCCACGCGGCCTATCCCCCCACCAATCTAGAAAGTCATGTTTCTCGAAGCAAGTGGCTTCTTCATGTTAGTTGCGTTTGAAAAAATTGTAAAGCAACTACGATTTATCCCGAGCATCTAAATGATATGGCCCACGGTTAACAGGAGTTTTAACCGCAAATGCCATAACATCGTCCCGTTCAGAGGGGACTTGTGTGGACGTGTGCAATCGTTCCCCCTATAGCATGGATTGATAAGCACGTGCCAAAGTAGGGAATGGATCTTGTGCCAATAAAGTCGAGCGGACGTTGCCATAGAATTCATGATTGATCCCATAAAGAAACTGATGAAAGTGCTCTTCATCAACCTGTTTCTGCAGCTTCTTCAGGATATCACACGTACATTTGCCGCAACTGCACGTCGGAATAGGTTCATAAGTCCCCAACTTATCCCAAAGAGTCTGCAATTGGCCGAAGTAGTCGACCACGGACATGGATTTTGTTTGGCGATACTCTGCCAACAAATGTTTTATTTGTTGAATTCTAGCGCCATTCACCACGCTAAATCGGTCCTTCAGCGAATCCCGCAGCGGTTTTGCCTCCTCAATGTAGGGTATCGTCTTCTTCACCGAAGCGTCAATAGTGTGCAAGATCCATTGCACAAGCATCGATTGGACACAGTTCCAATTCTCCAATTTGTCATTCTACGTAGGTTTATCGGTAGATCCGTCAATAAACCCAAATTTTCGTCGAGCCCGTGAGAAAGCCGAATAGATCTCGACAATTTCTCATAATTTTTCTCACGAAACACTACTTTCATAATTGTATTACCCGAATTGTCATTAGAACCAATGTAATACGGGGAGGTGGGATCGATCATTGTTGTCTCCGCCATCGACGTAGAAATCTTGCCGCCACCGCTCGTCATACCGCCGATCGAAGGGAGACTCGCCGCTGCCGCCGTGGAAAAAAAAATCTCCGCCGTTGCCGTCGCTATGGAAAAAAAAAATCATGCCCTAGCCGTCATGCTCTGATACGATGTAAAGAAGTAGTATGAGAGAATAATCTAAGTCTTTCATTCATCATGATATTATATATATATACATCCACATATCAACTTGGGCCTAAGCCACATGGGCCAATCACTATATATACAATTTAATCCCAATATATTCTTATGTTTTATATTTTCTATATAGAGAGATAACACTAACTATCCCTATGTTTATTTTATTTTTTAAAGAAAAAAGGATATCCTGTGTAATTTTTTTCAAAGTAAGGATAATCCGTATAATAAACATAAAATTCGAGTTTGTTAACGTAAATAACCCTTTCAATATATGTCCCAAAATTGAATTACCTTTCAAATTATTTTTCATAACTTCTTTAAAGAAGAAGTGAAAAAAAAATTAAGAAGCAGAAACAAACTATGATAAACAATTCCAAACATAATGGTGTCTAAAGCATTTTTATTGTTTTTCTTTCAAAATTTGTTGCAATGACAAACTCAAGTCTAATCCTGGTGCAATTCATAAGATATTGGTCTGCTAATATTGTTCCTATTTGTTCATCCACCAAAACTATAATTTTTGATATTCACATAACTTTGATGACTAATTTGACACGTGAAAATATTTTAATAAAAGATAAACATCGACCCCAAGTTAGATAAACAAAAATGACTTCTAATAGAGTTAATTGTCGAAATGGTACATGGAGAATATAGTGTTTGTCATTTTAGTGATCGAATTTTTTTTGGTCGAAATGGTACATGAGTTTTGCATTTTGGCTCAATTAGCGTCTGAAGTAAATTTTGTTGATATTTTTTGATAAAAATCGATAAAAATGAACATGTGATGGTCACGTGTCATATTTTTAATAGTTCTTTTGTCAAGTTTTTGGTTTTGGACTATCATTTTCAGAAGAATATTAGCGTTCGAAGAAAATTATTTTGATAAAAATAGTTAAAAATAGTAGCCCAAAATCAAAAAATTGACGAAATAACCATTAAAAATATAGCACGTGACCATCACATGTCCATTTTTATCGATTTTTATCCAAAAATACCAACGAAATTTACTTTAGGCACTAATTAAACAAAAATGCAAAAATATGCACAATATTGACAACAACAACAAAAAATCGATCACCAAGATGACAAGCACTACATTCTTCATGTACCATTTGGACCATTAACTCCTTCTAATATGTACACATGACATTATTTTTTATTTTTTAATTATTTTAATGAAATTAAAATTTATATGAGCTATATATATTATTACTTAGGCCACCCCACTCCCCTCCCCCCTCAACCCTCTCCTTACAGCCAAACAGCCCTAGGGAGAGGAGAACAGCCCCTCACGCCCACCCTTGGTTTCCCCTCATCCTTTCCCCTCTTCTTTGGCTTTTCCTCCTCTCTCTCTCCTCCCTTCTCTCCCTTGCAAAAATAACAAAAAAAAACCCTAAAAATCCACTATTTATCTGTCCCTCCCTCTCTCTCTTATCTCCAAGAAAGAAAATGCTGAAGAAAGCCCCATTTCTCCCTTCTCTCTCTATCATCACCATCATGGCATCATCTGATGTTGAGACGTGATCGAAAGAGAGACTCTTTTTTTCTCCCTCTCCTCCATTCTCAGCCAAACCAAGGAGTAATCATTAGAAATATGGCGCTTCTGATCGATTTGGCATAGAAAAGCTCCAGCCTTGGCGACTATTTCTCCTCAGAATCCCAAATTTTGAGGTATATTCGAGAAAGCTACGGTCTTTGTTTCTACTTCTTCTGTTATTTTTGATGGATCTGAGCTTTATTTCATTGCCCTTTATGTTCGTCAAGAATTTGAGGTATAAAAAAATGATGACATGTTGATGGTATTACAAATATTGCAAGGTTTTGATACAGTATTCTTTATGAAGAAATTGTTTCTATGTGAAAAAAAGTGGTCATTACTCGTATAATTCTTTCAGGTTTTGATGAGTTATAGTTTCTCCCTCATGGAGGGCGAAGCTTCGTGGGAGACCTATCCCCTCAGCCATTTTGTTGTCGAGACCGGCGACTTCAAACCGGTCTCTGGCACCAACAACAATGCCGACACTGACGATGTCGGCGCAGTATCTTTGGATAACATCCTGCCTGACGACATCCTGGAGCGGATCGTCTCCTTCTTGCCCGTGGCTAGCATCTTCCGGGCATCGGCTGTGTGCAAACGATGGTACGGCATTGTCCACTCGAGAAGGTTCCTCTGGGCCATCAAGCTTCCTCATAAGCCGTGGTACTTCATGTTCACCTGCAACGACACTGCTGCTGGCTATGCCTATGATCCGATCCTTAGGAAGTGGTATAATCTTGAACTTCCCTGCATAGAGAGGAGTAATTGGTCTACCTCCTCCTCTTGCGGGCTTGTCTGTTTCATGGATAATGATATTAGGAACCGTATTTTCGTTTGCAATCCGATAATGAGAGACTGGAGGAGGATCCCTGAACCCCCAGGCGTGGAATTCCCCGACTATAGTACCCTCGCCATATCCGTCGACAGAGGGTCTCACAAGTATAGTGTAGCCGTGGCAAAGTCCAAGCAGGCTCCAGCCGATTTTGTTCAGTGGGATTTCTCCATCCATATTTTCGAGTCGGAGACTGGATTGTGGTCCACTGCCGTCATGGAGATTTTGTTTGGTTGGCGTGGAGGCGATGAGAGTGTTATATGCGACAGTGTCTTGTACTGCTTGATTCATTGCACCAATGTTTTTGGGAATACTGACCTACGTCACGGTCTCGTCATGTATGATCTTTCTGCTAGATCTTCCCACACTTCTCTGATGCGAACTCTAATACCGGTGCCTTGTTCCCTCACTTGTGCACGGCTGATGAACGTCAAAGATAGACTGGTGATGGTCGGTGGGATCGCAAAATATGATAGGCAGGATATTATCAAGGGAATAAGCATCTGGGAGCTTCATGACAAGGAATGGCGAGAAATTGCTAAAATGCCTCACAGATATTTCCAAGGTTTTGGGGAACTTGATGACGTCTTTGCTAGTAGCGGCTCCGATGACCTCATCTTCATTCAGAGCTACGGTGCGACAGCTCTTCTTGTATTTGACATGAACCAAAAGCAGTGGAAATGGTCAGCAAAGTGCCCTGTGACCAAAAGATTTCCTCTCCAACTTTTCTCTGGTTTTTGCTTCGAACCAAGGCTTGAGGTTGCATCCTGATTTGTTACTTCGTGGGAGATTGGATGATGGTTTTATAGGGATCTTTAACTTGTTTTCATTTTCTGAAGAATTCTTTTGGTGGAAGTTATAGAAAATTGGTATTATTATAGGGCAAATCATTTGTAAACGTGTTGGTGGTGAATTTGGTATCTTTTGCTTTACGAGACTCCTGGAACTTGTTTCACCAAAGATGATCAATAGAAAGGTCAAAGTTTTGCTTCTTCGTATTTTTTGTGATAATTCTTGTTGCATTACAATCTTATGAGTAGAATTTGTTATTATTAAATCCCTCATTGTTTTGTTAGCTACATTTCCTTTTCCATTTGTTAATTAGCCTTGGTTAACAATTCTTGATACTTTGAAAACAGAGGATATGTTTCTTCTCTCATTTCTTGTAGATATTATCGCTTTTAATCTGTATGTTTGTTATTTTGCATTTACTGCGGGCTGGATATTCCTTTAGATCATCAATCCATTTAGTTCTAGTCAATAATATGGACTTAATACAGTTCCAAGTCTGGATGTTTTTCTCTTGCAGTGTCACCTTATGTGAATGATCAGTTACATGGTTGCATATTTACCATTTTCTTATTTGTTCAATCTTTGGATTAGCAACTACATGTTTAAAATTGCTTCTCCAAAATCCCTTTATAACATCTATATGAAGCCAGTTGTTCAATTTTTCCTATTTACTGCTGTTCTTGTTGGTTATCATTTCATTCTTCGTATTCCATGCTGTGTCAGTAAGTTTTGAAAAATAATGTAGTCCTTCAGCTTTAACTTAAAGAACTAGAGGTTGTTCAGCTTGTTGATGGAATTCACAAGGGACATTAATGGCATGCTTCATGTCTTTCCTTTTAGTGTGGGCATTTTAGTCTCAGTAGGGCTTTGGTTTTCTGCCTGCTTAGTGCTTGCTCTCATATGGGAAAAATAATTACTGAAAGCATGAGCGATTTGTGCAATTTGTTTACTTTTCCTTCTTCTTCTTCTTAGTTCATTTTGGTGAGATCTAATCATTGATTTGTTTGAGTAGACTTTTACATAGCAAGGTTAAGCTCTTTTTCTTCCTACATTTTTTCCTGTTCTCTCTTAAGTGTATGCAAAGTCTCTGGTGAAAGCTTAGCAATCTGTCCAACTTTGTAAGGTTGCACACTTACATCTGTTTGGCATGGACTTCTAAGTAAATCTGCAAACTTTGCTGTTCCATTATCTGCTTCCAGTACCTACCTCGTCGATGATTTGTTAAGAAAATTGGTTTCTTAATGTGCTTTAAATGGTTGGAATTTTATTAACCTGTCTGCATATTCTCTCGAGTATTCATCTTATTATATAACTATGGTTCTTTGTGCTGGAACTCTTCATATTTCTTGTCCTCCTTCCTTGTGTACAGTTCAGGTTGGTCTCGGAAATGTTCTATGATTCCTCAGGCCTGCAGCTAATCAATGCAAGAGTTTATCGTTCCCTCTTAGCAACTGTTCCTATTATCCAGTGCTTGAGCTTATCTCATCCAGTTAATGCTTCGTGACACCATAGGCAAGCTCACAAAGGGATTCCTTCACATTCAATGGATGATTTTTGTTTGTTAGTGCTGATAGGAACAAACAAAATTGTAGTTCTTCGAACTCTTAAAATGGTTAGCTGTACAACTCCTGTAGAGCTGTGAACTGTGCCGCATACACACTCGGTGACACTGACACGACATTGATTTTGGCGTATCTGCTGTATTTTGGACTGTGCGACACGGACAAGGCACCGATTCCAAGGCGACATACATGACAAGGAAGGGTACAGATACTAACCGTAGACTTATTTTGTACACACTTATTACTGGTAGGAAAGGGAAAGAGAGGAGATGCTTGGGCTAAGGAGGATGACATTTCATTTTAACATCATCCACATCTATTAATCTCTGGGATTCTGAGCTTTGGGTGATGAGGATAGTGACAGGATGGGGTATGCTATATGTATGGACATGAATGAATGTGTCTGCGCGCATGTCTGATCCAGAGATTGTTGTCAGTTGTTGGATTCATTAGGGGCCATTGTATTGTAGTACCCATTATGACTTTGTCAATATATACAGGTCTCTCCTTGGAGTTTGTTTGGTGGAACCAACATTGGTTTCGGCTGTGTTAGGCTCTCTTTATTAAGCAATATATGCTGACAATAACGAGACAAGCAAGGGAAGGTGAGGAGAGTCCATCCATCTCTCTCTCTCTCTCTCTCTCTCGCTCTCTCTCTCTCTCTAATAATACAAGAGAATTAAAGCAGTATGTAGCCCCACTTAACAGGCTTTGCGGCAAGTTGTAACCTGTATCCACTCAGGACGGACCTACATAGGAACCAATTGGGAAAAGTGGGAAAAGTTGTCTGCCCCCACTAATGTAAATATGTACATAAAAATTATAAATTATAAATTTCGAGGGGTCAAGGCTTTGCGGCAAGTTGTAACTTGTATCCACTCAGGGACGGACCTACATGGGAGCCAGTGTGGACAGTTGTCTGTTTCCACTGATTTTTTTTTTTTTTTCGAGTTAAATATTTATGTTCTTTTTAAAAAAAATTTATCAATTTTGTGTTTTGATCCCTCCGAAATTTTTTATTTTTTATTTTTATATACATATTTACATTAGGTTGTACTGTACTTCATAATTTTTATTTTTTGATTATTCAATACAAAGAGAGACTATGGTGGAGGAACAATAAAATTTTGATGTAGCAAACTTTATTTAACAAATTTTTAAGACTTTTTTTTACGTTTAAGGTTGACCAGCTTGTTTTAAATTCATGTGTGCGTCACAGTATCCACTTATAGTATGTTGTAGTTACAAGTTGACCATATGTTGGTAGTTACAAGTGGAGTTATAGCTTGTTGGGGAGTGATCTTGGTTAGTTTCAGTTAAAATTCTTGTTTTAGAAATCCATTAGAAATCTGGATGCGGTAAAAGATAGGACCGAATCAAGGTAAGTTTGATAAGACTTCGGATCTAGAATTTTTTTTTATAGGACAATCTTTAGACTATTTAGTTTTCTTAGAATGGATCCAGTCCGATTCAACTTAAATCTATATCTTTTAAATAGAAAATTAAATAGGAAAAAAGTGCAAATTAACCACCCATCCCCCGGCCCTGGTAAAAGGTTCGTGTAAAGTTGCTCAGGATTTTAGTTTTCTTCTGGAACTTGGAGTTTTATGTGGTCTGGTAAAAGAAAACGAATCACTGGATCATAAATCTACATCAGGAACGACAAACTTTAATTTTAATTTCAATCTGATCAATGTCTAACAACAGTTTTTTTCCTCTGCCCTTCTGTTGGGCGGAGCGCTTCCCCTCCAATCGGAGTTTCCTCCCGAGTTTGTCCCGCTTTCAACTTTTCTTTTCGAGGTAAGGAAAACATGTCGGGAGACTTCAGGCATTGTCTGGATGCAAAATTTGGTATTTGCAGAATAATGGATTAGCTAACTTCCAAGAGAAGGGATTACAAACAAAAAGAGAGGAGAGAGACCAAGATGTCTTGCCAAACCGAAGAAAGAATTACAATTTGGAAAATGCAAGAAAAGAACACTATGCCTCTACAGGCCTTTTACCTTTGCAGTTGTAAAGATACTAATCTATACTATTATTACTATATAATAGGGAAAAAATTAGGCTTCACCATCGAAATTTTTTAAACCAAAAATGTTCTTGACTATGATTACTAATTAAAATTATTTATTAAATTTAACATGGATACTTAGATAATTACGCGTAATATTTTTTTAAAGATAATTGAAATTATTTGCTCTTCTCAAGTAGTCAGAGACGGAACTACCTTCTCCATCCCCCTCCTGGAATTTGATAAAAATTCAAAAATAAAATAATCAAGTTTAATTAAGGTTCTTTCTTATCTATAGAATATATATTGGTTATATACTTATTGTGATTTATGTATTTTAGATCAAATTTGAAGTTCCTATTGAAAGAACATTAGTAAAATTTGCTATGTTCGCTCTTACGATGTGATTATTATTATTTTTAATTTATTTAGATGTTCGGCTCCTGTCCAACGCGAGTGTTGGTTCCGTTTCCGACAAAGTAGTAAAAGAATAAATAAAAGACTATTGCTTAGTATTTTCAAATAGTATGAAATACATACGTATGTACTAGTATTCATAAGAGCAATACTTTGCTCAGTTGCCAGTCCCTATCCTTTCGTTCAATCGCATGTCCCACTTCAATGATATGTGGGTCAAGTGCAAGTGCACAAACACCGAGAGTGGCTCGGCTCACTTGTGCCACCGGTAAAGGAGCATGTGGTAAAGGAGGTGATCAAGGGTAGGGTCAGCATTCGGTTTATTCGGTTTCAATCGAGTCAAAATAGTATCGAATAAATTAAAATTCTAAAAAATTAAAACCGAAACGAATATTCGATTCGGTTTATTCTGTTTTTTTGATTGAAATATTTATATTGTTTAATGAATCTGACCCAAAGTTGTAATCATTATTAAATTATATTATAAATAATAATTTTTATACACACATTTATTATACTTTAAAGTTGTGTCCAAAGTTGAATTAGTTATCAAATTATCAAAATTGGACTTCAAAACACATATATATAATTGTTATTTTCAAAATATACATATTATTAATCACAATGCATATAACTGAAAGTATTTACATAATTGCAAGTCTAATTTGATTTTCGATTTTGGATCGAAACCGAATAAGAAATTTTAGTATTTTTAAAACTAAAACCGAATCGATTTTTTTTTTTAAATCGAACTGGATCTCTTATTAGATTCGATTCAATTTTCGGTCCAAAATCGAATAATGCTCACCTCTAATCAAGGGGCTTAACAGTGAATGATTTATAGCGAGTATGACCCATAGATTGGGGAGAAGTTTGATTGCAAAGAGGTTCCTCTTGTAGTAACCGGGAAGGGTAAATATCCACGCTAACTTATCCCATGTATATATTACCAATCTGTATCATTACAGGATACAAACAAAGTCTTATCGATGCATCAAGCGGCCCACTACTAAGTGGTCCAG
Source organism: Iris macrosiphon (assembly GCA_036927795.1). NCBI lineage: Eukaryota > Viridiplantae > Streptophyta > Magnoliopsida > Asparagales > Iridaceae > Iris > Iris macrosiphon. The sequence continues at coordinate 30,059,789 of JAYESA010000009.1, read as the reverse complement.
GAAAGGGAAAGGGTTTAGTTTTTTTTTTTTCTCAAAAAAAAAAAAAAGAAAGAAAGAAAAAAAAGAGAATATAATATAATCTTAAGTTTAGATCTAAAATATGATTTCAACAAACAATCAATTGTTATGTAGTTTTGACAAAGAAAATTGGTGATAGGGAAGCCGGTGACCGAGGTCCCAATAAATAGTAGTCGCCACTATCAGGGGCTGTCCGGAGGAGGGGCAAATAGGGCATGGGCCCCTGCCCCAAGGGCCCCAAATAATTTACAGAGTTTATAATATAGACTATATAGTATTAACATATAATAAAAAAATTGGTAAAAGAAAAAAAATTGACAATTATTTTTCCAGCCGTGAAAATTTGTCCCTTCCGATTCCAGAAAGAATTTTCAAATTCCAGAGGAAATTGATGGCCAAAGGTAAGTGTTCTTGGAGATTGTCAATTTTAATTCTCTGTTCTTTCTTTCTTCATCTTTTAATTGAATCTCAAACTCCTAAAAAAAATATCTTTTCTCCTTTACGTCCTTCTGTCCAAAATTTTAAATTTTACTTAGTGATTTGAAGTTAAAAATTAAAATTTTACAATTATTGAATTGGTGTAAGTTACAGCTAAGACAACAACTACTCACTGAAACGACGATGGAACTTCCATTGAAATATCTTCAGACAATAAACTCGAGTATTTGGTCTAAAATTCAAATTTTAATGATGAAATTAAATTGAGTGCTGGTGATGCTAATAGTGATAATAATTTTAATGGTCTCGAGATTCATTTAAAATTATGCATAACATACTATGTAATGTTGTATTAGGTAGTGTATTTTGACAAATATTAATGATAAGATGATTTAAGGATTGTTTGATTCGGTATTTAAATTGATCTGGGGATTGTTGGATTTGGGTCATGTATGAGAACGAAATGTTCACTACAATGATGTCTTTTAATTGTTCTAATTAACCATTACGGGAAAGCAAGTTTGTATTTAGATTGTTTATGTTGCTTAGTCGAACTTGAGTTAGAATGAGTTCCGGTGTTTGATTATTCAGTTATATGAGAAACGGTGCAAGAATTCATGTTTAAGAGTTTTTATTGATTTTGTAAAATATTTTTATAATATTGTGTTTAAACGTGATCAAGACGCATGTACTTAAATTGCTAGGGTACTATTTTTTCGAAAGAAACGAGGTTTTAACTTTTAACGAGACACTTTATATAGAATGTGTTCACGATAATAAAACACTGAATCCCTCCTCCCCCACCAAATTAATACTTTGTTTTCAATATATCTTGGGCATCATTTTGGATTTCGCCCTGGGCATTAAAATGCTCTGGGCCGGCCCTGGTCACTATAACATTCCTAAGGTAGTGAGTTCATTATGGATAAGTTCGGGACCGCATGAGCTGTCGCATGGACTGCAGCTTGGGCTGCCGCATGCGCTGCTGCGTTAGTGGCCGCATATGAGGTTGCTTGCGTGGCCACTGCTTTAAGATATATTTGAACGGTTATAAAAATATATGGACAATTATTCAGATCCGTTTTTTGTGGGATTTAAAATTAATTTGTGCCTATCTTTTAGGAATTCGCAATTAATTTGTTCCTATTTTTTCGTAACTTATGGACGGCTAGGGTTTCCACAATCTCTCTATAAATACTCTCTACGTGCCTCTTTGAGAACTTACTTCAAAAATTAGGAGACAAAAAGAGTTGTTTCGCCACCGCCATTGGAGTCCAGAAAGTTCGTGCGAGTCCAAAAAAGAGGCGACAATGAGCGTTCCAGAAGTTCTACGTAAACTTGCTGGTTCCTGAAAGCAGATCGTGTGGGGACGAATCTTGCTTTGAGCAACGGTGATCTTTATCACCCCAGCAAGCAGATTTTCTTCTTCCCTTTCTCTTCTCTTCTGCTAGTTGTAATTTTGTTCTGTCCGTCTGCAACTGCGAGTGTAAGGAAGAACGTGAAGTTTATTTTTTTCTGATTCCTTTGTAATCTTGAGAGCAAGTTGTAATCAGAATCTTTATATAGTTCTTCGTGGTGATCGAGAAATATCAGAGTGAAAACTTTTGTGTGAACCTCTGATCTCGACCACGCGTTCTTCCATCTTTGGCTAAGCCTCGGTAATAACAATCTAAAAGCAAGATTTAAAGAAAGATGGAGAACTTTCGATCAAGACTTCTGGACACAAGTTTTCATAAACTTAAGAAGATTGACGGAATTCACTTCGAACATTTGGATGAGGGAAGGAGTCATTTGTCAAATATTGAAAGTGAGTCGTCGGAACCTACTATTCCCAATGATGGAGGAGATAGCGTCAGAAGGACGCACATTCCAGTTGGAAGGAAGATTACAAGATGACCAAGGATTGCAGAGTATGCGCACAAGGGATAGACCTTGGCGCATGGCAGACCTTGGCGTATAGCAAGACTTGGCGCATGGAAGCACATTGGAGGTCTTGGCGTCTTCGCGCATGGTGGCTTATGCGCATGGATTGGCACATGGTGGCATATGCACATGAAAGTCACATTATAATACATGACTTGACGCATAGCTAAAATTGGAACTTGATAGTAGAACCAATCTGAACCAATATAGCAAGGTATAACTAAACTTGTTTCCTTTGATTACTTAACTTGGTTGCTATGATTGCACATGTTAAGTCCTATGGCGTGGTTGCTGACCAGTGGATAGAAAATGGTGCATCAAGTCACATGTGCTTTAGGAAGAGCTGTTGGGCAAGGTCGAACCTTTCAGTTGTGAAGGTATTGATGGCAAGCAAGGATCAACATAGGATCTGCGGATTGGGACAATGGTTCTGAACTTCGAGAAGTTATAGTCAAAGGAGTGCATGTATCAACGTACCAGTGATTACCAAGGACCTAATTTCAGGAAGTCTGGTGCAGACTTGAAAGTGAACATCCATAGTCGCCAGATGATGATATCTTGGCAGCAAACATACTTTGAAACAAGGAGTTCAATATCAAATGAATTTTCGAGCTTCTACTTGTGAAAAAAGTTTCATTGAAAGAGTTGTGGACCCCAGACTAGGACATGTACTTTGTATTGCAAGATATCCAGTCTAGGGTTTATCTCCAAATATGGGGGTAAGGAGGTGGATAAGTGTAAGGTCTGTGCGTAGACAAAGATCGCAAAAAATATGTTCAAACGGGTAAACCAAAGTACAAATTTTCTAGAGTTGGTTCACTCAGATATTTGTGAATTCAAGCAGTTCTCCACAAAGGCCAAGAGGAAGTATTTCATTACTTTCATCGACAACTACTCGAAGTACGTGTTCGTCTATCTGCTCAAGTCAAAAGACGAAGCATTCAAGAAGTTCAAGGAGTTCATGGTTGAGTCTTGTCACGCCCCAGTCCCAAAATACGTAGGACCAGGAATACGTGACACGCCAGCTATGCATTCGACCAGACTCTGGTCTGACTCGAATACATATAAGTTGTATAATATAAAGGGCACTATCTAGATATCTCGTAAATGTAAACCTCTATGTCTCAATCCACAATGTACAGAAGTATACAAGAAAGAGCTATATGTGCTAAAGTCGGCCGCCCAATAACACACAAACCCGAATAGACTCGAGAAGAGATGAGTCTACAAAAACTAGGCTACAACAGCAGATGAATAAACGACAAGAATAAAGTAACCATAATGCCGGTGGAAATGATATGAGTACCTGGTACGATGCCCGCAGGACGTGCAACTCCATCAGCAACTCCAATTGCTCCATAATCATCTATGCTGCAAAACTGGCAGGGAACCAGGTCCTCAGAGGGACGTAACAAGGTACAAAAATACAGCATGCTAAGTATACAGAAAAGTACATGTGCAACAACAGGGTACTCTATCATAACCAAACAAGTGTGACACAGTTTAAAGATAATGTTCAACGCGTGGGCTGTCCAAAATAAAACCGTAGCTCCGAACACAGAGACACACGGGGCGTACCGTAGGTCCGAGCACAGAGACACACAGGTGATACACTACTCTAGAATACAGGATCACTACATATACATATATAAGCGCGTGCATAGGAGCCCAAACATCTAGTAACTGTCTTCCCCTTCCCAAGCAGTCAACGATGGTGCGCTGAACCTGAACCTCTATCTACAGTCTCGACACACAGAAATAACTCAACAGATGCGACCCTAAGGTCGTCCCAGTCTCTGGTTATGATGTCAGTATCAGGATACAGGAATCTAGCACGATCACAGTATATGAGTGTGTCCTGGGGTGTCGATATACTCAGGTACGTACATCGAGGTGCTACGAAGCATCTATCAATTATTCTAAGACGTTACGACGAACGTCAGCATCCCGTTGTGATCCGGACGCGAAGTATCGAATGTCAACATGAATATGTGCACAATGTACATAAAGAACAACAAGTATCTATAATCTGAAATACAGGGTGGCAAGGTACACTTGCCTGCGTGCGGCTGCTGATGACGGGGTCCTGGTACCACGTCCAAGCCCTCAGGTCCCGCAGTACCTAGAGATGAGATACAAACCAGTAATCAATAATCTATTCCACGACAGACAGGGATGCGACACACATCTACACCTAAACTCAGTCTCAGCTACGACTCATAGGGACAAGACACTAGGGGGGTTTGACCACAGTTGACTATCGGTACGATAGTCAAAACATCTAGTCATCAGTACCACATCATCAATCCATCCTCAAAACACAATTAATGATTATTAACCCTTTGTTTCATTCACGAAGTACTACTCTAATTTAACCCATCATTAATTTTCAGTCCCCAAGTTACCGATCAATGGTTTTATACTTCTTACTAGCTCATAATCAAACACTTGCTCCTCGGTGTTCCTCAATGTTCAAAATATCATAATCTTAATTCTCAATAATTTAATCTTCATTAATTGACATAGCATCCTTTCCACCATGTGTAGTATTCATAACATCTTGTCAAAATCAAATTCCAAACCTCCATGCAAATTATTTAAATTTATTTTAATTTATGTAAACATAAATTCTAACCTACATTTAACCCTATTCTCAAGTCATTATAATCAACATTAACTTTAATCATCATTAGCCTTAATCAACATTAACCTTAATCACATAGTTTAAGTACTACACTATACTAACCATATATATAAACCAACATTATATAACCATTAAACCCTAACAAACTATACATATAAAGAACATAGAGAGGGGGAGGGAGTATTTCATCTTGGCGTGGGGGCTGCTGGCCGGAGAACTACCTCTGGCTGGAGGGGAGAAACGGGGATGGCTGGGAGTGGTGGTGGTAACAGGGAGCTTGTGGTGGTGGTGGTGATGGTGATGACAGGGAGGCTGGGGGTGGTCCGGAGTCGCTGCGGGGGGGTTTAGTCGGCCGGACGGGGTGCAGCAGTCGGCGCGGGGGAGAGTGGTCTGCACAGTTGGGATTGGAGGTGCTGCACAGCGTCGCCGGAGCTGCGCGGGGGTGCGGGGTGCACAACAGGCCGGACGGGGGAGCTGCTGTGGGGTGATGTCGGGTACGGGTGCACCGCCGGACGGGGGAGCTACTGTGGGGTGATGTCGGGTGCGGGTGCACCGCCGGACGGGGGAGCTGCTGTGGGGTGATGTCGGGTGCGGGTTCACCGCCGGACGGGGAGGAAGAAGGCCGGAGCAATGGGGAGCTGCTGTGGATGAGGGAGGACGCACGGTGGAGTCGGGTCAGTCGGACTGCTGCGGGTCAGGGGAAGCTGCACTGGCCGAATGGGCCGGGCCAGAGTGAAGTCAGCCGGAGTTGGGTGCTCCTCTCCAAGAAGAAAGGAAGAAGGAGAAGAAAGGAAGGAGATAAAATTTGTATGGAGAGAATATGGAGGAGGGAGGAGAGAGAGAGGGGGAGTGTGGTTCCCAATGTCTAGGGATTAGGGCCGGCTTGGGAATTGTGAGGGTGAGGGTGATGTTTTATAGGGAGGGGTGTGTTGAATGGAGGGTGGAGATGCTCTCATTTGAATTGGAGGGCTAGGATTGATCATGAAGGCTTGGTTTCTTCATGCAAAGTAAGGGGGGAGGATGTTGACTAGGTCAAAGATTTGTAGGCTCTCCATTTAGTCATGACCAATAGGGTGAGGACACCTAAATCAATAAATTGCAACTAAGCCCCTTAAATTCGGAAAATTGTACGAACACATAAAATGATGCAAAAATTGTGGAGAAAATTGTGTTTGGTGATTTGCATGGTAAGGGGGTATTGTGTGGGTGGCATGGGTTTAATTTAATGGCCATGGGGATTAATTGGAGATTAAAATAGGATTAGGCAAAATTGGTATCATCGATTTAAATAGGATTTTAAGTGTCCCGCGCTTTTAAATTAAATGGGGGCACTTGGGGACAAAATTCGAAAATGACACAAAGGTCAAAAATGGTGGGGGCTTGGAGTCAGTCTTGGACCCTTTAGTTGGTCTGGCTCAACGGGTTAAGTTGGTATCTCAAAATTGAGGGTAACGACATAGGTGTCCGACACAGAATTAAATATGGATTTTAGGATACGGGAAGTTGTGCAATTAATTTAGGGCACAACGGATTTGATTTTGAGTGAGGAAAAGTCCAGTGCCTAAATTGCCGAGTCAAGTCAGAATTATAATAGTCCGATAGAATTCATGGCCTGATATTGGGCTCCGAATAATTAAGCAATGATAGGGCGCGCTAAGGGTTTAATTAAATAAAATAACAGACAAACTCAACTCTACTCTAAACCTCAACATCTGTTGCTAATCCAAAATTTTCCAAATCCAAATCTGACTATCTACAGAATTAATCGAGGGGGTTTACAAGTCTGAACGTCAAATGGGGCAACACCACAAGAGACTCAGAAGTGATCAAGGCAGAGAGTATAGGTCTATTGAATACGCATCGTTCTGCAAAGAACATAAAATTGTCAATGAGGCAACTTCTCTGTATCCTCCTCAATCAAATATAGTAGCTAAAAGAAAGAACATGACGTTGACAGAAATGATAAACTCAATGCTGTTGACTGTGGGTCTTCCAAACTACTTCTGGGGAGAAGCTGTGCAGACGGATACGTTCATTCTGAACAGAGTGCCATATGCAACTTCCGATGTCATTACTCAGGAACTCTGGTTCAGAGTCAGACCCAACTTGAACGTCATTCGAGTGTGGGGATTTCTGGCGTCTGTGAAGCTTCCGAAATTAAAAGAAGCTGGAATCGAGGACTACAAAGATAATCTTTCAGGGTGATGTTGAGAAGAGTGATGCTCGCAGATTTCTCGATATCGAATCTAATCATATCATTGAATCTCGCGACACAAAATTCTTCGAAGATAAATTTATAAGACACAAGAACATTGTTATCGTGGATATTCCGAAAAATAGTGTGGGTGCACAGGAGGCTGAAGCTTCCAACGAAGATATAGTCCAAGAAGAAGTTGTCATTGCAACGAAAATGATCGAACCAGAACTCACAGAGCTGGTGTCTAAGCGAGTGAGGAGAGTGAAGGACTTCGGAGAAGATTTCGTGGAAGCAGATCCGCTTACCTATGATGAGGCGATGAAGACCAAATAAGCTTTTTTTTTAGGGAAGCTATAAATAATGAGTATATATCTCAATAACCTCCAACCACACTTGGGTATTGGTCAATCTACCTGAAGGAGCTAAACCAATAGATGTTTATCTGTCACTACCATATTTTCTAAGAAAGGGTATTTTAGTAATTTCATATTTAATTAAATATTGTGCATAATAAATAATTATTTATTGTATTATTTAATTGTTGCTAGATGTTAGTTATTTATTTTGGACTTGTGTTAGTGGACCTAACTAGTTTAGTTTAGACTCATGGACCAACATGAATTAATTAGCCCATTTAGAAAGCCCATTATTAAGGAGATGGATTAAATTAATTAAACTATTAGACTAGAAGCTTTTCTCCTTAATTATTTCTGCATGAGAGGCCCCAAGGGGTATATTGGATATTACATAGTAACTTAAGGAAGGAAAAAGGAGGGGGGGCTAAAATAAAAGAGGGGGGGGATTCTCTCTCCTCTTTCATTTTAAAACTAGATCTAGAACTTTTCTCAACCAAATTCCTTCATTCCCACTTCATTTTCCTACCAAATTTTATTCCAATTACTTCCCAAATCACCATTAGAGACTAGTGGAGCAAGGATCTAGAAGGAGAAAGCAAGGATCTACAAGTTGGAGGCAATTTCATCACATTTGGAGGTTGCATTGGGAATCCATCTCCCAGTAGGTACAATTCAATTTTTTTCCTTTAATTTAGATTCTAAATATGATATTTAACCATAAAAAATCAACCCATATGCATAGGCTACCAATAGGATTTTGTTTTGTGTTCATAGGAGGCCTATTGAGAAAGTTATGGTACTTTTTGTGTCAATTTTGGGGAAATTCCGAGATTAATAATTGTTGTGTGTATCAATTGGTCATATAGATCAATTTGGCATGTGCTTGTGTATTTGGGGCTAGTGTCGTATCCACAATTGGGTACGTGTAGGTCGTATCCCAATAATTTGGTGATATGTATTGATTTGGGGGATTTTTCTCCGACACGGGACTTTGTACATGTCATATTTTGACACGGACACGTAGATTTATATTTGACTCTTCGTATTGTTCATAAATAATATATATGACTTGTTCGTGTCCTTCGGGGTACGTTTGGATGTGTGGTGGACTCGTGTCACTTGCGTATCCTAGATCTAGTGGGATACGGTGTGATACTCTCCATGTGTTTGTGCAAATTATATGTAGATCTATTTCTTTGTATTCTTGGAGATGTAATTGTATATATATATATATATATATATATATATATATATATATATATATATATATATATATATATATATATATATATATATATATATATATATATATATATAATATGGTATATATAATTATGCTTCTTGTGTCTTAGATCTATGTATTTATTATGTATATTGTATGTAGCTCTTCTTATATATGTATATATAATTGTATAAGGTAGCATGTATAAATATGCATATGTAAATATATATTTATGGGTTGTTATAATTATAATTATATAATGTGTGTTATATATGGTGAATGATTATATGTACGTATATATATACATATATATGTATAGTTATATATATGTATCACTATGTATGTATGTGTATGTTACTATGTGTATTATGTACATAATACTATGTGAGGGTGTATGTATAATTATTAGTAGTAATTATGCTTTTGGTATATATATATATATATATATATATATATATATATATATATATATATATATATATATATATATATATATATATATTGTATATATATATGTATCAGCTACAGCAGCAAATGCGACACATCAAAGAGCGTCGCAACAGCAGCAGCAAATGCCAACAGCAGCAGCAGCCGCAAGAGCAACAGCGACAGCGAGCGTCGCTGAAAGGCAGCAGCAGCGGCAGCAGGGAAGCAGTGACAGCAGCCAGCGATAGTTTCAAAAAACTGTCGCTGAAACAGCAGCGTATCAGCAGCGTATCAGGAGCTTTAGTGACAGTTTTTAGCGACAGTGCAGAAAACTGTCACTAAAATAGCAGTATATCAATATCAACAGCAGTCTTCAGCGACAGCGGGCGGGGTTTTTAGCGACAGTTTGACAGTTTATATATATATGGTATTTGAAATATATATAAATATATTTATATGTGCTAATAGTATTTAATATATGCTATATAATAATTATTGTAGTATATGTATATATCTACGGGTAGATAGTATAACTAGTATTTGGGTATTACCTTGAGAAACCAAGGTAAGTACCAAGGTAATTAGGGATACCCAAGGTATTGGGTTGGGGTATCAAGATTTTTGTTTTAGGTTGTGATACCAAGTTTGTTCAAAACCACGGTACTTATTTAATGTTTGTAATTAGGATTCTATATTATTAATAATTGTTTGACTTATATGTTGATGTTTTACTTATGGATTTACGTATCCGGAGATACGGTATCCTAATTTTAAGATATGGTTTTTATGGCTTAGACTTTAGTATCTTGAATCCAATATTTTTGTGTTAGACTTGTGCAAGTGCAACCTAGAAATAGGTAGTTGACCATAGTTTGACTATAGTTGACCATAGTTGACTTAGAGTTGATCTAGTTTGACTTTTGACTTAGAATTGACTTGTTGACTTAGAAGTTGACTAGTTTAACGTATTTTCTTTTCGGAACCTTGTATTGATGTTGTATTGCATATCTAGGTCTTCGAGGCACCGTATCAGACATCGGTGAGACTATTCATTGGACTTCAGGTGAGTACATCCTCTGATAGTTTCTCATTTATGATATCCTCTATGTTCATTGTATCTAGTGTAGATATCCATGTTCTCTTGACACTATGGTTACACGGATTGGTATATCCGGATCTCGTCATGAGATATTATTCCTTGGTATATGGTGTATATGGTACAAGTATTATTGTATTGGTTATTTTGTACATGTACAAACACTGATTCTCGAGAAGATTAGCTATCTTCTTTGGGAATCCCGTGCCATAGCGTACCATGGTTGGATCTATTATACCAGTGGGGGTGGGGAGTATGTAGTGTAGATATATGATCATACCCATCTTGTATCTTGTATAGTGTTAATCATACACCGCACATATGATTAGCCAGGCCATAAATCTTGTATCTTGTATCATGTTCCCAAGCCAATCATATGTTAAAGCTAGTACTCACACACTTAGTCATTAGTATTCTTGTTCATTGGCATATTGCTCATTATTGTATTTATTCCAATATTCCTTATTGTATATATCTTATTATATCTATTGTTGTATCTTGTATATTCACATCGATTTACTGTTACATAGTTTTTATCATTGATTAGAACTACTGTTAGAGATGTACTCTGCTCCTTTCCTGACTGGATATATTTTTCCCAGATGACACTGAGGACTGGTATCCTACACATTATGGACCTCAGGATATTGTGGGTCTAGAGTCTGAGACCTTGGCTCAGGAGGAACTTATCCCAACTGAGACAGTTGACCCGGGTTTAGTAGCTTCTTAGTATTTTTATACTGGATTTGTCCCGAGCTTATTTGTTAGCATTCTTTCAGACTCATTGATGTATTATTTTAGACTCATGAGTTGTATGTGACTTTTCTATTCTTTTATCTGATTCGTGCTCATTTCCATCTTAGTTCTGTGATTGAGTATATTGCTATTATTGGTGGTTCATTATATTGCTAGATAGATTATCCAGACAGCGTTCTACCGCCGATTCTGCGGCGTAGGCTGGGCGTTGTTTCTGACTTGCATCCTTACATCGGGTGCGGGTCGTGACATTATCAGATCTTCAAGTCGATAAAGATGAAAGCAGACAGAACTGTTGAGTTCAAGACTAGGCTATCCGCACCGAACGAGGTTCTCCCGCACCCTGCAAACGAACTGGTGGATTATCAGTACATTGAATTCACTGGTGGGGAGGCTACTCGCCCGCTCGACAAATCCAAACACGTAATACAGGTTCCGTGCACCAACTATTAAGTTGTCTTTCTAGTTGCCTTAGGATCAGTTTCATGTAAACATTGAATAGCCTAACTCGTGTGGCAGTACGCCGTGCAACATGAGAGGAAATACGACGAGACTTACCAACTTACCATTTTACCTTCCCTGTCAAAGGCAAACATTGTTAATTCAAAGTGCGAAGACGTATAAACATTCAGGGGAAATAGCATATGCAATTACAAGTGTTTGGATGCAAGATTCATTTCGTTTAGCATATTCAAATTATTCTTTGATGCGATACAATGCCTCGCACGCGGATAGCCGCTAAGCGATGACGACTTGTTTATCTCTTTATTTTACAAGCAAGCATGCAAGGCTAAACATACAAGGTGATCACTGGCGTATGCCATAATAGACGATAGTCTTTGACGAGAATGGTGTGCAACGAAAGTACACGAGGCGCCGCAAACCATTTTGCCAAGAACAAGAGACTAAACAATAGGCCTCGCCCGGACCGAATCGATGCCAGTACCCCAGCATCGTCCGCGAGACCGTGACCCTGTGCACAAGTTGTCCGTGATCGAACGACGTCTTGGTTAAGTTATCAATTTACATGGTTGGGGCAACAAGAGTACAAACAAGAGTCATTTCTGTTGAGGCAACAATAGTACAAGATAAGAGGCATTGCTGTTGAGGCAACAATAGTACAAGACAAGAGGCATTGCCTTATTCATTTCGTATAGTCTTTCTGAACAATATTTTGTATAACAGGGTATTGGCATAGCTTATGCTACAAGCATTGAGTCGAGGCAACATATGAACGGACAAGCATGCATTTATACAAAACATAAGCAATCACGTTGGCTCGGGCCCGAAGGTAAGCCGAGGGGTAAAACCGTAAGGGACTTTCCGAGCGGTACGTTCTAGGTTAGCATGCGAGGGTCTGAACATATATATAAGCAAAGTTTCATTTCCATATTCTAGCATAAGCAATACAAGTTAGGATTATTTCCTTAGCTAGGTGCGTTGGATTCTTATTAGCATGCAGGAGGTGATTTACCTAGCGACTAGCATGAAACATTCCACATTTTATGTGTGCTGGCTAAGCAAAGACAAGTTTACCGTAGCCACCCACCTTAGCGATGATTTGCCTCGGTAGAGCGATACGTCAAGCGAGCCTCTGAAGCCTAAGCTGAATTCCTGTAGGGACAAGTCTGGATATCCTTTGCCTCAAACGAGTATTCTCACCTGAGCAAAGCGGGTCGGGATATTGCAATATTGCCGTTTGAATCGGCAGTCCGCTTGAACGGAATGGGGTGTTACACAATAGGGGATTGATTTGGCACCTCGATGAGGGTATCATAGATCAGGATGATGATTGTCGTATCTGCTATTCACAAGCTAATTATTTATCAGATGATAGAAAGACAACAAGTCTTGGATGAAGACAGATATAAGAGATTCACGAACAACAGTCAGAATTATTATCATTCAGCTTTGAAGACAGTCTACGAGTTGGTGATATCTCGATATGGCCTGAAGCAATTCCCAGGATGTGGCAGCAGGAGTTTGACAAGTTATCTAGTCAAAGTTGTCGCAGGATCAGCGAAACGGACAAGTGTGTGTACACGAAGTTCTCTGATAATGGAGGAGTCATCATTTGTATCTATGTGGACGACTTGTTAGTCCCAATTGTGGACATAGAAGTATCACTAGAATAAAGATGTCCTTTTTGTTTAAACTTAGGACATGTGATTGCAAGCAGTATATGTGTTGAACATTGAAAGCTGTGAAGAGAGTCGTCAGAATTCTCAGAAGAACTCAGTAGTATATCATGTGCTACAACAGTTATCTTGATATGAAGGAAGGCTTATGTCATAGCGGCGTAGCACTGCAAGGAAGCACAAGTCTTCATGTCAAGAACTTTTTAAAAGAACTTACATATAGTGTATGAAAAGAGATACATGTCGTCTATTGAGAAAAAACTTGTAGACAACCAAAATACATACACCGAAACCAGGCGTGCACAGGGCCTTCAATGTGCAATCGAAAGCATAACCGATGTTATTGTGTGAGTGAGAAAGAATTACAGCTATGGTGCAGAATTCAAGGCTTAGTCCATTCTTGTATCATACTGTTGTTCGACCCATGCGGGAAGATTCAAGGCGAAGCGACATCTATCATAATGCATGATGGGCAGTCACCATGGGGAACGCTCAACCCATATATATTGAGATATGTGGGGCTTGTTGGTATTGTTTTCTTTGGACTAGTAAAGATAGTCCAACATTGACTACACCACCAAGTGGGTATCTCAATATAATATTTTGTATGATTTGAGGTGTGCATATGGGATATGGTGGGGCACATGGGTGCCATGTGGGGGTATTTTTTAGGAGGAAAAATGATTAACTCCTCATGTAAGCATTTATACTTTTTGTCATGCTCTTGAAATTATTTTCATAGGAGCTACGACTCGGACTCGGACTCAGACTCGGGCTCAAGGGCGTAAAGTGGCACTTTGTTGGCACACTTTGTACTTAGCACGTCAGCATCGTCGTATGGTGCTTGTGCGTATTTGATGCCCTCATGCACGAGTTACATGTGCGGTCGCACGTGGGTCCGCATACGTGGCCGCATGAGCGGTTGAATTTGCGGTCACACACGGGGCCGCATGAGCGATCACATGAGCGGTTGCATGCGAGGTCGCACGCGGGGCCACATGAGCTGCCGCATGGGCTACCGTATGGACTGTTGCTTGGGCTGTGGCATGCGCTGCGGTTTGTGGTGTTGCGTGAGCGACCGCATATGAGGTTGCTTGCGTGGCCACTGCTTTCATATATATTTGAACGGTTATGGAAAGACATGGACGGTTATTCAGAACCATTTTTTGTGGGATTTGAAATTAATTCGTGCCTATCTTTTAGGAATTCGCAATTAATTTGATCCTATCTTTCCGTAACTTATGGGTGGCTAGGGTTTCCACCCTCTCTCTATAAATACTCTCTTCGTGTGTCACGCCCCAGTCCCAAAAATACGGAACTAGGACACGTGGCATTGGCCAGCTGACACGTCACTAAGGGATTACCCAATTTAATGGACCCAAAGTGATGTGCTACGCTGTCCTAAAATACTACAAGTCTAAATACAGGTAAATCTATCTCATCCACAAGAATAACAGGAAAAGTGCTGAATATATATATAGATGCTAAATCTGAAATGTCATATACAACCCAGATAAAGTCAAGTGGGAACAATCCCACTACAAAAGTAAGCAGGAGTGAAATAAGATAAACTAGCGCAACATCCTCAAATTATGTAGCTCCAACTTCAGGTGTACTCAGGTAGACTCTGACGGCATCTCCTCTAACTCCATCTCAAGGGCATGTCCAGACTCCAGTCCAGGTCCAGGTACTGTGGGGTGGAATGTCTCAGCTAAACCTGGTCAGGGAACCAGGTCCTCAGAGGGACGTAACAAGATACAGAAAATGACATGCCATGTAATGTAAATACTGAATAAATAAATTACTGAATAAAATAAATACAGGGTGCTAACCATCTAAGTGAAATGCAATTTGAGACAACCTAGTACGTATGGGAAATGTGTGGCTAGACATATGCTGACGTAATTCACCAATCTGTAGTGACAGGCTAGTATATGCCACATATGCCCCCGTTCAAGGGCACTATACAATTTTCCATCTACGATGAGAATGGTCACATGAATATATACATATATCATCCGTATCACTCCGTCGAGTGCGGCACATGGTAAAGAGGTGGGTGTCCCATACGTATTTTAGTCGTTCTCCCCGCCCAATGTAACTAAATGTCAAGTCGTACATTTCCTAAATTATTCTAATCCGTGATGCGGGTCACACGCATTGGTAGCAAATCAAATACGCAGCTCGCATCCCAATATGCATTGCAACCATGTTGCGTGTTCCCGTGATAGGGTCTAGGAGAATATTAGGATACTCTCATAATTGTTGGTGAGTCCGTAATATTATTTTAAATGTCAACATATCAACTGACTGTACCCAAGGCAGCCTCAGGTAATCATTGTATATGAAATACAGAAACAAGAGCATATACAATATTGAGAATTTAAACAGTACTTGGCAAGGTATACTTGCCTACTCCCTGATAGTGTTGATAACCTGATCTTGCAGTCAGGTTTAAGGTTGCTGGTGACAGGGGGTCACTGGCTGTGCTGAAGGTGGTTTCTGTTAAAATAGACAGGGTTCGTGAATAACAAGGCTGTAATAATAAGCATATATATATATATATATATATATATATATATATATATATATATATATATATATATATATATATATATATATATATACTTATATACACATATATAATATATATATATTATATATATAGATATAATATAATATATATAGCAGTATATGAAGAACAGACCAATGCAGGTATATAGTAGCAGGGTATATCCACTGTGTTATATAATAAATATAAATAAATAAAAGACAGGGCAGAAAAGTAAATACATATGTATATTTATGTACTGTATAGTATTGTATAGTATATATATAGATAATATATAAAAAGAAAATGACATTTGCAGGAATTTAAATACAAATATAAATGCTGTAATATCCAGCACTAATACCAGGGTCTATAGGTGACCACTGTTATATACAGTATTTATAATAATAATAATATTATCAGGGTCCATAGGTGACCACTGGATAATATAATATATGAATTTAAAGACAGTGCAAGAATTTGAAATATACATATAAATATAAGCTGTATTATCCAGCAATAATACATAGTATAACATATTAATAATATGTTATATTATATACATATAGATAATATATATATATATATATATATATATATATATATATATAGATATATATAATAGGTGTAGGAAATTAAGTGCAGAAATAAATAAAAGAAAAAGAGTGCATAGTATACATATATACATATAGTAGAAATTATATAACATATACAAAATATGTTATATATATATATGATATATATAGTATACATACTATATATATATAATTATATATATATTTATAAGTAAGGAAAAACATAAATGAAAATGCATATAAAATTTATATAACATACATATAAGTAGATATTATATTTATACATATATAAATATATGTATAAATATAAGTATATATACATAAATATATACATACATATAAAATAATAATATATATACATATACATATATTTAGTAAATATATATATAATAATATAATATACTGTATAATAACAGTATATATATAATATATATTAAGAGTATAATACACATATATATATAAATATACATATATACATATATTAAATATATATTAAAAATGAACAAAATACATATATAAGAAAGTATATATACTGTTTTTAGTAAATACTGAATAATAATAATAATAATAATATATATGATAACATATATATATTGATATATATATATATACATATATATATATATATACATATATATATACATAGAAATATATATTAATATACATATATATAAAATATATACATATAATAATAATAACAATAATAATAATAATAATAATAATAATACATATAATATACTGTATTTATACAGTATATAATATATATTAAATACTATAATATTAATATATAATATATAAAACCATATATATATATACATATATATATAAATATATATACATATATACATACATATACATTTATATATATAAATACGTATATAATAGCGTATTTATACCTGACGAGGTGGCAGGTGGGGTCCACGGCGAGTCGTCGGTGGGAGGTCGGCGGCGGAGTCGACGGCGGCCGGCCGGAGGAGCAACGGCAGTAGCAGTAGCTGCTAGCAGTAGCAGCAGCAGCAGCAGCTTGCGGCAGCTGCAGCGCCGCGTGCGGTGGCGGGGGCGGCGGTGCAGGCTGTCGGGGTGGTGGAGGATGAGGTGGCGAACAGGTCCGGGGCGGTGGCGGAGGTCGGAGGCTACTGGAGAGGCGGTGGGGAGCGTCGGGGAGGTGGCTCGAGCAGTGGCCAGGAAGAGGCGGTGATGGCGCTGCGGGGGTGATGGCGGAGGCTGTGGTGGTCGTGGAGGGACGGGGCGGTGATGGTTGGAGAGAGGAAGTCACGGCGAAGCGAGTGGGGGTGGTGGCGGTGGTCGGCGATGGCTAGGGAGGCGGTGGTGGGCGGTCGGAGGTCGGGGAGGCTGCTGTGGTGCAGTGAAGGAGAGGTGCTGCGGTGGCTTGCCACGGCGGAGCAGGGCGGCTCAGGCGGCGAGGCTTGGCCGGAGGGAAGAGGGGGTCGGGGCGGAGGTCGTGCCGGAGTTGGGCGGCCGGCGGCGTACGGTGGTGGCTGTGAGGGAGTGGGAATGAGAGAGGGGTGTGTGGGTTAGGGTTTTATATAGAATTTAGGCCAATGGCATTTTCGTAATTAAAGGGAACTTTGGGGGTATTTTAGTAATTTAAATTTTTGGGATATTTTCAGCAGATTTTTCTGTGGGTCCCATGCCACCTATTGTCTAGCCAATAGGGTAATGCCATCTAACATGCATTTTGCATAAAAACCCTTGACTTTTCATAAATTGCATAAAAGTCCAAAAATTGGAAAATTGCACAATTATGAAATTTGTCTGGAAAATCACCTGGTTCTAAAAATTACCAAATTTTACAGAATTGAGGGGAAAAGCTGGGGAGAATGTTTTGGACTGTGTGGGGTGAGTCTGGGCAGATGCAGGGTCTGATTTCTTAGGTGATACGGGTCACCGTATTTATTATTTAATAAATACTGCGCACGGTGTTCACTAATTATTTAAGGGCAGTTAGGGTCATAATTTTTCTACGGTGTCAATACGATAATTGTAATACAATTAATGTAGAATATTATCGTATTTTTGGTTGGGCAAAACAGGTGCCTACTGGTCCTCAAATCTCTAGGGTACAGAGGTTGGTAAAGAGCAGAAAATTAAATAGGAATTAAATACGTACGTTTGTAACGATATTTGTGCGACTAAAACGAAGCACAAAACGAGGTTTCTGGGAGTTGCTAAAAATACGGAAAATGTAGTCTAGCAAGTCTAGGGCAGGGATGGGAAATTAGTTTAGGGTTAACAGCTAGTGTGAGGTCCTAATTAATTGTGTAATGAACAGGTGCACAATCAATAGAATATATTAATAATAAAATTTTAAAAAGTTACACTAATTCTAATTAACTAAAAATAATATTAAAATACTGAAATCTGGTCGAGGGAGTTTACAATCTACCCTCCTTAGAATATTTTGTCCTCGAAATAAAAATAAACATATATTGAGAACGAAAGATTGATTAAGGACATATGAGGACATAGACATAGCTGAAGATTTGATTTGAAATATTTTGGACATACCCTGATCTGGAAATAGATGGGGAAACTTTATCGGATATCCTCTACACGTTTCCAGGTTGATTTGCCTGGTGCATGATGTTTTTATGCAATATGAACTAGAGGAACGTAATACAACGTAAGGTAGGTAACAGAAATCATTCTAAAAATAAGAACAGTGTTAAACTGCAATCTAATCTATTAATAGGGTTTGGTAATTCCCCAAAAAACTATAGAAATGGCTATGGAAACAATACACTTCATATTTATACTATATACGAGGTTTCTTCTTTCCGAAATAAGGAAAGACGAAAAAACAGTAATCAAGAGTTCAAGGGGGTAATGGATTAGAAGTATGGAGATTCAAGGCGTTTAAAGAATTCAATGGGAATTGTCAAGGCAGTTGTGGATGGAAATGCTATTCTGGTACTCCTTATTCACATATTCGTATTAGCCTAGTTATGTAGCTGGTACGATATGCGCAGAGGATAAGTACATCTGTCTACTAATCACTATATATCTCAATCCACGTAAAGTAGTTATGCGAAAGGCGAACCAAGTGTATTATGGTTGATCAGACCGTCATACACTGATTCTGAAATGTATTAATGTAGTACTCCAATAATACATATTTAATGAACAAGCTTGATAAAGAATAAGCTTGCAAAACTAGGCTATAATAGCAGAGTATAATTTTAAGGTAGTATAGCAAATATAAGTACGCTAGATTAGGATATGAGAAGTACAAAACAATTCAAATTCACAAAAAAGACAAGATTCTATAATCTCTAACTTCTAGTCTAGGTTGCTAGTTGACCCAAAAGAGGTGTGGTTTTCTAAGTTCTACAACCTTAATATACACTATAGGTTGTCCGTATTTAAGCACATGACTTGTATCCAGAGCGTACCTCTTTAATTGTAATATGTGGAAGACGTCATGTACTTCTTCCAATGTCTGAGGTAATGCTATCTTGTAAACAACTTCTTTGATGCGTTCCAACACATCGAAGAGTCTGATGTACCTCGAGCTTAGTTTTCCTCTTCTTCCAAGTCTGATAGTTTCTCGGGTAGGTGAAAACACAAGATTAGAAGTTACTGACTATCCTAATAAGTCATGTATATCAAATCTAATTTGGAAACTACCTGTAGTATTCAGCTATTACTTCATTCATATGCTTGAGCTTATCAATCAACGTCTAGCAATCTACCTAGATGTGTTTACTTAGTCCTGATATCCGAATGGGTAACTTGGTGGTCTAAGGATGACGCTTCTCTTCCTGTAGTCTAGGATAGCATTTGTACTTGGTTTAGCCAGTCCATGTCTAAGACAACGTCGAAGTTTGGTATTGAAAGTACCGGGAATCGCGTTCTCATTACGCTACTATATATGACTACTAGCATGCTTTAGTAATGTTGGTAACTGGAACAATGCCTCTTCCGGTAAACCTGACTATTTGCATGGGTACGAAACTACTAGATGTGAAAGACAGTGTAGCTCTAGAATCAAATATGCGGTTTGCTGGTAATAATGCAACTATAAGGGTACCTGAAATGGTTTCACCTTCCGGTTCTTCTACAACTGCAGCTAGTGCAAAGGCCTGCTCGTGCCTTCGTCTAATGGTTTGTTGTCTGGCTAGGTAGTACTGCGTGTCTTGGGTGGCTAAGGGTGGTCCCCTCTGAAATCTTTCAGATGCTGGGGAATGCTGACCTCTAGTAGGAGGTTGCATTCTCTGGGCTGGTGCTGCTGGTCCTTGCCCAGTCCGAAGTGTTGCTTCTCTGTGTTGTGGGCAGTCTCTGGCCCTATGCTGATTATCTCCACATATCAAGCATAGTCTATACTTCCTTCGACAGTTTTTGGCATAATGTCCCTTCCTGCCACAATAGTGACAAGTCGGAAGTTCCTTGTATTGATATGGCCCTGTCTTGTGTTGTGCCTGATTTCTCAGGTGACGGATTGGTCCTCCTGCTCCTGTCTGGTCTATGGCTGATATGGTTGGATTTGAGCATCTTGCTTCTCGGCCAATGGCTTCTTGTATCCTTGCCTCTGAAAGAACTTCTTCGTATAAAATCCTCGACTGTGCCGTAGTATACCCTTGGAGTTCGGGGGTAAGGCCGTGATGGAACTTTAGGGCCTTCTTCAGCTTGGTTGGTATTAGGATGGCACCGAATTGACTTAGTCGACTGAATTCTGCATCATAAGCGTCGACGGTCATATTCCCTTGTTCCAAATGCAGGAACTGGAAGTACAGTTCATCTCTGACCATGGCTGGGAAATATTTTGCATTAAAATATTCCAGAAATTGTTCCCAAGTATAGTTCTTGCCGGTGCTGCGCTCGATAGATTCCCACCAGTGATGAGCGTTACCGAGGAGTAGGGTCCTTACTGCGGTTATCCATAGATCGGGGTGAAGTTGGGAACCTTCTAGCAGTATTTCCGTGTTGGAGATCCAGTCTGAGATCTCTTCCGGAGTTTCATTGCCCTTAAAGGTTCTCGGGCTCATCCGGCTAAAGCCTCGAACAGTGCTAGCTGGTTGGACAGGGGCTGGTACTGGGGCAGCTGTCTTCTCCAGAACCGTCATTAGGCATTGTCTCAGGACTTCATTTTGTTGCCACTGAGCCTGCAATATGGCTTGGAACATCTGAGATTGTTCCTCAAGTTGTGGCATCAGGGCTGCGAGAACTGGAGGTGGAGACAAAGGTATCTCTGCCTGCAGTGTTGGTGCCTGAGAAGGTTGCCCTTCTTGCTGGACTGGTGTTGCTTCTTGGGTCGGATCTTGGTGAAGGTACGAGGTTGTTGGATTGACCAACATCCTTCTCGGAGATTGGTCTCTCGGGATTGGTGTCCCTTGGACATCTGGCGAGAGGTCTGTTGCTTGGTCAGTTCCATTAATCGCAGTTTTCCCGGGTATGTCCATATTTCTGAAAAGAATAGAAAAATTTTGAGAAAAGTACGAAGGATTTAATAGATGATAATCAAGCAGGATGCAAAATTTATGGATGAAGTCAGTGTGGATGAGACCTAGTATTCCTATCCTATTGCAGGTTTGCTGAACATGATATCATGTTACTAGCAATTAACTCGACCTGCATGGGCCACCACTAAAACCGTGTCACGCCCCAGTCCCAAAAATACGGAACTAGGACACGTGGCATTGGCCAGCTGACACGTCACTAAGGGATTACCCAATTTAATGGACCCAAAGTGATGTGCTACGCTGTCCTAAAATACTACAAGTCTAAATACAGGTAAATCTATCTCATCCACAAGAATAACAGGAAAAGTGCTGAATATATATATAGATGCTAAATCTGAAATGTCATATACAACCCAGATAAAGTCAGGTGGGAACAATCCCACTACAAAAGTAAGCAGGAGTGAAATAAGATAAACTAGCGCAACATCCTCAAATTATGTAGCTCCAACTTCAGGTGTACTCAGGTAGACTCTGACGGCATCTCCTCTAACTCCATCTCAAGGGCATGTCCAGACTCCAGTCCAGGTCCAGGTACTGTGGGGTGGAATGTCTCAGCTAAACCTGGTCAAGGAACCAGGTCCTCAGAGGGACGTAACAAGATACAGAAAATGACATGCCATGTAATGTAAATACTGAATAAATAAATTACTGAATAAAATAAATACAGGGTGCTAACCATCTAAGTGAAATGCAATTTGAGACAACCTAGTACGTATGGAAAATGTGTGGCTAGACATATGCTGACGTAATTCACCAATCTGTAGTGACAGGCTAGTATATGCCACATATGCCCCCGTTCAAGGGCACTATACAATTTTCCATCTACGATGAGAATGGTCACATGAATATATACATATATCATCCGTATCACTCCGTCGAGTGCGGCACATGGTAAAGAGGTGGGTGTCCCATACGTATTTTAGTCGTTCTCCCCGCCCAATGTAACTAAATGTCAAGTCGTACATTTCCTAAATTATTCTAATCCGTGATGCGGGTCACACGCATTGGTAGCAAATCAAATACGCAGCTCGCATCCCAATATGCATTGCAACCATGTTGCGTGTTCCCGTGATAGGGTCTAGGAGAATATTAGGATACTCTCATAATTGTTGGTGAGTCCGTAATATTATTTTAAATGTCAACATATCAACTGACTGTACCCAAGGCAGTCTCAGGTAATCATTGTATATGAAATACAGAAACAAGAGCATATACAATATTGAGAATTTAAACAGTACTTGGCAAGGTATACTTGCCTACTCCCTGATAGTGTTGATAACCTGATCTTGCAGTCAGGTTTAAGGTTGCTGGTGACAGGGGGTCACTGGCTGTGCTGAAGGTGGTTTCTGTTAAAATAGACAGGGTTCGTGAATAACAAGGCTGTAATAATAAGCATATATATATATATATATATATATATATATATATACTTATATACACATATATAATATATATATAGTATATATATAGATATAATATAATATATATAGCAGTATATGAAGAACAGACCAATGTAGGTATATAGTAGCAGGGTATATCCACTGTGTTATATAATAAATATAAATAAATAAAAGACAGGGCAGAAAAGTAAATACATATGTATATTTATGTACTGTATAGTATTGTATAGTATATATATATAGATAATATATAAAAAGAAAATGACATTTGCAGGAATTTAAATACAAATATAAATGCTGTAATATCCAGCACTAATACCAGGGTCTATAGGTGACCACTGTTATATACAGTATTTATAATAATAATAATATTATCAGGGTCCATAGGTGACCACTGGATAATATAATATATAAATTTAAAGACAGTGCAAGAATTTGAAATATACATATAAATATAAGCTGTATTATCCAGCAATAATACATAGTATAACATATTAATAATATGTTATATTATATACATATAGATAATATATATATATATATATATATATATATATATATATATATATATATATATATATATATATATATATATATATATATATATATATATTAGGTGTAGGAAATTAAGTGCAGAAATAAATAAAAGAAAAAGAGTGCATAGTATACATATATACATATAGTAGAAATTATATAACATATACAAAATATGTTATATATATATATGATATATATAGTATACATACTATATATATATAATTATATATATATATATATATATATATATAAATATATATATATTTATAAGTAAGGAAAAACATAAATGAAAATGCATATAAAATTTATATAACATACATATAAGTAGATATTATATTTATACATATATAAATATATGTATAAATATAAGTATATATACATAAATATATACATACATATAAAATAATAATATATATACATATACATATATTTAGTAAATATATATATAATAATATAATATACTTTATAATAACAGTATATATATAATATATATTAAGAGTATAATACACATATATATATAAATATACATATATACATATATTAAATATATATTAAAAATGAACAAAATACATATATAAGAAAGTATATATACTGTTTTTAGTAAATACTGAATAATAATAATAATAATATATATGATAACATATATATATTGATATATATATATATATATACATATATATATACATAGAAATATATATTAATATACATATATATAAAATATATACATATAATAATAATAACAATAATAATAATAATAATAATAATAATACATATAATACATATAATATACTATATTTATACAGTATATAATATATATTAAATACTATAATATTAATATATAATATATAAAACCATATATATATATACATATATATATAAATATATATACATATATACATACATATACATTTATATATATAAATACGTATATAATAGCGTATTTATACCTGACGAGGTGGCAGGTGGGGTCCACGGCGAGTCGTCGGGGGAGGTCGGCGGCGGAGTCGACGGCGGTCGGCCGGAGGAGCAACGGCAGTAGCAGTAGCTGCTAGCAGTAGCAGCAGCAGCAGCAGCTTGCGGCAGCTGCAGCGCCGCGTGTGGTGGCGGGGGCGGCGGTGCAGGCTGTCGGGGTGGTGGAGGATGAGGTGGCGAACAGGTCCGGGGCGGTGGCGGAGGTCGGAGGCTACCGGAGAGGCGGTGGGGAGCGTCGGGGAGGTGGCTCGAGCAGTGGCCAGGGAGAGGCGGTGATGGCGCTGCGGGGGTGATGGCGGAGGCTGTGGTGGTCGTGGAGGGACGGGGCGGTGATGGTTGGAGAGAGGAAGTCACGGCGAAGCGAGTGGGGGTGGTGGCGGTGGTCGGCGACGGCTAGGGAGGCGGTGGTGGGCGGTCGGAGGTCGGGGAGGCTGCTGTGGTGCAGTGAAGGAGAGGTGCTGCGGTGGCTTGCCACGGCGGAGCAGGGCGGCTCAGGCGGCGAGGCTTGGCCGGAGGGAAGAGGGGGTCGGGGCGGAGGTCGTGCCGGAGTTGGGCGGCCGGCGGCGTACGGTGGTGGCTGTGAGGGAGTGGGAATGAGAGAGGGGTGTGTGGGTTAGGGTTTTATATAGAATTTAGGCCAATGGTATTTTCGTAATTAAAGGAAACTTTGGGGGTATTTTAGTAATTTGAATTTTTGGGATATTTTCAGCAGATTTTTCTGTGGGTCCCATGCCACCTATTGTCTAGCCAATAGGGTAATGCCATCTAACATGCATTTTGCATAAAAACCCTTGACTTTTCATAAATTGCATAAAAGTCCAAAAATTGGAAAATTGCGCAATTATGAAATTTGTCTGGAAAATCACCTGGTTCTAAAAATTACCAAATTTTACAGAATTGAGGGGAAAAGCTGGGGAGAATGTTTTGGACTGTGTGGGGTGAGTCTGGGCAGATGCAGGGTCTGATTTCTTAGGTGATACGGGTCACCGTATTTATTATTTAATAAATACTGCGCACGGTGTTCACTAATTATTTAAGGGCAGTTAGGGTCATAATTTTTCTACGGTGTCAATACGATAATTGTAATACAATTAGTGTAGAATATTATCGTATTTTTGGTTGGGCAAAACAGGTGCCTACTGGTCCTCAAATCTCTAGGGTACAGAGGTTGGTAAAGAGCAAAAAATTAAATAGGAATTAAATACGTACGTTTGTAACGATATTTGTGCGACTAAAACGAAGCACAAAACGAGGTTTCTGGGAGTTGCTAAAAATACGGAAAATATAGTCTAGCAAGTCTAGGGCAGGGATGGGAAATTAGTTTAGGGTTAACAGCTAGTGTGAGGTCCTAATTAATTGTGTAATGAACAGGTGCACAATCAATAGAATATATTAATAATAAAATTTTAAAAAGTTACACTAATTCTAATTAACTAAAACTAATATTAAAATACTGAAATCTGGTCGAGGGAGTTTACATCGTGCCTTTTTGAGAACTTACTTCGAAAATTAGGAGACGAAGAGAGTTGATGCCGCCGCCGCAATTGGAGTCAAGGAAGTTCGTGCGACTCCAGAAAAGAGGTGACAACGAGCGTTCCAGAAGTTCTACGTGAACTTGCTGGTTCCTGAAAGCAGATCGTATGGGGGACGAATCTTGTTTTAAGAAACGGTGATCTTCATCAACCCAGCAAACAGATTTCCTTCTTCTCCTTTCTCTTTTCTTCTGCTAGTTGTAATTCCATTCTGTCCATCTGCAACTGCGAGTGCAAGGAAGAACGTGAAGTTTATTTTTTCTGATTCCTTTGTAATCTTAAGAGCAAGTTGTAATCAGAATCTTTATATAGTTCTTCGTGGTGATCGAGAAATGTCAGAGTGGAAACTTTTGTGTGAACCTCTGATCTCAACCACACGTTCTTCCAACTTTGGCTAAGCCTTAGGAATAACAATATATACGCACACTAGAGGTCTTAGCACATACGTTGTATTTGCAGTTTCCAGTAAAAGAAGAATATGAAAACACGTATATAAAAAGAGAAAGATGGTTGTAGATTAATTCGGAAGTTTGATTTAGTGGGTACGTAAATAACCTTTTTAACTCTAAATAATGACATGTTTAGTAAAAAAAAAAGTGTTACACCAAAAAATTTATTATACCTCTAATATTTAAAGAAGAGGGATCGATATCCCCTCTCTTATCTATTCCCTCATATTTCCTAAGGGTCTGCTTGGCAATTATAGGCGTAGCGATTATGGGGTATTTTTAAAGTACCGGTTATGAGTGATTCTAAGGGATCTGTTTTGGGTGGTTTTAAGTAGTGACTTTTAAACTAGTCAAACATTGCTTGGTAATTCATTATTGAGCAGTTCTAAATTTTTTTACATTAATAAAATTACTTATATGTCCATATATAAATAAAAGTTATTACAAAATTTTATTTCTGATGTCGAAGTCTATTTGATTTATGAGCGGTCCAGAGCGCGTCAACTGCCACCCAGTCCAGGCCTCGATTAGAAAGTAGAAGTCAATATTTGATCAAAATAATAGAAACACATAGAGTAATAGAATCGTCTGCATGAAAGTAGGAGACAAAAATTTTATGAACTTACCGAAGAAAGTATCCGTAGTTTGGAAGAAGTAGAAGAGAAATAAAGATGAGAAAAAAAAAGATTAGGGTATTAGTAGTTGTAATTATAAATTTTTGTGAGAATATAAATGTAATAAAATAATAAAACCTCTTAAAATTCGTCGATTTGGGATGTTTATAGAGACACACAAAATTATATTACATTGATTTTGGGAGGTTTTTGAGCCTACCAAAATCAGTGCCTAAAAATATTACCAAACATGAGTTTTTAAAACACTTCATAAATAGTCGGTTCAAAAACACCAAAAAATCGATGACAATATTGTTACCAAGAAAATCCTAAAATAGTAGTAGTTTGATTATATTTTTTGATCGTTCAAATTAGATCCTTAAACTATCTAATTTCTAAAAAAAATTAATATAATGTAAAAGGTCAAAAAATACAATCTAACTACCGCTATGGCAATTATACATTTTTCGCACGGCTAGATATACTTGATTTCAATTCCCTCATTACAAACATTGATAGATCATTGGACCCGACCAAAACCAGAACACTTTTCAACATTTTGCACAAATCTGGACAAAGTCAAGACCAAGAGCACCCTAGGCCGCAATTCCTTTCAAATATGGCACTAGCCAGCAGCCCATTTACTCCCCGCTGTCGTGCCTCCATCACATCATACCAGCCAAATGCCACAGTAGCAAAGCAAGCACTATGTAGCAAAGAAGCAACCATTCTTTCATTGTTATACCCAAAGGTTACATTGATAATAATTTACGTAAAAATCCAATTGATTACTGTTCTGGACATGTTATCAGATTACTAACTGATCTATAAAAAAGAAAACTATCAAAAACTTGTAACACAGTTTCTACAAATAGAAAGAACCAAAATACACGAAGAAGAAGAAGAAAAAAACTAGCTAGGGTAATGAAGATCACCGTTGCTCACAGCAAGATTTGACTATTTTTGTCAATCTGCTCAGCTGCTCTCAGGAATCAGCAAATTCGAAAATGAACTTCTGGAACGCTCCTTATCACTCTCGTTGTGGATTTTGAACTGGACGAACGGATTGACAGACAACACTTCGTGGATCTGCTCTGGCTGCTGCTAACTCTTTTGTTGTATCAAATATATTTTACTATCTCTATATAAAGGAAGAGAAAAGAATATATATATATATATAGCGAAAGCACAAGCCAAACCCTAACGGTCACCACCCGCTTAATTGGAAAGAGAATTCCACGGATAAGAGGTTGTTACAATCCATTATCTCCAAATTTCCACGAATAAGGAGCGATTACAACAGATGATCCACTCAAAGATCTGCATTGCATAATTTTCATGGAGGCCAAATTTTCACTCGAGCACCATCTATACGGAAATGATAATTTTTGCTTGTCACGCCCCAGTCCCAAAATGCCGAGGGACTGGAGATGCGTAGCAATGGCCAGCAGCACGCACCGATGGATAACCCAATTTAATGGAGCCATCAGGGCGTACTTAAGCTGTAAATAAGGTCTACTATACAAGTCACACTAATCTCATCCATAAAGATAAGGAAATAAACTGCATAATCAAATGGAAATAGTGTATCAACAACATCACAGCAAGTCAGTCGGAGAAACGATCCGACTTAAGTCTGAATAAACTGGCTCTATAGGCCAGGAACAAAAGAGATAAACATGAAATAAATAAATGAGTACTGGGACAGGCACTCAGGAGAAGTCCTCGGCAGTCACCTCGTCTTCAGTGTTTGGTTCAGCTCCAGCAATAGCTTCAGCTCCTGTCCCGTATATCTCGGGATACTGCTCCTCAGCTAAACCTGGGGACATAATCCATTCCAGGTCCTCAGTGGACATAGCAAGGCACAAATAATACAAGCCAAAATGAATAAGCAGTGCAATAAATAATGAAACAGCAGGGTAAACTAAGTAACCATCTATGTGATATGCAAATGAGAGCAACACTAGTACTTAGGCTGAGACCGCTACAAGCTCTGTGTCGGGGAGCCGGTAGCAGTAATAACACGTAAAGGGTCTAGCTCTGCTGGAGAGTCTACAACCTCACAATAATAGTAGATATATATATAGAACAGCCTGTAGCCTGTGTGTCTCTCCCCACCCAATGTAATCACGCAAGCCATGACCATAACGTCTCATGTCCATGTTAGCGGGATTATAGCTAATGCAATAAGTCATACTGTCTATAAATAAATAACTCTGTCAAGTCCTGTATCCTATTCAGAATCCCCACGAATAACTCAGGAAGATTCTGTCCATGATAGTGTCAAGTGTCCTGGGTTGTAGGGTACTTGATAGGTCAAGTACAAAGTAAGGGGATCGTAAATCCATCTCTAAATGACGAAACCAACACCGCGTAAGGTGTCAGTACCCGACTATGATCGGGCACTAGGTACGTCGTACGTTTTCTAGGTTTAAGCAGTTTAAAACAGTTTATATGAATTTGCACAAGAAATCCAGCAGAGTATTTTTACATAAAATAAGAAAATAATGACTGCAAGTTTGGCAAGGTGCACTTGCCTGTGGTTCCGGCTCTGATTTCGGCTCTGACTTCAGTTGGAATTGCAGGCGGTACTCCGGTTGCTGAAACAAATATCACCATCAGATCCAGAAAATATCAATCAGCTAGAAACGCCTATCCTTGGGTCCAATTTGGAGACAAGGGCAGAAACGGCAGTTTCGGGTCAAAACGTGGTCCACATGTAGGCCCGCTTTGCACCGAAAAACGCGTCAGGGTCAAAGGTCTCCAAATTCCCCAAACTTAGTGTCAACAGGTCAGGAACGATGATACGAACCCAACGGAACTTCCAGAATTGTATTCCGATGAGCCGAACACAAAATCGCCCTTCGAGCGGGGCCTGTGGGGCCCACGACACGCGATTTCGTCAACGTTCTCAGAATCGGACCAAACTTGACCCACAGGACCAGCGTATCGCTACGAGTCCGATGGCATAAATTTTGTCTCGATCTGACGTGTGTGCACGAAGTTAGGGTAAAATGCAGAAAAGGCGGATACGGAGCGATGTCCGCGGATACGCGTTGATTCCGGTGTGCACGCACACCCGAATCAGCTTCCGCGAAATCCCACACGTCCGTATCGACGAGGCGCACTTATCTGTAAAGACCGTACGCGACCAAGTCGTCCCGTCTGGCGGGGCGCACTCAGTTCCGGGGTGAAACAGGGTCTGGTTTTTTTTTTTCTGTTTTTGGATCGCGGTGTGCGATCACCACAGGACGCGATGCCCCGAGCGGTTTATCCGGGCACCGAGAGGGTCATACAGGCTTCACGTAGAAATTTACGGAATCGAATTCCGAGCTACGAGGAGGAAATTACGGGTACTAGAACAGAGTAGGAAAACTAGGGTTTACCTTGAGTCCTTGTGTCAATCTGACACTGTGTCCGACACGAAGGGCCGTGTCCACTGCCCGTGTCCTGCTGGGACCGTGTCTGGCAGCTGGCCGAGGTCGGCGGAGGGTCGACGAGGGGCTGGGCGGCTCTCGGGGAGGCGGAGATGCGCCAGGGGAGGCTGGCCGGAGGGCTGAACAGCCGGGGTAGGGGTCGGCTCCGCCTGGGAAGGGGGTTGCTCGGCCTGGGGACGGGGGTTTAGCTCTGGAGGAGGAGGAGGAAGAAGAAGGGTCGGGGGTCGGCGCTCCGGTGAGGGGTGGCCGGAGTTAGGGCACGGTGGGTTCGGGTTAGGGGGAAAAGAGGCGGAGGAGGGGCTATATATAGGGGCTGCGGGAGGGATGGCCGGGGCGTCGTGGCCGAGGGATCCGGAGGGGGAGGCGACTTGGTGGTGAGGCGCGGAGGGGAGGCGACGTGGTCGCCGGAAATCGCGGCGGCGGCGGAGTTCACGGGGAGAGTGGGTGACAGGGGAGAGGGGTGAAGGAGCGGGTCGGGTCGGGCGGCGGGCTCCGGGTGAGCGGACCCGCCCGACCCGCTAGGGGTGTTAGGTTGGGCTGGGTCAGCCGCTAACGGGCTCGGCCCACTGGGCCGGGCCGGGCCCCTAAACCAAAAATAAAATAATAATAGTAATTAATAAACAGTAATTAATTAATTAAATTTGGAAATTAGTTTTTTTAGGCTTTTAAAAATAGGTCCGAGGCCCAATAAAATTTCAGAAAATTACCCTAAGTCCGGTTTTCTATTTTACACCCAAAAATATTATTTTCATAATATTTTAATACTGTTTAATATCAATTAAAAATCATTGAATAATTAAAACCTAATTTTTAAATTACAGAAAATTCTAGAAAATTCCAGAAAATTGTGAAAAATCCAGTTTTTAAAATTTTGAAAATTCAGGGGGTTTACAATCTACCCCCCTTAAGAGGATTGCGTCCTCGCAATCAAAGAATAACCGGTCAACAGAGATGACGCGGTCGCAAGCATCGTTTGAAAACACATCACAAGAGACTTCAGGGAAATACCGTTTCCCTAAAAATTGAAAGTTTACACTTTCCAAGAAATCTAGTTAAAGCAAAAGTCTACAACTTTTATGAAAACCAGGTTGTTATTAACAAGTTGCAATTTACTAGGTTGGGGCTGAGGTCACGAACCAATGGGCACGAGCTAAAATAAGACTAGAAACAGATAACTATAAATCACTTACGCGCATCAGCTATTCCACGAATCGGAGCGTTCTCCACGATCTTCGCTGGAGCTTGTCCGGGTCCTTGCAGTTGCTTCCTCTGCTGCTGTTGAGTCTGCCGGAAGAGTGTTGCCTGGGTTACCAAGGGTGACCTCGGTATTGGTGAAGCTTGCAATGCTGGAGAGGCTGACCGTGGTGCTGGTAACACTTGTTGGTTACCTGTTGGTACTCTGTCTCGACGCTCAGGGCATTCTTTGAATGAATGCTGACTGGATCCGCAAGCTATGCATAATCTCTTCTTTCGTCTGCATTCGTCCTCGGTGTGGCCTCGCTTGCGACAATATGGACAGACAGGTATTGCCGATGGAGATGCTTCTGGTGGCTGGTGTAGGTGAGACTTTCCTGCGATTTCTGCCTGTGGTACTACAGCTGGGGCTGATGAGGCGGGTTGAAGATTCGTCACTGCTTTCTCCCGATGCTGAGGACAATCCTTGGCCAAGTGTTCATTGGTTCCGCAAATCAGGCATAATCTCAACTTACGTCTGCACCAGCTCTCAATGTGGCCTTGTTTGTGACAATGTTGACAGGTAGGCAGTACTTGCGGAGATGCTTCTGGTGGCTGGTGCAGCTGAGACTTCTTTGGAGTTCCTTCCTGTGGTGTTCCGGCTGGTGTTGATGTGGCTGGTTGGTGAATCACCACTGGTTTCTCTCGACGTTCTGGGCAATCCCTTACCGAATGCTTCTGGGATCCACAAGATAGACATTGTCCCAGTCTGCGTCGGCATTCTTTAGTGATGTGGCCTACCTTGCCACAGTAGTGACAAGTAGGAAGGAATGAGACTCCTGATGCTGTTCTTGGTAGTGGATGTATCTGTGGCCGCTTTGCAGCTCTTTCTTGCTGTGATTGGTCCGGTGCTGACGCATACGACCGCTTTTGGCTGGACTCGATCCTTGTGGTGCACTCCACGGGTCTTGCTGCAGTAAGGACGTCCTCGTCGAAGGCGGTTGCATTTGAACTGTTTGGCCTCCGTGACTCCGAGCTAGTTCTATCGATGGAGTTCTCCGATTGATTTTTTTTGAGCTTCTTGTTGCACCCTTTGATAGGCTTGCATCATTATGTAGAACATGCGAAACATCTGCTGTTCGTTCATAGGTGGTCCCAGTGGGAAGGAAGGCATCGGTGGAGTAGGCTGCATCGATGGTGGAACGTCATCTTGATGGGTTCTCGAGGCAGGCTGACTTGCTTGACTGCCTTGTGATGATTGGCCTTCACCGACTGGTATCACATCGTCTTCTTGGGTAACCACAACGGTTTGTAGTATTTCCGCATGATCCTCGTTGCTGGCTTGTGGGTCCATTTTCCTGTATCAAATATAGACGATAAGAGGCGCACAGGAATCAAGACAGGATGCAAGTTCGAATTAGTTTGAATATGATACAGATATCAAAAACGATTCAAGCAAGTGGATGAGATCCTAAAAACTTATCATATTTTTATTGCAGGCCTGTTCGGTCCCTAAGTTGAAACCGAACAATTTTAGTCGTTGAGACCTGCATGGGCCACCACAAAAACCATGTCACGCCCCAGTCCCAAAATACCGAGGGACTGGAGATGCGTAGCAATGGCCAGCAGCACGCACCGATGGATAACCCAATTTAATGGAGCCATCAGGGCGTACTTAAGCTGTAAATAAGGTCTACTATACAAGTCACACTAATCTCATCCATAAAGATAAGGAAATAAGCTGCATAATCAAATGGAAATAGTGTATCAACAACATCACAGCAAGTCAGTCAGAGAAACGATCCGACTTAAGTCTGAATAAACTGGCTCTATAGGCCAGGAACAAAAGAGATAAACATGAAATAAATAAATGAGTACTGGGACAGGCACTCAGGAGAAGTCCTCGGCAGTCACCTCGTCTTCAGTGTTTGGTTCAGCTCCAGCAATAGCTTCAGCTCCTGTCCCGTATATCTCGGGATACTGCTCCTCAGCTAAACCTGGGGACATAATCCATTCCAGGTCCTCAGTGGACATAGCAAGGCACAAATAATACAAGCCAAAATGAATAAGCAGTGCAATAAATAATAAAACAGCAGGGTAAACTAAGTAACCATCTATGTGATATGCAAATGAGAGCAACACTAGTACTCAGGCTGAGACCGCTACAAGCTCTGTGTCGGGGAGCCGGTAGCAGTAATAACACGTAAAGGGTCTAGCTCTGCTGGAGAGTCTACAACCTCACAATAATAGTAGATATATATATAGAACAGCCTGTAGCCTGTGTGTCTCTCCCCACCCAATGTAATCACGCAAGCCATGACCATAACGTCTCATGTCCATGTTAGCGGAATTATAGCTAATGCAATAAGTCATACTGTCTATAAATAAATAACTCTGTCAAGTCCTGTATCCTATTCAGAATCCCCACGAATAACTCAGGAAGATTCTGTCCATGATAGTGTCAAGTGTCCTGGGTTGTAGGGTACTTGATAGGTCAAGTACAAAGTAAGGGGATCGTAAATCCATCTCTAAATGACGAAACCAACACCGCGTAATGTGTCAGTACCCGACTATGATCGGGCACTAGGTACGTCGTACGTTTCCTAGGTTTAAGCAGTTTAAAATAGTTTATATGAATTTGCACAAGAAATTCAGCAGAGTATTTTTACAGAAAATAAGAAAATAATGACTGCAAGTTTGGCAAGGTGCACTTGCCTGTGGTTTCGGCTCTGATTTCGGCTCTGACTTCAGTTGGAATTGCAGGCGGTACTCCGGTTGCTGAAACAAATATCACCATCAGATCCAGAAAATATCAATCAGCTAGAAACGCCTGTCCTTGGGTCCAATTTGGAGACAAGGACAGAAACGGCAGTTTCGGGTCAAAACGGGATCCACATGTAGGCCCGCTTTGCACCGAAAAATGCGTTAGGGTCAAAGGTCTCCAAATTTCCCAAACTTAGTGTCAACAGGTCAGGAACGATGATACGAACCCAACGGAACTTCCAGAATTGTATTCCGATGAGCCGAACACAAAATCGCCCGTCGAGCGGGGCATGTGGGGCCCACGACACGCGATTTCGTCAACGTTCTCAGAATCGGACCAAACTTGACCCACAGGACCAGCGTATCGCTACGAGTCCGATGGCGCAAGTTTCGTCTCGATCTGACATGTGTGCACGAAGTTAGGGTGAAATGCAGAAAAGGCGGATACGGAGCGATGTCCGCGGATACGCGTTGATTCCGGTGTGCACGCACACCCGAATCAGCTTCCGCGAAATCCCACACGTCCGTATCGACGAGGCGCACGTATCTGTGAAGACCGTACGCGACCAAGTCGTCCCGTCTGGCGGGGCGCACTCAGTTCCGGGGTGAAACAGGGTCTGGGTTTTTTTTTCTGTTTTTGGATCGCGGTGTGCGATCACCACAGGACGCGATGCCCCGAGCGGTTTATCCGGGCACCGAGAGGGTCATACAGGCTTCGCGTAAAAATTTACGGAATCGAATTTCGAGCTACGAGGAGGAAATTACGGGTACTAAAACAGAGTAGGAAAACTAGGGTTTACCTTGAGTCCTTGTGTCAATCTGACACTGTGTCCGACACGAAGGGCCGTGTCCACTGCCCGTATCCTGCTGGGACCGTGTCTGGCAGCTGGCCGAGGTCGGCGGAGGGTCGACGAGGGGCTGGGCGGCTCTCGGGGAGGCGGAGATGCGCCAGGGGAGGCCGGCCGGAGGGCTGAACAGCCGGGGTAGGGGTCGGCTCCGCCTGGGAAGGGGGTTGCTCGGCCTGGGGACGGGGGTTTAGCTCTGGAGGAGGAGGAGGAAGAAGAAGGGTCGGGGGTCGGCGCTCCGGTGAGGGGTGGCCGGAGTTAAGGCACGGTGGGTTCGGGTTAGGGGGAAAAGAGGCGGAGGAGGGGCTATATATAGGGGCTGCGGGAGGGATGGCCGGGGCGTCGTGGCCGAGGGATCCGGAGGGGGAGGCGACTTGGTGGTGAGGCGCGGAGGGGAGGCGACGTGGTCGCCGGAAATTGCGGCGGCGGCGGAGTTCACGGGGAGAGTGGGTGACAGGGGAGAGGGGTGAAGGAGCGGGTCGGGTCGGGCGGCGGGCTCCGGGTGAGCGGACCCGCCCGACCCGCTAGGGGTGTTAGGTTGGGCTGGATCAGCCGCTAACGGGCTCGGTCCACTGGGCCGGGCCGGGCCCCTAAACCAAAATAAAAATAAAAATAAAAATAATAATAGTAATAGTAATTAATAAACAGTAATTAATTAATTAAATTTGGAAATTAGTTTTTTTAGGCTTTTAAAAATAGGTCCGAGGCCCAATAAAATCCCAGAAAATTACCCTAAGTTCGGTTTTCTATTTTACACCCAAAAATATTATTTTCATAATATTTTAATACTGTTTAATATCAATTAAAAATCATTGAATAATTAAAACCCAGTTTTTAAATTACAGAAAATTCCAGAAAATTCCAGAAAATTGTGAAAAATCCAGTTTTTAAAATTTTGAAAATTCAGGGGGTTTACATTGCTGGAGCAGCCTCCGAGCGAAAATCTAGCACGCTTTTTGAGCATGTGCGAAAGCTCGCACTGCGTCCATACCCTACCCACGCGAAAATCGTACAAAAATGATGCAATGTCACAAAAGCATCTAATGTGTACGTGCAAAGTGCGTGCATGAAAGCGTCACTTTGTGTCCTTCGTCTACACCCCCGTCCGAGTCGTTAGGCCCCTCCTAAAGAAAATTTCAAATAAATGAGTGACAAAAATATAACTGTTCTTTGTAGGTCTTGACCCTTGTGCTCTAGAAAAATACTTTTCCATCTCAACCACATGGGCTATCACACCCCCATGTGCATAAGTCATCAAAAGAAGATTCTTATATTGAAATACACATTTGGGGTTGCCACATGGATGTGGGACTATTTTTTAGAGTTCAAAATCAAAAAAATTCAACAACAATGGTCACTGCAGTGAGCAATATCTGCACAGGAGAATTTGGTAACAGAAGGAGGAGCGACAAGTGATGGTGGTGGCTAAGGTCTTCAGTTGACTTGGAAAGTAGGGGGAAGTGGTGGTGATGGTGGTGGTGGTGTCCACACTCCTGTTGATGATAAATGGGTTGGGTTTTCGTCCTATGTAAAAAATATTCTGGAGTGTGACGAGCACCATCGGTGTATCAAAAAAATTTGAAAAGTCGAAGGCAATGAAAGGGTTCGATTTGAACTAATTTCTGCTTTGTTTCATAGCAATATTATAGGGGCAACATATTGCTAGTATATCATCGATATGCTTGGTAACGTGGTTTTGTGCCAAAAATGTTCTGAAACAAATTGGCTTTTACAAGTATTTTATCGGTATTATCGACGACGTTCCATCAAACAAAGACTGAGCCAAATTCAGACATATAATCTCAACTAAGAGCTCATAATAAAAACTTCCAGTATAGATATGACAAATGGGTTTCTTTTTATGTTTAGGCTCTTAAAATTGGGAGGGGGGTTTAAAAATTAGTAACTTAAGAGTTACTCTGGCCTCGTTTGGTTCGCGGAAAGGAAATCATTTTTTTTTTGTTCCCTTTAAATTATAATTTTTATTAAAAAAATCAGTGTTTGGAAATGTACGAAAATTGGAAGGTAAAGTGAAGGTCTTAAATTGGAAGGAAAACTGAACAATTGAGAGTAGAAAAATGAATTCATAGGATGAGTGAAGGAATTATTTTTCTTCTCTTCTCCTTTTCCTTGGAAATTAATTTAATTTTCTTTTCTTTTTATTTTATTTTTTGGCATCCAAACACAGTGAAATGATTTTTCGGTCCACGTTCCACGAGTGAGCGAACCAAAGGAGGTCTAGGTTTTTTGTTCTTTAGATATGAAGAGATGGTTTGGGACTAAATATAGCTTAGAACCTAAAGAAGCATCAACCGTCTAACCGGCCCAAAAAATTAGACCATGTGTCGTCCCGACCTTTACGCCTCACCTAATTTTAATGTATACTTAGCTTAGTGAGAGATTTGGAACTAATTTAGAATTTAATTGGATTAGGAATTTGAGTTTATTATAATCTATTTATTTTTGATACACTTGGTGCACATTACCGTTGCTTTAATATTTAGAGCACTACAATATCTTTTGTCTTCCAACTACTTTCACACCCTTGACCTAGACGAGCCAATCTTAAATCATGGCCTTTGTGTCACTCATAGACACACTCTATTGTGCCTTATTTTAGTCGCACAACATTCGTCACACAATTTCTAATTCAAACCTGAGCTTTGCACCTATGTCCATTCAAATCGAAATTGGAGACACAACTTCAATCCATTCCTTGCAACCAATTATATGACCATGACCTACACTAAGTCTATTACACCCATGACACTTGTGTCCCACCCAAATGAACCCCTATATGCTTCCAACACATTAATAATCACCAATGACACAATTTCTAGTCATATTGAGCAACCGACTAAACATGGCCCTAAACTAGTCCAAACACCCAACTCAAACCCTCACAAACCCTCACATGGTTCATACTAAATACCACACACCAATTTTCCTCCTCTACACAACACCAAACACCTAGTTTTCTCACTCAAACCCACTCTTAAACCCATTGGAGAAATAAATGCAGCCTATACCATTTTTAGATAGGATATTTCACCTCACTGTAGAAGTATAAAAAATCTTCATGTTTATGCGCCCGAGCAGTCATGCACCTAAGGGCCTGATTCAGTAAAATTCAGGCCGCATACAACGTAGGTGGCATCCACGAGGCAGTGATCCTCAAACTCAGGCATTGTTCGACCGAAGACAGTGCTTCCAAGGTCAGTGAGGAGGACGCATAAGACTCTCTATGCGGCACACAACACGTCTTCGTCCATGCATCACAGGTAATGATCCTAAAGACATGCAGCAGAAACTTTTAGACGCAGGCAAGCTAGCTGCAGAGAAGCCACATGCTGCCTGAGCTAACAAAGTTGCAGAGACGCCACATGCGGCCAAGACAAAGAAGCCGCAGAGAAGCCATATGCGGCCAGATCAACCAAGTCGCAGAGAAGCCGCATAGTATACTATATGCAGCCTGAACGACCACAAAACATGGAGGCCGCATAAGGACTCCCTGACACATATTTTGATGTCTATTAGAGGCTCTGACACATCACTCATCACTCTGAGACGCTTCGAGACTCGTGAAGACGACGACTCAGAAAAAGATAACGAGTCACATCAGCACATTAATTGCTTCGACGAACGTGTCATGCCACGTGTTCCCTCGTATGCAACTACGTCCCATGCGGCCTCGCCAACATGCGGCCACAGTGTCGATTCGACCAAGGCCCAAACGAGAGTACGTATGCGGCTACAAGACCTATGCGGCCTCACCATTATGCGACCTAGTTGTTATGCGGCTTCCAGCTCACAAGATCTTTCCGTTACAAGTGCAAATATCTTCGCACAGTTAGTGCTGACTACGTGTACAACTGACCAAGTTATGCCCACAAAGGGTTGATAACAACCCCGAGATCTCATCAACAACATATCTGAACCGAACTCACGTGGTAGCTTCCCCGTGACGTGCGGCCACAGTTACAACCGCATGCTGTTGAAGTAGCCCAATGCGGCCACCAAGCAGGAACATATGCGACATCCATAGCACGTCCACAGGACGACTATAAATAGCATGGTACCACACCATAAAAAAACACTCGGCTGACTATCTGCGGATCTATACTTGAGCAAAAGAGAAGAGTTTCTGCATCAGATCGTCTACGGAGTAAAAATAGTTGCTACACTCTTAACCCTCCATCGTCACTCCTAGAAAATAAATTTGCACTTAAATTGTCTTCTATGACCTCTCTGTACTTTTTTTTTATTATATCAAATTCAGATTTTTTGGTTCTCTTCTTGATTTAAGTGACAAACAATCACTCTTCATTTCACCCTTTAAAAAAACAACCAATTTAGACCAAGCAAACTAGTGGGCTGTCCCTCCCCCTCCTCTACCATCACCCTCACATGTGACTGAACCTATTTTCTAAACATACACTCCAACCCTTTCACACACTCAACCCTCCCATCATTCACTTCCAATTAAACACACACCCTCTCCCCTCTATTGCACGGCCCTAACATATGAACACCCCTGCTCTCCTTCCCTATATCTCCTCCTCACCCTCTTCAGCTCTTCTCCTCCCCTCCCTCATCAGCCCGACCACACCACCACCACCCCCTTCTTCTCCTTCCTCTCTTCTCCAGCCTCCTCGCGTTGCTGCTGCCATTGCTGCCGTTCTTGCTGTTGTTGCTGCTGCTGTGGCACAGCATGCCGGGGCTCCTCCTAGCAAGGCCGACCCCCTTGCAGGCCGGAGCACCACCCTCTGCAGGTTCGGCCACCTCCAGTTCAGGCCGAATCCTCCCTCCTCTTCCATCCCAAGCTCCTTTGCTAGGAAACCATCTTCCTCTTTTTCTTTTTCTTCTTCTTCTTCTTCTTCTTCTTGGATTGAACATCCATTGTAATATTTAGGTTCAAATATATATATATATATATATATATATATATATATATATAAGGATGCATCTAGTTATGTTCAGGTTTTATATATACTAGTATATACGCACATGCGTTGCACGTATTTCATACATAGTTTAAAGTATCGGCCGATACCGATCCGATACGGCCGATACCGATACAGTTTGGCATGTCCCGATCCGATACCGACCGATACCCGATACTGACCGATACCGACATTATAGGTCTCTTTTCCAGTCAATTCGACGAAAAAATTTGAATTAAAAAGAGCAATTAGAAAGGATGTAAAAGCATAGTAAGGTTGTAAAAACATATAAAAGAGGAAAACTTATCTATCGCATATAAATCAATCGACAAGGATGACTACTATTTCATTCAATATCAAAAATACTAAGAAACAATACTGAAAATACTTTAAATTATGCATAAATGTATAAAATATATTCTCTAAAATGTTAATAATTTACTAATAGTTGTTTACTTTCCGATACCAAAAACTCCGATACTCCGATCCGAAACCGCCGATACTACCGATACCGCCGATCCCGATACTCATAGGAATGGTCCGATACCGATTCCGATACCGATACTTTGAACCTTGATTTCATATTACTTGAAAAAAAATAGTTTATTAAAAGAGCAAACGACAATTTCTTAATTTTATTATAGGTGAAAATATAATAGGCAAGAGCATGAAAGTTGGAAGAAATTTAATGACGGGAATAAGAAATGTTTCTCTTATCTCTTGGGCTCATGTGCCTACTTTGCATGCATGCTTTATTAACTTTTGTTTTATTCTCCAAACTACCTACTTTGTATGCATGCATATCTTTGTTTTATTAATTATCATTCCCCAAGTTGCCTCATGCATGCATACATATATTTAATATGTATTTAATTACTTTTTTAATTACTTATATATCGTTATCAACGTTAATACATATTGAAATATAATGAAGGGTATTTTTGGAACGAAAAAACTTTCACGGTGAAGCCTAGTTTTGGCATTATATAGTAGAATAGATGCATGCATATCTTTGTTTTATTAACTATCATTCCCCAAGTTGCCTCATGCATGCATACATATATTTAATATGTATTTAATTACTTTTTTAATTACTTAGATATCCTTATCAACGTTAATACATATTGAAATATAATGAAGGGTATTTTTGGAACGAAAAAACTTTCACGGTGATGCCTAGTTTTGGCATTATATAGTAGAATAGATATAGTAGAATAGATATCCTTATCAACGTTAATACATATTGAAATGTAATGAAGGGTATTTTTGGAACGAAAAAACTTTCACGGTGAAGCCTAGTTTTGGCATTGTATAGTAGAATTATAGGTGAAAATATAATAGGCAAGAGCATGAAAGTTGGAAGAAATTAAATGACGAGAATAGGAAAGGTTTCTCTTATCTCTTGGGCTCATGTGCCTACTTTGCATGCATGTTTTATTAACTTTTGTTTTATTCTCCAAACTACCTACTTTGCATGCATGCATATTTTTGTTTTATTAACTATCATTCCCCAAGTTGCCTCATGCATGCATACATATATTTAATATGTATTTAATTACTTTTTTAATTACTTAGATATCCTTATCAACGTTAATACATATTGAAATGTAATGAAGGGTATTTTTGGAACGAAAAAACTTTCACGGTGAAGCCTAGTTTTGGCATTATATAATAGATATAGTAGAATAGATATCCTTATCAACGTTAATACATATTAAAATGTAATGAAGGGTATTTTTGGAGCGAAAAAACTTTCACGGTGAAGCCTAGTTTTGGCATTATATAGTAGAATAAATCAATGTAAATGTTTAGTTTCTGATTTTACGAGAAGGATTCATGGTTTAGTTTTGGATATATGGGAATGATTTCTAAAGGTTCAATTTTTTAGTTTTATATAGATGAGGATGCATATAATGTTATGTTCAAATTTATATAAATAAGAATGCTTCTATTTCAGAATTTGGTATAAGAGAGAATGCAACTTGAACGATTTAATGCATTGAACTTTAGTGTTAATATGTTAGTGTGGAAAGATTGCATATAGAAGGATTAGTTTGTTATGTGTAGCTAAATATATTTCTATGGTTGAGATGTCCTTGGCAAGTGGAAATTCCTCCTAGTATTTAACATGTGTGCAATGGGAAGATTGAAAAGAATATGGCTTAGATGGCAAGTGTGGTAGCAATAAATATATATATATATGTATTTGTATGGCTAGTCGAATCTTGTACATTGGTGACATGTTAGAAGAGAGAACAATGAATTGTAGATGTATATGGATGGAATAGTATGGAATGAGAATAGTGTTAGTGAGTTTTAACTACCCATGAACTTGATGACGAACCATAGCACATACTCGAGTTAGGTTAACACTTGTTTTATATGATTTGAGGATGTGTATGTCATACTTGCACAAGAAGAACCTAGAACACCTCATACCTACATGTTTGAGGAGCAACTTAGCAACTACATGAACCATAGTTATTTTCACGCCATAATCTCTCGCAGGATCGGCTGTCCCCGTTAGGCGCGATTCACCACGCCAGCGCTCCCGCAGGACGACCGTTCCTATTAGGACATGATGTTGCGCGAGCACAAGCTGCGTCCGCACATGGCCATGATCCGAACATGAGGAGAAATAACTAAGCCATAGAGTCGCACAGATAGTCCGAAAGCAGCGGAATAAGAATCAAACATGCGATTGGTAACAAGTTCACAGAGTCGTTATAGCGGAAGCATTGAATGAACACAAGTATGAAACAAACTCTTTATTGATAATCAAGAAATATTACAAGCGACGCTAGGCCGAGATTACAAGTCACTCAAGCTCTCTTCTCTCGAAACAATAAAGACGTACCAAGCTGCTTATAACATGGAATGATACATAGGCGATGTTTCAAC
The DNA here is from genome assembly GCA_036927795.1 of Iris macrosiphon. Classification (NCBI taxonomy): domain Eukaryota; kingdom Viridiplantae; phylum Streptophyta; class Magnoliopsida; order Asparagales; family Iridaceae; genus Iris; species Iris macrosiphon. The sequence continues at coordinate 30,016,403 of JAYESA010000009.1, read as the reverse complement.
ATTATGTCATGTATATGTGCTTCAGCTCCGGGCGCAACACTCCAAGGCTCCAGAGAGAGCTTCACGCCTTAGCGCGCACGAGGGGACACTCCGTACCGAACGAGATTCTCCCGCACCCTGCAAGCAATCTGGTGGGTTATCAGTACATGAATGCACTAGTGGGGAGACTTCTCGTCCGCTCGACAAATCCAAACACGTTATATTAGTTCTGTTTACCATCTATTAAGTTGTCTTTCTAGCTTTGCCTTAGGATCAGTTTTATTACAATGATGTAAAGCCTAACTCGTGTGAAAGTGTGCCGTGCGATATAATAGTAACACGACGAGACTTACCAACTTACCATTCATCATTTCCTGTCCGATGATACAACCAAGTTAACCAAATACGAATATATATATATATATATATATATATATATATATATATATATATATATATAATGAAACCAAGAATCGCATAAGCAAACACAAGTGTTACCGATGTGTTTCAGACTCAGGGGAATGATATTAAAATAAACTATCTACTTCATTACCACATTAAAATAAACTATCAACTTCACTACCAGTCTCCTGATTGTCTCCATGAAGGATCCGATTGTCACCATGGAGAATCGGATACGGATCCCATATCCATACTCATGTCCTATCGGGTCGACACAGGTACTTCTCCTTAAAGTGGAAAGTCCGGGTAACATAGGAAGTCATAAGACTGTTACTCTTCTATATTGTCTATATTAGCTATTTATCTTGTTATCTTTAGACATAAAAGCTGTTTCATTTATGTAATATTTTGAGTAATGGATAACATATGTTGCAAATACACTGAACTTTCATAAATTTATATTTGGTATGTTGCAAAAATCTGAGTTTTGATAGGAGTCCTCAAGTTTAGGTTAATTCTGAATGCTGACTTTGTGTAAGTAAAAATATTCTTTCATTTAGTTTCTTGGTTAGCCTGCTTCATGTTGTAGCCAGATTGGTTTTTTGTTTTGGCCTTGGTGAAAGGTACTTTGAGTAATGAGATTATGGATGGTGATTTGGAGGACATATTTATGTACTACTTACTTTGTTTGGTTTCAAATCTTGCACACTTTTCCATTTGGTTCTTCATCTTTATTCCCCTTGTAATTTTTTTCTTTCAGAATGTCGTTTGGAACTTGGACAAGATTAAGGAGCTATCAACTTGAGACTACTTATGTCTTTAGTTTAATTTCCAGTCATACAATTGGGTTGTCCTACATGTGCAATTTAATACCAACTGATAGAACTTGTTCAATAGGTTGTAGATGCAGTTCAAGCCGTGAAGACTACAAATGGAAGGAGTGAAGTTAAGTAACCATGTTAAGGTATGTATTCTGACAGAAGTGTCACATTATCAATCTGTTCTAGTTTATATGATGCAAGAAAGCTATTAAATCAAGATTATATACTCTCTCGTTGAGATAAATCAAGCATTATACACTTGCAAAATATACCTCATGTTATTAGCCTTTTGAACTTTCCTGGTTTGTTTTATTTGTTATGAACTTTCCTTTGATCTTAGTATATAACCCTAGAAATTCATAAACATACTCTCTTTTTGTCATGACAAGAATGTGTTGTCATGGGTCTCTTTCCTGAGTTGAAGATCATTGCTGATGTCACATATTAACACATACTCTTTTGGGCTAAATTTGATACCATGGTTAATTGTTATTAATCAATGCATGTTGGGTAGAGCAACAGTAAAATGTACCATCTAATAATTGTTGTATGTTCAAGTAATTTCACTATCTGGAGAAATTTTTGCAAATACCCTGATTCTAAATTGGAAACAATTAGCCAATTTCATATTGCGATAATATTAGGGCATGTTTGGATTTAAGTGCTTATTAACTTGGAAATTTTGACTTTGTATGAAATCTCATGTATCTAGATTTGGTTTGGAGAAACAATAGGACATGCATCTTTCAGTTGATAGCCTCATGAAATGAGTTGTTCAGATGGAGCTATGATCATGGTGCCTAGTTTCCAGAAATGTTAATAATGTGTTTTGACTCAATAAAACTATGAACTCCATCTTCTCATGATGTGAATTAAATGACTCATTTTCATTCAGCTTCTTGCATTGTGTCCAACAATGAATGGGATGACTTTCCTAACTTCATAGCACATAGATAACCTTGATGCTAAGACACTTTTTTGAGGTATTAAGTTACTTCATCTTTTGAAGCAGGACACAAATGTTGTCAAGAACTTGTTTAGTATATTTGAGACGTTTACCCTATTACGATATAACTTATATAAACCATAAAGTAACATTGTTTGTTGCTACAAGAAAGCAAGATAATTCATATTTCATAGTTTAGGAACCAAAATCAAGCATATTATCATAGTTTACAGGATTGGCCAATACCTATCCGATACGACCGGTATCGATATTGTTTGGCATGTCCCGATCCGATACTGATACCGACCGATACCGACATTGGGAGTCTCTTCCAGTTAATTCGACAAAGAAAATTGAATGAAAAAGACTACTTAGCAAGGGTATAAAAGCATAGTAAGGTTGTAAAAACATGTAAAAGAAGAAAACTTATCTGTCGCAGCAGGTAACCAATCAACAAAGGTGACTACAATTTCATTCAATTCTAAAATTACTAAGAAATAACATAGAAAATACTTAAAATTATGTTTAAATGTGTAAAATATTTTTTCTAAAATTTTATTAATTTAATTTGCTTTCTGATACCAAAAAAATCCGATACTCCGATCCAAAACTGCCGATACTGCCGATCCCGATACTTATAGGAATGGTTCGATACCGATACTGCAAACCTTGCTTGTTAGGGGGGCATGCTGAATAACTAAAGAAACTATTCGTCAGCTTAAAATATTTGATTAGTTAGTTCTTACTGATATATTCTCTCTCTAAAGAACTGATATATTCTCTCTCTAAAGAAAGTCTCGAGTTGCCTTAGTATATGACCTTGCTTGCGTTGGTATATGACCTTGCTTGCGTTGGTATATGACCTTGCCCTGTCTATATGATACTTTGCTTGTGTCTAAGCCCATTTCGTGACTTCAGTTTGCTCTGGAATTCAGTTTTGTTCAGATACTACATTTGATTTCAGTTTTTTGGAGTCTGCAGATACTACACTTGATTTCACTTTTGTTCTGGATTTTCAGTTTGATAGATTTTAGTTTCCTTCGATTTTCATATACTAGGTTTTAGCTTTGTGCCTCGAGTTCTTATTAAGAACAGATACCACAAAGAACCCCTGCTGCTGCTATCTGTTGTTCTTACTTCTTACCCTTGGCAATGATGAGGAATTTTTTCTTGTGGTTCGTATCGGTTGCTCCCACACTGTTGCTGCTATCTGTTGCTCCTAGCCCTGTTGCTTCTAAATGATTCTAAATAGGGCTAATTATAATTTAGACCCCAGAGTTTATACCAGCTTACAGTTTAGGTCCTAATATGTCCATTTAAAGAGTTTTGGCCCTTGAATTTAGTGTTTTTGGATCCTAAAATGTACACTACAACACTAAATCCAGAGGCCAAACTCTCTAAATGGACATGTCTGAGTTTAAACTCTAAACTGGTATAAACTCTAGGGTCTAAACTCTAATTAACCCTTCTAAATATATACTTGCTGCATCTTCTTCTCTACTGATGGTTGCTACCAGTTTTTGATGACGCTAAATCTAGCTTTTGATCCTATACCCTTGGCTATGATGAGGACAACAAAAGTGTGGTTGAATCTTGATCCCGATGATGGCTGCATCTTTTGTACCAATACAACATTTTGATCATGATGCTACATTTTCATCCTCTGAGCCAACCCACTTTTGGGTTTCCAATTGTGTGGGGGTTGGCTATGGGATTACTTTAGTTTTTCGGGTCATAGCTTGGAGCAAATGTTAGAGATTATTTGTTTAAGAAGCTACATTGGAATGAGATGGTTTACTAGTTTGTAATTTTTGTACTATTTTCTGTTAATATGTAATTTTTTTTTTATCATAGTTGTTCATATGTCACATGTTCTTTATAACTTCTTAAGTGCGTAGATAGCAATTGATTTTTTTTTTTTTTTTTTTTTTTTTAGAATTTTGGAAGGAAAAAAAATTAGTTCATATATTTATGTTTGTTATGTTGTATGTATGCAATTGGTAAGAATGTGTGCTTGTATTTTATTAAATTGCTAATTTTTAACTATTATATTTGCTAATTTATTTTAACAATTTATTATCTTAATAATTCTGTGGTAATTATAAATTAACAATAATTAGAAAAATAAATAATTAAACAAATATTTTTGGGGGAGGGAGTAACATTACCCATTTCCAAAGTGAAAAATTATCTCACTTTTTCTACTTTCACTCCTTTACAAATCAAACACAGCCGAACAATATTAACTTTAAAAAGTTACATTTTTCAAATTTTTTCAGCAAACATTCAAACACCAAACATTTGAATTTTTCAATTCCAACATCCACTTTTTCAAAGCATTCAAACGAAGGAAATGAAAAACTATGTGTACGCACGTCGTGCATACGTAATATGTATGTACGATGCGCGTACACAATATGTTCGCAAAATATTGATGTTACAATTTTTTACTAAGGTTCACATCTTGGAAGAAACAGGCCCCAAAGTGAATAAGTGACAGTGATATGTTTGGATTACATTGAATTGACAATGAGAAAATTACATATGAATGCAGAGACACACTGATAAATACATTGAAGTGAAAATGAGATAAATTAGATATAATATAATCCTACTAAATTTAGAAGTGACAATGAGAATAAAATCTGAAAACATTGTCACGTCTTTGTGAGAATCCTAATAATCAACATCAAATGGGACATATTAAGAATTATATTGAAAAACAACATTCGGATTCACAATAAGAATCAAATTTGAAACATTGTCATTCCTTTATACGAGACAGTTAATGCAAAACCATCCCAAATTGCACAAATCGGATAATTTAGTAGCAGATCTCCAAAATATAGGACAAAAATATGAACGTCATGGAGAAGTAAGAGGAGAACTAGGGCACAATTAGGATTTGTAAGAGAGAAATTAGGAGGGACGGTAAAATTGTCCAAATTTTATGTCATGGCCAAAATAGACTTGAAATCTCTCAAAATGGACGGGAGAAGTATAGGAATAAATTAACGGTGAGAATATTTCATAATAAATAGCCAAACTCATATTTCATAATATATGTGTTGCATGTACTCGGTCAAAATAATAGGCTTAATTTCTCTCAAAATAATATGGCTTAAATTTTTTTTTTTTTTTTTTTTTTGGCTTCCCGACATAACGAACGGGTTCCGACGTAACGTTCAGGACTTTTGTGCACATTGTATTGCATGTCTTTGGGCCCACTGTCCCCCAACTTCCACCATTTATAAATAGAAGGAATAATATGGCCCGTGGCTCGATTCACTGTCAAGTCGGGATCTTATAGCTCTTCTCGGTAACCACAAGAGTCACTCGAGTTCGGTGCTTAATTTTAACTTGATATTCTCAACTATCCTGTTTTTCAACTTGATATCTTAAACTATTTTACTCAACAACTTGATACTCTAAAAATGTCGAAACTACCTCCCCTCTCCCTTTCTGTTGTGTTGTCGCTGCTGCTGCCTCTGCCGCGGGCTATCGCTGTCGCGTGTCGCCGCCATCGCCGCCGCCGGAGAGAGAGAGGGAGAGAGGATGAGAGAGTGGAGGGGTAGGGGTAGTTTCGGTATTTTTTTGTTTATATGATATGAAGTTAAAAATATTCAATAGTTGATGGTATTTAGTTGTTGAGTAAAAAAGTTTAGGGTGTCAAGTTGAAAAACAGAAATAGTTACAGGTATCAAGTTAAAATTTAGCCCATATATTCTATTGACTAAATAGTATCGTTTTGTAAACAATACCTGTTTACATTAAAATAGACCATTCTATTTTAGATTCAAGTGTATTATCAAAAGTTTTTTTATTTTAGATTTTATAAAGTTTAAATTTTTTTCTACCAAAGATTTGATAACTAAATGGTTAAGTCTTGCACAGCTAGGAAAGATCTCGACTTTGAATTCCACTGGCTCTTAGGCCATCTTCAATGTGGATTATTAAAATTGAGTTTCTATCCTACTTGATATTGTACTTTTAGGAAATTTCTATCCTACGGTAGAGTTTCTACATAAAAAATGTATAAACAAAAAAATTTTTCTCAAATGGTTCTTCATTTCTATCCTATGTGTCACAAAATAAAGTGATCAATTTAATTGTGTGGGATCCAATAATAATTGTCATAAGAGATAGATAATTTCTATAAGAGTTTCTACATGTAGAAACTCTCATAGAAATTCTTCATCTTACATCAATGCCACCTAGGATAGAAATTGAAATAGAAACCACCATTGAGAGAAGTTTTTTCTAAAATAAGTTTCTACCATAGAAATAGGAGAGATAGAAATTTCCATTGGAGATGGCCTTAGTTTCATATAATTGTTATTGTAGATTTAATAAGCATCATTTAATAATAAAATAATTATTATTAAACTTAGTGACAATGTTCAATAAAACATAAAAAAGTTCGTCCTTCATATTACTTTGTACATTTATAAATTCAAAATGAAAACTAGAAACTAATTATTTTTCACTCAAATATATATATATATATATATATATATATATATATATATATATATATGCACTATGTCTCGTATCCCCAATATTTTTATGTTTACAATCGTTGGATCTTGTTTAAGCCATCTAATCTTAGCCGTTGATTTGAATGGTTCAAATCAAAGGTTAAGATTAGATGACTTAAAGTTGATAACATGAGGATGCATGGGGATACAAAAAATCGAAAATGTGTATCCCTCCTCATATATATATATATATATATATATATATATATATATATATATATATATATATATATATATATATATATATAAACGTGATATGAATTATATGTTCATATTTCTACATGAGTTATGCACATGTGGACAAATATGAATGAACTTCTACTTCCCATGTACACTATTACACTCCATTACTATTGGTCCACATGTGCATTGGTTCATGTATTATCTACTATATAATGCCAAAAGTTAAGCTTCACTGTAGAATTTTTTTTTTTTCAAAAAATATCCTTGAATATCTATTCTAATAAAAATAATATATTCTATTAGGGGTAGTTATGTATTTACAATATCTATTTTTGGGTATTTCTAAATAATAATATGTAGATATAATAATCTATTCATGTCTTTTAATCTTCCTAAAATTTACATGCAGCATACTAATGATGCATTCATTAACATCTTTTTTTAATATCGTGTCTTTTTTTTATATGTTCTTTCCATCGGATTATGAACTAAGTTGCCAATAGGGGATTCGAACCGTGCACATTCCCACGGGAGCCCCCCGTCGTAACAAACAGGCCACGATCCGATAGACTTTTTATAGCATGTCAACGTCCCTTTTTAATGAACGAACGTATAAATAGTTATAATGATGCAAATGAATGAACGTATATATGTACGGATAAAACTGTACAAATGCATTGTGGAATGCCAAAAAAAAAAACACTACTATATAATAAGAAAATTGAGACTTCACCGTTGAAATTTTTATTCCAAAAATATCATAATCTATGTTTACTAATTAAAATATTCTTATTTATGTTTACTAATTAATTTTTTTTTATTAAATACATGCAATACACGTGCATATATACTAGTTACTATATAATAAGAAAAGTTAAAGGTTTCACCGTGAAAGTTTGTGTTCCAAAAATATTCCTACCTATATTTATTAATTAAAATCATTCTTAAATTTGACAAGGTAGTTAGGTAATTACATATAGAAAAATAATAATGAATGATGTTGTTTGTTATTTTTAAGTACTAAAATATTAAGAGGTGGTTGTTTGCTACTAGTAAAAAATTAAGGTACTATTTTTTTTTTCAAGTATTATTTAATAGGTAAAATGTTCGAAATTTTGTATTGTGACTCGATCAATCAATCTTTTGTCATCCAGCCAAAATTTTATACCTTTTGGCGGTAACCACAAGAGTCACTCGGTTTGGGTCTACAAATTTATGTTAAAGACCAGGTATGTGGACATTTTGAGATGGACATGTCAGCAAATCTTCTTATGCAGGTTTAGGTTGACCTGAACTAGTTTGGAGTCTTTGGACATAAACTGGTTTTCTATCCAACTCGCTTAATAGACGGATCCGATTTGGATAGAAGGTTGTGTCATGTTAGCTCCAACTTAGGCTGCAAACAGAATCCACCATTCAACTCACTGTTCATTCTCTGTACAAATGCCTAATATAGTAAAAATTTTAAATTTTAACAACTATTTTTTCTTTTATACAATTTTCACACTTTTTTTTTTTGAGATGTTCGACATTATGTTCGGAACTTTGTGCTCGATGTATTACATATATTTTGGACCCACTTTTTCCAACTCCCACAATTTATAAATAAAAAAATAATACGTCATCGTGGCTCGATCCACCGATCTTCCACCACCCAGTCATGGTCTTATGTCTCTCCTCAATAACCAAAAGAGTCGTTCGAGTTCGACAAATTAAGAATAAAAAAAATTAAGAATCAAGGAAGCAAACAAAATTATAGCAAAACTTAGAAGAAGAAAAAAAACTCAGTTCAATCACTCCATGTCCACAAGAAATGGCTAAATTGTAACTTGATACCCTCAACTATTTCAGTTTTGAACTTAATATCCTACAAAAAAATTACTTGACAACTTGATACCATCAACTATTGAATATTTTTAACTCGATACCAAAAAAAAAAAAATTATCCCTCCTTCCCCATCCTAACCCTTCCCCCCGGCTGCAACCCCCCTCTCCGTGCGCCCCTTCAGCGTCAACGCACGCGGAGAAAGAGGAGGGTGTCGGTGGTGCAACCTAGAGGGGAGGGTGGATGGATAAGGGTAATTTTATCTTTTTTTAGAATATCAAGTTGATGTATATCAAAGTTTATGGTATCAAGTTACAATTCAGCAAAAAAAATAACGACACTATTGTCCTCCTTTTTTAGAGTCCATTTTTGTTCACCCACCAAAACTAGGGTATGTGTTGTTGAGAACGAAAGAGCGAAAATTGTTCCCCAAACTAGAGAGTACCTGGGAGAGAACCGAGCAAAATGCACAAACCAAAAACGCCAAATACAAATCGCAGACAGAGATTTTTACGTGAAAAATCCAGATAAAAAAAACCACGGGACGATCGGAGTCCAACCCTGAAGAACCTCTACTAATGGAATAAAGATAATACATCATCTACAAGCTCCTTCCGATCCAACACGGATCTCCACAACACTTAGGAATAAAATATAGATTACACCACGAAGATAGAAGACAATGAAAAATTACCCAAAATTGATCTCTTCCTCCGAAACGACCTTCAATCATTTTTTTCTCCTTCCCAAAGTTGCAATGGCACTCTTGCCTCATTTTTTTTCCTTGTTGCTTTGTTGCACTCTTTTTAGGGTTAGGAAAAACCTAACTTATACTCCCCAATCCCGCAACCAATCTGGACCGTAGGATACGATCTAACAGTATATAAAATACCTTAATTTTAACTTCAGCCCGCCGACACTGAGTTCGGACTGAACTTGGTAGAATCGGTGTTTGCGAGTAAAAATTAAAATACACAATGGGTGTATCCCATACGCCTACTAGTGGTCCTCCCCGCCCAATGTAGATACACACATCGAATACTCGACGTGCATACCACGTATCTATATGCCAGTCTCTATGAATAAAAGTAGCCATGAGTTACGTACTAACCGTGATGCATGTCACACGCACCGATAGCTAGTCGAATACGCGGACCTGCATCATAATATGAATGTCACCGTGAAACGTGTAAGAGTGTCAGGTCTCGAAAGATACCAGGATATCCTCCCATGGGGTGAGTCTGCTAATGACTAGGTTAAGTATACTAACTATCGACGCATTCATCGACTGCACCCGAGTCAATCTCGGATGCGCACAGTCATATGAAATAGAACAGCAAGATAACATACAACATATGCAGCATTAAATTTAAACAGTAAATATGGCAAGGTATCTTGCCTGAGTCCTTAAGCTATGAATGCCAATAGCCTGCTCCTGCAGCGTCTCCTGGCTGATCCAAAGACCCTAGACATACAATATAATATAACAATGCTGACATCAGACACTAAGCAATATATATACATGATTACGACGTTACTCTTGGGTACTGTCGCAAGTTCACGACTGGTCGAATACAGCGTCACGTGCGCACGTAGCTAGGGTGTACACGCGTTCTGTCCTCAGTCAACGTGCGCCTTGAGACAATGAATACTACGTCTAGGGTTTTACGAAGCTTCATTATGTCTAGTACAAATGTTGGCCCTTAAATTCCCATATTCAGCATACTTGACAACGTCTAAGTTTTATTGATGAATTACATGTTTCTAACAACAGGTCTTATGATTAAGGAGTGGTTAATTATTAACCCAATTTCTAAATCTTGTTAATCAACATACCATCATATACCTGGTTAGGGTAATTGAGTTTGTGTCCAACACTACAAGTCTTGACACGACGACACAACGATCATAATGAACACGATACGAGAGAGAGGAGTATATAGGTGTTTACCTAGTTGGCTGGACGAAGGTCTCCTCGTAGCCTGGTCGTCCTCCGGTGGGGGCGGTGCTCCGGCAGCGGCATGCAATCCAGACAGTGGCGGCAGCGGCTTGCAGCAGCAACTGCAGGTGCAGCGGCGGCAGCAGTAGCCTGGCAATGGCGGCAGGCGTTCTGGGATGATGTTGGTCGGGTCCGAACGTGGGGGAAGTGTCACCACCCCATTTCCAGAGCCGGGTATTTTATTATTATTTTAATTTAGTTAATTGTGTATTATTTATATTTAATTATATTTATATTTAATTAATGATTGTATTATATTTTTATTGGTTGTTTTAGGATTTTGGCTAGCCTGGACCCATGTCAGACCCTAGTGGACCCATGTCCGACCCAGCCCACACCCCTGTGAGACTTATTTTGGGTTTTAGAATATTTATTATATTTTTAGTGGGTTAGTTGGAGAGATTTGGAGTTAGTTTGAGTGCCTTTGGAACCCGAAACCCAAAACCGAGTCACGGGAGGGCATTTTGGACATTTGCCAACTTGTGGAACCATTTATTATGCTAAGGCCCGACCCTATTCCTCCTATTCTCGGCCGAACCAGCAGGAGCAGCCCCTCTTCTTCTTCTTCTTCTTCTTCTTCTTCACTTCTTCTTCTTCTCCACTCTTTCCTCCTTCTTCTTTTCTTCTTCCCTCTTCCAAACAAGCAAGTTTTTCCCATTTTCTCTCCTTCTTTCTTCCATTTCTTCTACTTATGTGAACCCTAACCCTACATTCTTCCCCAACCTAGGTGGGTAGAGCCTAGATTTGGTGTTGGAGCTTGGATTGGGAGCTTGGAAGCTTGGTTTGGAGGATTTGGAGCATTTTGGAGATTTTGGCTTGGGATTCCAACTCCCAAGAGGTAAACCCTAATTTTCCCCCTTGTAATTACTCTTTTATAGTGTAATTAATAGTTTAGAACCTTCCTAGACCCTTAGGCTACCCGTGGGAGGAAGTTGGAACTAGTTTGGTAGTGTTTGGAGACTTTGACATTAGGTTTTGTGTCGATTTCGGGTGGAATCCGAATTTGGCCCAATTTCGGGTGATGCCCTAGGTTAGACGGACCTAGGTAGACGTTGTCGGATGTCTTGAGGGTGAGTGTGTGTCTCCGTTCGGACACGGGAAGCCGTGTCGCGGAGAAACGGGCGTTTTGGGCGTTTTCGGGGTTTTCGTCATCGCCGATTCTAAGTGCGTGCGCGTTTCCGCCACGGACCTAGAATCGACGCGGTAGCATTTTTTCTAGGATCTAGACATCGTTTAGGACCCGTGGGTAAATTTTGGGCCGATTCCGAGTTCGTTTGGTGTGCGTTTCAGGAGGTTTTCCGAACCGCGCACCGCGTGTTCGTCGAAATGACCGAACGGCCATTTCGGCGTGGTTTCCTAGTTTCGGGCTTGTGCGCGCGTTGGGTTAGTATCGGGGAGTGTGTGCTAGAGTTTTCGAGTTATATTTTATATATTTTAGGGTGTTGGTGAGTGTCGGGATCGTTGGGCGTGAGTGGGACGTGTTGTTGTGTGTTGTGGTTGAGTGGTGTTGTGTCTCTCTATATATATTTATAAGTGTCTATATATATATATTTATATATATATATGTATGTGTGTTTATGTATATATATTTATATATATGTGTGTGTATTTATATCTATATGCTTGTGTATGTATATGCCTATGTGTGTGTGTGTGTGTATATATATATATATATATATATATATATATATATATATGTATATATATGTAGATGTGTAAGAGTGTGTGTGAGTGTGAGTGAGTGTTTAGATATATATATATGTATATGAGTTTGTGTGTATATATGTATATATATTTATATATATATGTATGAGTGTTTATGTGTGTGGTTGTGTGTTTGTGAGAGTGTGTGCTAGTGTGTTTGAGAGTGAGTGTATGTATATATATATAGTGATATATATATATATATATATATATATATATATATATATATATATATATATATATAGGAGTGTGTGTGTGTGTATGAGAGAAGGGGGGGAAACTGGAACTAGGAACAGCAGCAGCAGCTCCAAGAGGCAGCAGCCACTAGCCTGCACCGTGCAGCAGGCTGTGCTGCACTGCACAGCTGCAGCAGCAGCAATAAGGCAGCAAGCAGCAGCTGCTAGAGCAGCAGCAGAAGCACAACTCAGCAGCAGCAATTTTGAGCAGCGCAGCAGCAGCTTTTAGGGAGGGGGGTACCAGCTAGAGTAGCGAGGGGGGAGAGAGATCTAAGTGATATATATATAGAAATAGATAGTTAGATAGAATGATGGATAGATAGATAGATAGATAGATAGATAGATAGATGCATAAATAGATAGATAGGTAGACAGTTAGATAAATAGATGGACAGTTAGTTAGATAGATTTAGAGATCTATATATAGATAGATTGATATATAGATTGATAGATAGATAGTTTAATAAATAGTTAGATAGATTAATAGATAGTTAGATATATAATAGATAGGTAAATTGATAGATAGACATATAGATAGATAGGAAATAGATAAATAGATAGATAATAAGATAGATAGATAGATAGATAGATATTAGATAGTTAGATAGATAGATTGATAGATAGCTAAATATTAGATAGATAATTAGATATCTATATCTATATGCATAGATATATATATAGATATATACATAGCTAGATAGATAGTTAGATATCTAGGTATAGATATATATATATGTAAGGTATGTGTAAGGTAAGGTATATATGTAAGGTATATATGTAAGGTATGTGAGATATATATGAAGATATATAGGTATATGCATATATGTATTAAATATATATATTTTAACCTAGATTATAGCTAGATATATATGTTTATGCATAGTAAGTTAGCTAGAGGGGTAATCGGTTTGAGTTTAGAGCGGTATCTCAATACCTTGAGATACCGAGGTATCTTAATACCTTGAGATAACCAAGGTATTGAGTTTCGAGCGGGGTATTTGAGAAATAGCATAGGAATAGTATTGGAGTGATTTTTATATGCTTATGTGTATATATTTACGCGTGCTAGCATAGGTTTTAGAGGGTATATGCGGGGTATATAGCGTAGGTTGAGGTATCGGATACCGAGGGTATCCCGGTATCTCAAGAAGGCGAGTTTGAGAGTTTTCTAGCTTAATGAGCTCGGTTTAACCTAGAAATTCAGGAGCACCCTAGTTTGACCTAGACTTGACCGTAGTTAACTCGGTTGACCGCCAAAGTCAACTTTTGACCTAGTTTTGACCCAGAGTTGACTTTTTGGATCTAGAGTTGACTTTTTGACCCAGATTTTACCGGTTTGACCCGTTTGACCTAGAACGACCCTAGAAGCCTATTTTTAGTTATTTTATATCTGTTTAACTCATTAGAACCCTGTTTAACCTTGCTTTTCGCAATAGGTCCTTGCGACACCAGTTTGGATCGCCAGTTGCTCAGGACGTCAGGCGAGTACATTCTCTGATAGTTTTTATTATCTGATGATTATTATGATTCAGCTTCTAGTATAGTATCATCTGATTATTATGGCACAACACGGGACACTGACTGTATTTCTGGATTCATTTACTTGCGACACGTACATTTCATGTTTCTGGCCTCTATTCTGGCATCACCTACAGGCATCACTACAGGCATCATTCATGTTCAGGCTGGACTCATCTTGATTTACGTGTTGGGTCTTGGATCCACTTGTATTAGTCGGGACGGGAAAATACTCGAGTAGACATGTAAACATTCCCATCTGGAATCATCAGGAATTACTCCCTCTGGTCTAATCTGGAATGATAGCAGCCGCGCACCCAGTGCGCGGTGAGCCGTACTTACCCCTAGCCGTTTACATGTCGAAACAAGTATTTCAAAGACATCGAGTTCATTCTTTATAGTCTGGACTCTCATGCATTTCTTGACTTGTCTCACTTACATGTTTCTGGATTTGACTCACTACATGTTTTTCATGCTGGACTCACTACACGTTCTTGTGCACGGACTTGATCTTAGCTTAGATATCTTGTATCTTGCTGTTATTACTATCTTATTTCTGATACTCCTGCACCTTTACTTTTGTGCACCAGTGATTTATATATTTCTTGTTTCATACTTGCTTCATTCTTCTTGCTACTTGCTATAATTGTTTTATAGTTTTTATCATTTAAATGGAACTGCTGTTAGAGATGTACTTGCTCCAGTCCTGACTGGACATATTTTTCAGAGTATCCGGAGAAGTTGTGTCCGACGTTTTATGGACCTAAGCCTGTCGATGGTGCAGACAGGGACCCTCTAGTTTAGGGGTGATCTCCGGGTTGGTAGCCGGGATCACTGAGACCTTGTTTTTATTTTTATTAGCTTTTAGCACCGGATTTGTCTCCGGTTTTGGATTGAGACCTTGTATTGTATATTATTTTGGATGATGTATTATTATTATTGATGATGTGGTTGTTGTAGTAGTTGTTGTTGGTTAGACTTTATAGTTGTTAGTCTTCTTTGTTATCTTATCGTGCTTAGATTCGTGATTGAGTACTTGAGATTATCATTATGATATTGCTCCTCCGTTTGGAGTTGAGATCTTGACAGGTTTATATATTGATTGCGTGGTTGCCCTCCTTTTGGAGAGGTCATGGCAGATTTTTTTGTGAGTTATCTAGATAGTTGACCTAGACAGTGTTCTACCGCCGATGCTGCGGCGTAGGCTGGACGTACCCATGACTCATGTCCGATTTTTCGGGCACGGGTCATGACAGGAAGGTCGGGGTCGGCCGGACAGGGTGGTTGGCGGTGCGGGAGATGGCTGGGCAGTCGGGATTCGACGTCGGTTTGATTAGTCGGGTTTGCGGTTGGTGGGGATGGGGATAGCAGTCGGTGCCGGTGATGTTGGGGTGGTGGAGGTGGTGGTCTGGTGAGGGCTGAGGCGGAGATGGTGGCGGCTTACGGTGGGGGTGTTGGGAAGTCGGGGGAAAGGAAGGGGAGGTGCTCGGTTAGAGAGAGAAGGGTTCGGCTAGGGTTAAGGGGGTTTATGATTTCCTTAGGGTTTTTAATGTGGGAGGAAATGTATATTTATAGGTGCTAGCTCTCGTGGGCTATCCTTGAGATTTGGGCCTATCTGGGCTCTTTGAGGTGGGAAGCTTGTCTACATGGAAGGGTGTAGGGTATTCATAGGCTTGGTTCGGTTCTGCTTAAGGTGAGATTCGCCTCCAAAAATTAACTAGATTAATGGTTAACTGCGCCAGGCAAAAATTAATGAACACTGCGTAGCTAATGCTACACCCTGGTCAGAGGGTACCTATAATTGTCTCACATAATTCTAATTAAATGTCAAATAAATCCTAGTCTCCGGATTTAATTCAATTAAACCCTAAATTGGTTGAGGGGGTTTACACGCTTGGTTGCTTTCTTGTTGGCTTTGTGACATGCGTTTTCTTGAATAGTTTCGATGGATTTTATTGTCTTCGTTCTTTGAATTTTGCATTTCGTATCCAACCCTTTGAGACCGAGTCAGGAGATATTGATCATCTGTTGGTGCGTGTAGGTAATCGCGTAGGCGACGTGCAAGCGGAGTCTTGAAGATCTCCCCTTTCTCTTCCTCGATTCACCAACTATGTGAGTGGCCTTACTCCCAAATTGTGCCCTTCATCCAAGTCTTCATTCCTAATAATTTGACTCGTTTGTGCGTTCCGATCAACGATACCAAAAGAATAAAATTAAGTCAAGATAAAAGAAAAAGTGGACTTGAAACACTTAATGCCTGTCACATAAATTTATATACGGTCATATTGTTGCGTGCTTGTCCGCTATACATGTATCTATTTTGTGTTCAGTTGTATTTAGAACTTATTCATCTATAATTGTTCATGGGTAGTACATAACTTGTGATTTGATCATATAAGCTAGTAGACTATGCCATCGCACTGTGCTAAAGTAGTTATGTTCATGTTGATGTCTTGAAATGATTCGTATGTTAACTTAGTTTTTATAGCATCAAAGGTCATAGACAACTTGTGCACAAGGTATATGGTTCCAGCAAACGGTGGTCATGGCATCGGGGCCGATTCGTCTCGGGCGGAACAATAATTAGTCGTGCTAGCAACTTAGCACGGGTGAGGCTGGAGTTTGTAGCGGGGCTCGCTACCTGCAGTGCAAGCATCGTCGTCTACCCAGATTATAGTCCATGATGGCTAGTCAAGACAATGATCCTTATGTATATTTAAACTGTGCAAACTAACTATGTCTTCATGGCAGGGAAGATCATGGTAAGTTTTGTACAGGTGGTTCAGACGGTACAGATAAAGTCACCAAACGGTGGCACATTTTGTTATGTTATTACATTCTATCGTATATATAAAGAATTGAACTAAGGCAAGATAGACAGATCACATAATAATAATGTTGCATGTTCACATGAATACGATGTCGATTTGGTATGTTGGGTTAGCTCGCCCTCACCGATACTTTTTGAAGTACTGACCCTCATTGCAGCAGGTTCCCCAAGCCAAGGCGACGCGGCGAGGAGCTGAAGCTTCCCACAACCTTTTACTGATCTGGCACGTTCATTTTTGTGACTTTTGGAGCTCAAGTACATAATATCCAGGAGCTCACATATACCTTTTTGAAGCTCCTAGGCGATGGTGCTAACACGCACCAAAGGTGGTTTGCTCTTTTAAAATATTAGTAAGGGATGTAATGTATAGATCGGCTATCTCATTTTGCGTCCAAGTTGTAAGCCCGTGCGGCATCCTTATTACTTTTGAGTCAATAGTCTGTAACCAGATGTTCATTATCAATAAAGAGAACTTTTCTATATCTCAATGTGTGATATCTCATTTGTGTACTCTGTTGCATATGTTATAAAGTATATCATTATGCCCAAGCCTTGTGCGTGTGTGCCTTGCGCGTGCACGGTATCACGCCCGGGGGATAATTATCGATTTAACGAAAATTGGGGCATGACAGTTTCCGAAGAGATTGAAGAAACTCTCCTCATCCAACCTTTCAACCGATACCAGATTAAAACGGATATCAGGAACATGGCGAACATCTTTGAGAACAATAACTGCACCCGTCTTTATCCTCAAATGCACATCTCCAATGGCAACCGCCTTCGACACATCTCCATTGTCCATCTTCAACACTCCACGGTCGCATGTTGTGTAAGTAGCAAATAGTGTCCAGTTGTGACATACGTGCGCTGAAGCACCTGAGTCCACCAGCCAAGAGTTATCATCACAGGCGAGGTTCATGACAACCTCATCACCTACAATGATCGCATCACCTCCATATACCGAGGCCGCAGCTGTAGTGTTCTCGCCTTGATTCCCCTTGTCGTCATTCTTCTCTCTCTTTCAAATGAAACAGTTCCGCTTGATGTGGCCCTTCTTGCCACAATGGTAACACTCCGAGTCCTCGTACCGACCCTTGAACCTTTTTCTGCTTTTGTCTCTTCCACCGTCTGGACCCCTGCTTTTACTCCTTTCATGGCTCTCTGAAACTAGCGCCTCTGAGTGGGATATGGATGAAGTGCCCTGGGAACGTCTCCGCATCTCTTCATTTAGTAACCCGCTCTTGGCAAACTCCAGATTGACCATGCCTTCCGGAGCGGAAGCGATCATAGACACTCGTACAGTCTCCCACGAGTCTGACAATGTTTATAGCAACCATAGTCCCTGAACCTCGTCGTCGAACTTGACTCCCATCGAGGATAGCTAGTTCACCACGCCCTGGAACTCACTCAAGTGATCCGTAATAGACACCCCATTTTTGTACCGCAGACCCATCATCATCCGGATCAGAAAAAATTATTTACCCCGGTCTTCTTCGCATACAAAGATTATATCTTATCCCATAGAGTCTTCGCGTGGTCAATATTGGCAACATGATTGTACACGTTCTTGGCAACGAACTGTCTGATATATCCATACACCTGTATATGCTCAAACTTTCAGTCCTCTTTAGATTTGTCACTGGGCCTCTCGGAAGCAAATACTGATAGATGCAGCTTCTTGACAAACAATAAATCCTTCATCTTGCTTTGCCAATAATAATAGTTGGTACCGTTCAGGTTTACCATGCGCATCGGCTTCGCGTCCATCTCTGCTCCCTGGTTTGCCTGTCAACTCATGACACCTTCTGAAATTCTAGAACATGGCTCTGATACCACTTTGTTGGGAACGAAAGAGCGAAAATTGTTCCCCAAACTAGA
Source organism: Iris macrosiphon (assembly GCA_036927795.1). NCBI lineage: Eukaryota > Viridiplantae > Streptophyta > Magnoliopsida > Asparagales > Iridaceae > Iris > Iris macrosiphon. Next base: position 29,997,544 of record JAYESA010000009.1, on the reverse strand, counting down.
GAGTACCTGCGAGAGAACAGAGCAAAACATAAAAATAAAAAACGCCAAATAAAAATCGTAGACACGGAGATTTTTTCATGAAAAATTAAGATAAAAAAAAAATCACAGGACGATCGGAGTCCAACCCTGAAGAACCTCCACTAATGGAATAAAGATAATACACCCTCTACAAGCTTTTTTCGATCCAACACGGATCTTCACAACACTTAGAAATAGAAAATAGATTACACCACGAAGATGGAAGACAATAAAAAAATTACTCAAAATTAATCTCCTCCTCCGAAATGGCCTACAATCATTCTTTCTCCTTTCCAAAGTTGCAATGGCACTCTTGCCTCATTTTTCTCTTCTTGTTGCTTTGTTGCACTCTTTTTAGGGTTAGAAAAAAAATCTAACTTATGCTCCCCAATCCCGTAACCAACCTGGACCGTAGGATACGATCCAACGGCGTATAAAATACCTTAATTTTAACTTCAGCCCGCCGACACCGAGTTCGAACCGACTCGGTAGAATCGGTGTTTGCGAGTAAAAATTAAAATAGAAGCCGAAGCGAGGTTATGGAACCCATGGGACCGAACTTGGCCCGAGTCCGGCCTCTCCTATTCTAGAATGTCGTCTCCTGCATCCCTCGAGCTTCTTCGTCATCTCCGAATGGTCTCGTCACCTCCCCCGAGCTTCTTCGACACACAGATGACGCTCGTCGCACTCTGGGTTGTTCTCCACATAGGTTGGAAACCCCACCCACTCCAACAAATCTGTTTATCCTTCCACTCAAGGGTTGACACACATCAAAAAACTACTAAAATCAAACCATTCCCAAAGTGATTTTAGTTTGGATGAAATGATACATGGCAACCCTTTAGTGGAAGGATGAACATCCACCCTAGTTTTGGTGTGTGAACAAAAATTGACTCTTTTTTAATGTTCTTCTATATTATTTTTACATCTTTGTAGAGGTTTTATTCATGATGGAAATTATATAACATTTTTTGTGTGTTCTTCTAATATTTATATGGATTTTTTTTTGTGAAATATGGGTTTTATTCTATGCCTTACTAAAGCACTCTTTTGTAATAAAGAGAAAGTATAGGTACCTGAACAGAATTGAGGATAGCAAAAAACAGGAATATGCAAACCAAAAAAAATTATAGGTACCTCACAGCTGATCGTCTGCCTTGCAAACCCATCACATGGTTTGAATATTCTCTAGTTCGAGTGATAGACTGATAATGATGTTTGCTGTTGTGTGTTTCTGGCAGAAAAAGGAGTGGATGATGAACTGGAAGGGAAAAAAAGGTCGGCCAGAAGGAAAGAGACCACCTTTTTATACGGTTTCATTACTTGGTCTGGACCCATCACATGGTCGGTTGGCCGGTTTGGCTTGGCCGGCCCATTGCTGACTGGACCACTTTCTTTTGTCACAAAATATTCTCTCCTTTTTGTTTTTATTTTTCTTTCTTGTGTTCATAGAATTTAATTGTTCAAAAATATCTACTATTATAATAAGACTTAGAAATGATTTAAAAGTTAGTCGTCTAAGTCGTATGTATATCATCAATTATTGATAAAATTTTTTTTTTTTTAAAATATGACATATTTTTCTTGCGTAATTGGAAAAAAATAAAAAAAATCACATGAACATATAATAAATTTTAAATTATATTTAAATTAACTACATGATATTATTTAATTAAATACATATAAAAAATTTTAATTTTATATTTATAATAAATTATAATTAAAATATAATCAAATTATATTTAAAATATTCTAATATAATTTAAATTTTTATCTTATTTTTTTAATAATATTATATTTTTTCTTTTGATATTTTGTACATGAATGTTACTAGTAATTGTAACGACACGATGTTCTCATACGACACTAGGAAACTTTTGCTTCCATTTTGGCTGAAGATTTTTGACATCATGTGAACACTTTATTTTTTCATACAACCAATATGACGACTTTTGGTTGATTTCTAAAAAAAAAAAAATTTTAAGAATGTCAAAATTGAGGGAATTTGTTAAAGCCTGTACCACTTGTATCAAAACTTGATTCCAAATAGAGAACGTGTTAATAAAAGTTTACTATGACTTTTAGAATTGATTATTAGATCCTTATGTTTGGAATTCTAAGCATCAATAATTATTACTTTGCCTGTAAATATTTTTTTTCCTTTTCCTAGGATAACATGTTGACTTATCTAAAAAAAAATTCTATTTACAAAGACAAAATTTAGTAATATGCAAACCTAGGCTCACTGACAAGTGGATTAGTAAATATAGCTGAGGATCTATGTATGGACCTGAGGATCTAGTAAATAGAGCTGAGGATCCAACAAAAATTTAAAAAAAAAAAAAGGAAAAAAGAAAAATCTATATGACACCAGCTCACAACTCAATGCAAATTTCAGTTAAGTCCAGATTTATTCTTAGTTGAATTCAACTCATATCTCGTCGCACAACTATCTAACCCATATACAATAATCCATTGCTCTAAAAATTAGAAATGGCGATTTATGTTATTTTTGAGACTTAATCAAAAATGGTAAAACCAGAAATTGAAGTCGAGATCAATAGTTCACATAAAAGTTTTCCTCCGATATCTCTCGATCCAATAAGAAGATAATATATAGGATCTGATTACAACTAGAAACAAGATAATAAAATAATCAGAGAAAACTATCTTCTCTTTCTTCCTTGCAATCGCAGTTGCAAACGGCAGAACAGAATTACAACTCAGATAAGAGAGAGGAGGAAGAAGAAGAAGAAGTTTTTGCTTGCTGGGTGATAAAGATCACTGTTGCTCAAAACAAGATTCGTCCAACACGATCTGCTCCCAGAAACCAGCAAGTTCACGTAGAACTTCTGAAACGCTCGCTGTCACATCTTTCTGGACTTGCACGAACTCCCTGGACTCCGTGGCGGCAGCCGCAACTCTCTTCGTCTCCTAATTTTCGAAGTAAATCCTCAATGTAGGCACAAAGAGAATATTTATAGAGGAGCCTGGCCGCTCATTAGTTACAAAAAGATTGGAATGAATTTAATTCATATCCCATAGGATTGGAATAAATTAAATTTAAATCCCATATAATTGATTTGAATTAAATTTAAATCCCATATGAATAAATTTAAATCCTACATGATTGGAATGAATTAAATTCAAATCCCACAAATATTGAATTTAAATTAATGACTCAATCTTTCCATAACTAATTAAATCTATCTGATAGCAGCAGACCCGCATGCAACCGCTCATGCGGCCGCGCAAGCAACCGCTCATGTGGCCGCTCATGTCGCAGCGCATGCGGCCGTCCATGTGACCGCTCATGCGTCCCTCCCATGCGTCTGACTCATGCATCCCCGCTCATACGTCACAAGCGCCATACACCGATGCTGACGTGCTAAGTGCAAAGTGCGCCAACAAAGCGCCACTTTGGTCCCTTGAGCCCGAGTCCGAGTCGCTAAGCCCCTTTGGGGCTTAGCTCCTATGGAATAAATTACAAGAGAATGACAAAAAGCATAAATGCTTTCATTAAGGAGTTAATCCTTCATCATCCTAATAAAATACCCCCACATGGCACCCATGTGCCTCACCACACCCCATGTGCACACCTCAACACAAGCAAAGCATTATATTGAGATACTCACTTTGTGGTGTAGCCAATGTGGGACTATCTTTTTTAGTCCAAAGGCAAAAATACCAACAATCGCCTACATATCTCAATATATGGGTTGAGCGTGCCTCACAATGACTGTCCATCATGCATTATGATAGATGTCGCTTCGACTTGAATCTTCCCGCATGGATCAAATAACAGTATGATACAAGAATGGACTAAGCCTTGAATTATGCACCATAGTTGCAATTTTTTCCACTCACACAATGACATCAACTGTGCTTCCGGTTGCATATTAAATGTCCTGTGCATGCCTGGTTTCGGTGTATGTATTTTGGGCGTCTACAAGTTTTTTTCTCAAGAGACGGCATGTATCTCTTTCCATACACTACAGGTGAGTTCTTAAAGAGTACTTGGCATAAAGCATTGCGCTTCCTTGCGATGCTACACCGCTATGACATGGCCTTATGTCGAGGTTCACTCCCTCATGTGGTGTCATCCACTGTAGCATGAGGTTCACTCCCTCTTTGTAGTGCCAAAGTACCCAGCACGAAGTCTTGCGCTTCCTTGCGGTGTTACGCCGCTGTGACATAACTTTCCGTCGAGGATTTACATCTTTTACCTCTGTGGTGTCACACCACTGTAATATGAGATCATCGACCTCTTTGTAGTACTGCCTACCGCTCTTCATTCTACAACATTAGGCCACATGCCTATGCGCGGTGCTACGCCGCTGTGACATGATTTAATGCCGAAAATTTACATCTTTTACCTCTTGGTAGTGTCACGCCACTGTAGCATGGGATCTCAGTCACTTGTAGTGTTGATACTACGTGCTTCCTGCAAAGAATACCGGACATTCACTCTGTCCGAGAACTCATGGCGTCAAAGCCATCCTTCCACAGAAAATTGTTCTTCATAAAGAACAAGGAGTAGACAACAGTGGTTCTGGGTCCGTAACCTCTCAATGTCTCTAAGGACTATCCACTGTTCCTAATATTCTCCCAGTCAATGGTCCTCCCTTGAACCAATAGCTAGATGCCTAATATATTTTTCTTTGAACTAAAAGCATAAAACTAAATGGTAGGATTGCAAAGACATAATATCAGAGGTCCTCCAAGCCCATATATGATGTGTCCTTGACTATATGCGGTGTTACGCCGCTGTGACATCACCCGAAGCTGAGGTTCACTCCTTCTTGTGGTGTCACGCCACTGTAACATGGAGTACTATCCTCCTTTATAGTTCTTGGGATCAACTGGCGCTGGAGGCCTTATATGAACGGATTTGCTAGACCCTCCTAGCTCCGATCATCAAATACTGTAATGATCCACGCTAGCTGCGCTCATTTAGTATCATGTACTGGCCCTTAAAGCCTATCATGAACGGATTCGTCAGATTTGCTTGACTCTGATCATTAAAGCACTGTAATGATCCACGCAATCTGCGCTCATTCAGTGTCATGTGTTCTATCCACATAGTTCTCTTCAAATCGTTGAAGAGAGGAACAGATGCCACTGCTGTAGCTTCCTGGTTTTCTCAGTATGTCGATATCACCCGAATCTGTGTACTAACCATAGGAAGATCTTCTGAGAGTTTCCAGAGCTATTATGCTTTACTTGCTGTAGCTTGATAGTGCAAAGAACTATGGGAGTAAAGATCGCTTCTTAGACTTCCACGATATAGCAGCACCACCCCTGGAGAAGTCACGTCCTTATGTGGTTCTTTCACTCTTCTTTTTTGAGCACCTCTTCTTTTTTGAGCACCAACTGGCATCACTGAAGCATTCCTTCATATCTGGATAACTGCTGTAACACATGATATACTACTGAGTTCTTCTGAGAATTATGACGACTCTCTTCACAGCTTTCAGTGTTCAACACATATGCTGCTTGTGAACTGACTCAGCATCCCTATAACAAAAGCTATGTCAGGCCTGGTGGTACACGCAGCTTGAATCATTCACCTGATGATGCTCAAGTACATCAACTGTCTGACGCTTTTCCTCGGATTTAGCTTCATATACATGTTCAATAGACATATACTCTCCGTATTGATCACTTCTGAGTCTCTTGAGTTGTTCCCCGTTTGACGTTCAACCTCAACCTTGAACTCCTTGAACTTCTCGAATGCTTCGTCTTTTGACTTGAGCAGATAGACGAACGCGTACTTTGAGTAGTCGCCGACGAAAGTAATGAAGTACTTCCTCTTGGCCTTTGTGGAGAACTACTTGAAGTCACAGATATCTGAGTGAACCAACTCCAGAAGATCTGTACTTCGGTTTACCCGTTTGAACGTATTTCTTGTGATCTTTGTCTGTGGACAGACCTTGCACTTCTCCACCTCCTTATCCCCACATTTAGAGATAAACCCTAGACTAGACATCTTGCAGTACAAAGTATATGTCATAGTTTAGGGTCCCACAACTCTTACAATGAGACTTTTCTTATAAGCAGAAGTTCGAACATCCATTTGATACTGAAAGCTTATTCCAAAATATGTCTCCTGCCAAGATATCATCATCTGGCGACTATGGATGTTCACTTTCAAGTCTGTAACAAACTTCCTGAGATTAGGTCCTTGGTAATCACTGGTACGTTGATACATGCACTCCTTTGACTTTAACTTCTCGAAGTTCAGAACCATTGTCCCAATCCCCAGATCATTTGCTTGATCCTTGCTTGCCATCAAGTCCTTCACCACTGAAAGGTTCGACCTTGATCAACAGCTCTTCCTAAAGCACATGTGGCTAGATGTACCAGTTTCCATCCACTAGTCAACAACCACGCCATAGGACTTAACCTACGCAATCATAGCAACCAAGTTAAGTAATCAAAGGAACTAAGTTTAGTTATACCTTGCTATATTGGTTCGGATTGGTTCTACTGTAAAGTTCCAATTTCAGCCATGCGTCAAGTCCTGTATAGTGCAGTGACCTTCATGTGCATAGCCTACCATGCGTCAATCCATGCGCATAAGCCCCAATGTACCAATCCATGCGCATAAGCCTTCATACGCCAATCTATGTGCATAAGCCACCATGCGCGTCCTGCATACGCAGAGACCATCATGCGTCTCGAGATACTATGCGCGCAGCTCTGCCATGCGCTAAGACTTCGAATGCGCTGAGACCTCCAATGTGCTGCCATGCGCCAAGTCTTGCTATACGTCAAGGTCTGTCATGCGTCAAGGTCTGTTCCTTGTGCGCATACTCTGCAATCCTTAGTCATCTTGTAATCTTCCTTCCAACTGGAATACGCGTCTTTCAAACGCTATCTCCTCCATCATCGGGAATGGTAGGTTTCGATAACTCACTTTCAACATTTGACAAATGACTCATTCCCTCATCCAAATGTTCGAAGTGAATTCCGTCAATCTTCTCAAATTTGTGAAAACTTGTCTCAGAAGACTTGAACGAATGTTCTCCATCTTTCATCAGATTTTGCTTTGAGATTGTTATTCCTGAGGCGCCTTAATCAAAGATGGTAGAACCAGAAGTTGAAGTCGAGATCAGGAGTTCACACAAGAGTTTCCTTCCTGATATCTCTCGATCCAACAAGAAGATAATATATAGGATCTGATTACAACTAGAACAAGACAATAAAAGAATCAGAGAAAACTATCTTCTCGTTCTTCCTTGCAAGCGCAGTTGCAAACGGACAGAACAGAGTTACAACTCACATAAGAGAGAGGGGGAAGAAGAAGAAGAAGAAGAAGAAGAAGCTTTTGCTTGCTGTGGTGATAAAGATCACCGTTGCTCAAAGCAAGATTCGTCCCACACGATCTACTCCCAGAAACCAGCAAGTTCACGTAGAACTTCTAGAACACTCGCTGTCACCTCTTTCTGGACTCGCCCGAACTCCCTGGACTCCAATGGTGGCGGCAGCCGCAACTCTCTTCGTCTTCTAATTTTTGAAGTAAATTCTCAATGTGGGTACGAAGAGAGTATTTATAAAGGAGCCTGGCCGTCCATTACTTACAAAAATATTGGAATAAATTTAATTCATATCCCACAGGATTGGAATAGTTAAATTTAAATCCCATATAATTGATTTGAATAAATTCATATCCCATATGAATAAATTTAAATCCTACATGATTGGAATGAATTAAATTCAAATCTCACAAATATCAGATTTAAATTAATGACTCAATATTTTCGTAACTAATTAAATATATCTGATAGCAGTGGACCCGCACGCAACCGCTCATGCGTTCAGATCATGCATCACAAACGCCATGCGCCAATGCTAAGTGCAAAGTGCGCCAACGAAGTGCCACTTTGCGTCCTTGAGCCCGAGTCCGATTTGGGACTTAGCTCCTATGGAATAAATTTCAAGAGAATGACAAAAAATATAAATGCTTTCATTAAAGAGTTAATCATTCTTCATCGTAATAAAATATCCCTACATGACACCCACGTGCCTCACCACACCCCATGTGCACACCTCAACACAAGCAAAGCATTATATTGAGATACTTTCTTGGTGATGTAGTCAATGTGGGACTATCTTTCATAGTCCAAAGACAAAAATACCAACAATTTACGCTAACATTTTTTATGTTTTATGTTTATTACACGAGATGCTCACTTATTTCGAAAATTATTATACGAACTTCTTATATGTTTTATATAAAAGGTTATTAGCTAATCATTCTTATTTTCGTAATAAATTTATTTTTAAAATAAGAATGGTACACCTAATAGATATAAAACCTAGCATAAGTAAGCGTAAATGACCAGAAGAAGAAAATAGTTCAGTTTCAAAATCGATGCTAATTTTGGATTCCCTGCCCGAGTAAAACGAAAGCCACATCTAATGTGACTGATCACACTTCTTCATGTTTTTTAAGATAGAATGTGATCGCACTTGACCACATGCTAGTGGGTCATGGACGAACAGTGAAGCATATACAGCACTTTCTAATAATTGGCCAATACCAATGAGATAACATGCATGTGAGGTTTCGCCTACCTTTGCGGTCCAAAAGGTTGCAATTCACTTTAGCAATGTCCTTACATGTTATTCCTTGTCAAAGTTTTTTAATTCCATTTGCGCTAACTACATGTTTTCTTGCAATTAGTTCCAAAAACGTTGCCGGCTCTAGCAAAAAAAAAGAGAGGATAAAATGGAGATTCTTATATGGGAAATTTTGGTCTAAAGGTACGCAATTCCTTGAATTTGTACGAAAGGACATCTAGCCAAATGAGTTGACGGGTTGAGGGTAGTGTCAACTTAGTTGGCGAGGTAACCGGAACAGGAGCGAGAGTTTTATATATATATATATATATATATATATATATATATATATATATAAAATTATTATTATTATTATTATTTCTTTCTAAATCAATTAAATTTTGTAAATGAATAATAACAAATTATTTATTATGATATTACAAAAAAATTATATTGATAATACCAAAACAAAAATATTTATTGAAAATTTTAAATCCAAAAATTTAAATAATACCAAAAAATCAAATAAATAGTGTTATGGGATATTTTAGCAAATGTCACTAAAAAAATGTCAAAAGTAGTATATACTCCCAGTAAAATAATAATAATAGCATATGTCCCCAAAATAAAAAAATGTGTCTAAAAGAGTGGGGACATATCTTAAAATTTTACGTACAAATAACAGGAGCATTTACTAGTTTTTTTAGTGGGAGTATATGCTAGTTTCAACATTTTATTTGGAGGCATTTGCTAAAATATTCCTAGTGTTATCTATTAGTTTCTCTCAAAATTGTTTGAATATTTTATTTTGAATCTATAAAATTTAAATATATACAATTATCTATGTTATTTAAATAGAACTAATTTTGCATAAGGATAATAATAATAATTTTTTTTGAAAAAATAGATTTTAGAATTTCACTTTTCTAACAAATATAGATAATTGTATATATATATATTTGTTAATAACAAATGCGGATAATAACAAGTGCCCCTACCAAATATATATACAATTAACAAATATATATACAATTATTTATATTTGTTAGAAAAGTGAAATTCTAAAATCTATTTTTTTCAATTTTTTTTTATTATCCTGCAAAATTAGTTCTATTTAAATAACATAGATAATTAAACATATTTAAATTTTATAGATTCAAAATAAAATATTCAAACAATTTTGAGAGAAACTAATAGATAACACTAGGAATATTTTAGCAAATGTTCCCAAATAAAATGTTAAAACTAGTATATACCCCCACTAAAAAAAACTAGCAAATGTTCCTATTATTTGTACGGATCAAGTAAAATTTTAAGATATGCTCCCACTCTTTTAAACAATTTTTTTTTTATTTTGGGAACATTTGCTAGTTTTTTTTTTACTGGGGATATATACTACTTTTGACATTTTTTGTAGGGACATTTGCTAAAATATCCCATGACACTATTTATTTGATTTTTTTTATTTATTTAAATTTTTGGATTTTAAATTTTCAATAAATATTTTTATTTTGGTATTATCAATATAAATTTTTTGGGATATCATAATAGATAATTTGTTATTATCCATTTACAAAATTTAATTGATTTAGAAAGAAATTATATATATATATATATATATATATATATATATATATATATATATATATATATATATATATATATATATATATATCCAACTCTCACTCCTGTTCCGGTTACCTCGCCAACTGAGTTGGCGGTCCCAACTCCCACCCGCCAACTAAGTTGGCGGTCCCTCTCTCCCACCCTCAACCCGCCAACTCACTTGATGAGATGTTCCTTTGTATGCAATTTCTCCAAAATTTTCTCCTGACGCTCAAATTCAAGAAATTGCGATCTTTGGACGAAAATTTCCTTTCTTATATAAACTAGTAAATATACGTACGTTGCATTTACTTTTTTTATATTATTATAAAATAATTTAAAATTTTAATATATTTTTATTATAATTTATTATGGATATATTTTTACCTTTTATAATAAAAAAAGTCTTCAAAAGATTAGTCGTCTAAGTTGTACGTATATCCTCACGTAATTAAAAATATAAAAAAAATTTAGCTAATTGTATAACTACGTAATATTATATAACTATATCCAAACATTTTTTCTAGTTCATGTGGTTAAGGTGGAAGACATCTTTTTTTGTTGGTCAAATTTCATTTCCTATGACATTATTTATAACAAATTTAAATTATAAAACAAGTTAAGACATGACCAGCACTAAACCTTCTTTTATGGATGCAGTTATAAGTTTTGCTACTTCTATATGTATGAACACGAACTAATGACAAGAACTATTCTTTTTTTTTATTGCTCATCTTTGATTTATTTTAATTTTCTGGAGACCAAGAACAAAGTTGTTCTATCACATCTACCAAATAAAAATAATATTTTACTAACAAGTCCCTTAAATCTTTAATATTCTTAGTATTGTTAGATAAGTTCTCTAAATCTTCTTCTTCTCACATTACCAAGGGTCTGCTTGTTAAGGTAGCGATTAATAATGATATGTTTTTAGAGTATTGGTTATGAGTTGTTACATGATATCCGATTTTAGGTAATTTTAAATAACGTCTTTTAAATCAGTTCAACTCATGTTTGTAGTTCATTAGCTACTCGATTTCAACGATTTTTAAAAGAATAAAATTATTTATATGTCAACATAAAAAAGTAAAAAATACTCACAAAAGAAGAGTATATCATTGCCTATTATTAGGTCATAGTAAAGAAATATTTTCACACTAAATTTGATGTTATGTGATTAGAAATTTATGACCAACATAAACTATTCTTATATTGTTAGGTTACAACAAATACAAGAAAAACAAATATAAGAAAAAAATGGTATTAGACTATTTTATGTAGTGGAAGCATTCATACATTTTTGTACCTTAACTTTTACTGTTCGATTTTGGTCAACCAAACTTCATAAATTGTTCTTTTGAAGCACATCGAGACCACTTCAAAAATATATCTTCTAGTATAAAAACGTAATTTAAATACTTGTATTGTTAGATATTTTTTTGAAGTGGTCTCGATGTGCTTCAAATTTGTTGAAATATGTTTCGAAATTGACAAAATGTACTTCAAACGAGCATTATAAAATTGGATGTCAAAATGAGTATTAAAAAATTAAGGTGCAAAAGTGTCGGAACGATATAGTTGGTGTGTCATTAGAATCATTTAGCTTTTTTTTTTAAAGTATAAATAGAATAAAATAATATAAAACCAAAAACCCAAATTCATGATTTTTTTAATTTGTTTGATAGAAAATTTAATTTGAGTGTTTGATTGTCATTCTTTTTCACGAAAAATATTTTTTTGCCTATAGGTTTGGACGTGTTTCATTTTCCACCATTTAATAGAAAAATATAAAAAATGATAGTTTTTTGGAAAATAATTTCATGAAAAATATAAGCAATCAAACACTACAATTGATAAAAAAATTATGATGAAAATATTTTTCATGGAAAAAAAATTCGAATCAAACATAGCATTAGGGTTTTTTGGTTCCATATATTTTGCCATGGGTTCGAAGATTCCATGAATTTTAAGTCAAATTCATGGAATCCTATATTTAGTTGGAACATGGATTTAAATTTAAAAAATGTGTAATGATTACTTTCAAAATTCTAAACCATAATTTGAAGGATATCTTATGTCCTCCTCTTCAATCAAAATTTGGGAGGAAGAAAGATAAATTTATTTTTTAAATAAATTAATTGTTCTATTAAATAATTAGTTAACACTAGTTAATAACTAATTAACTAATAACTTAATTAACAATCAGCTAATATTTAGTTAACATTTTAAATATAAAATTATATTCTTAATTCATACAAATAATTTGTTAAGATTTTCAATATAATTAATTAATAACTTAATTATTTATTTAAATATATAATACTAATATGTAATTATAAATTTAACTATATAATGAATTAGTGTGTAATATATATATATATATATATATATATATATATATATATATATATATATATATATATATATATATAATTACTATAATATAATTAAAATAGTTAATTAAAACTAAAATGTTTTAGTAATATTTAAATTAATTAATTAGTTTATTAAGTTATAATTAACTAATACAATAACTTTTTCACCATAAGTACTTAGTAATTATGATTACCGGTTAACCATACTATTTTGATAAATAGATAATAAATATTTTATGATAATTTGTTAACCATAATAATGATGATCATTAGTCAATTATAATATTAGGTAATTAATAACTTTACAAAATTAGAATATTTAATTAGTTAACAATAATATTTTATTAGTATTAGTTGTTTATATTATTAGTTAACTATAATATTTCTTCTTGTAAATACATCCTATTATCCAAATAAAATATTTATAGTGTCCACTTCTAATGCTAAATCCCAAGTTTACCAAGCGATAAGCACGGGACTTTATGCACGCTGTGTTGTATGTCATTTTTGTCAATTGCCTCCACATCTCTTCCACGGTTTGATTCCGAGACCTCTGTCCAGCCATGAAGGTTATACCTCTTCTCACTAACCACAAGAGCCAGTTGAGTTCGATTATTGTTGAATATAGTTGAAGAAGTGTAAAATGCTATGAAGGTTAGAAGTAGTGTGAACTGCTACGCGAGCAGTAGGAAAAATGTTGTTACGGGTAGCATTCAATCAAGAGAAACATATATAATCAATCGTTGAAACAATCAGTCTTTTGAGATTCAGCGTCGACCCTAGCTACTTGGCGAGGCTACCTTGTGTAGCTCCCCAGCGAAGCTACCACGCTGGACTACTCGCTAGATGATCGTGTGAGGCTACCCGCTAGGATACCGAGCGCAACTAACACGCTAGGCATCCATGCGATAACTGTAAAGTGCGTCATCAAAATACTACGTTGCATCCTTTGTCCGAGTACAAGTCGAGTTAGGCCCAAAATGTTCTAGGCTCAAAGGGAATAATCTAAGAAATGTTAATACAAATAATTGTTGGATGTGGAATTTGGTTCCAGCGCATTTGCAAAATCTTCCACAATACATGCTACTCGGATTAACACCCCATGTGTATACAATTCAATAAATGATAAAACCAAATATTGAAACACATACACATGAATGTTTTCTTAAAATGTAACAATGAGAGGGGGTCATTAATGAAATGGGCTAACTCCAACAACGAGTGATGGTGAACGTGGAGGAAGAACAATAGGACGAGAATACAAGGACAAAAGTTTAAAAAAATGACTTCCTTATGATTAAGGTCAATTTGGATTACAATTATGTTTCATTCGGAATTGCATTTGGTGCATAATGTAAGAGATGAGCTGAACCGATTTCATTGTGGATGAACATTTTATTTTCAAACGTGTCATTCATTTTCGGTCTCAAATGGACGTTTCAAAAAAGCGAGTCAAACAAGCGTTTTGGAAATGAGCGTTTGAACAAATGAGAAGAAATGTATCTTCAATGAAAACTAGACCTTAATCTAGCGAAAAGTCGTATTCTTTATGGTTTATAACTAAAATATATACTCATAACTCAACTGTTAGTAATTTGGAAAACTTTTGAGCAATTAAAAGGATTTGGAAAATTTATATAAAGATTATTGTAGTTTCAAGGGATTTGTATGGAAAAGCTCTATGAATTATTAATAGTCGGTTGCACATAATAACTATAAAAAAAAAGGGAAAAAGAAAAAGAAATAAAAACAGCATGTCCATCCGACGTGGCGTCTTCACTTGAATTGCTTGCTGGTGGTGTTCACCTAGAGCCTTCTTCCCCATCATCATTCTTCCCTTACTCCCCATTCCCATTCCCATTCCCATTCCCGGCTCTCTATATTCGCTTCACTTCTCGCCCGCCCCAACCTCCGGTACCTATAAAACGAAAGAATTTCAAGGTGTTATTACTCTCTCTCTCTCTCTCTCTCTCTCTCTCTCTCTCTCTCTAGATCTGATCCGATCTCTCGTTAGATCCAATTCCATCTTTATTTTCCGTTCTTGATCTGTTGCTTCTGTTCACTTCGGAATTTTGGAGATCCCTATTGTGTAATCACGATCTTCATTCTGATTTTTTTGACTCTCTCTCTCTTTTCTTCTCAATAGGATCGGGGAATTCAGCAGTCCGGATCGTTGGTTGAAGACTTGATTTGGTACTTTTCTCTCTCTGTGTGTATTTTTTTGTTCTTACTTTGGCAATGGCATTAATCTCTGATTGTAATTTTTCTAATTTCTTTTTGCACTTGATCTGTGATCTTTATGTCATATTCCTTCTTTTTTTTTTCCCGGTGTTCCGAATTCTTTTCGAATCAACTGTCACTTTGTTTTGGTACTTCACTGCTGTTGATGAACGAGTGAGACTTGTCAAGTTCACGGCTTGAAGTTGAAGGTTGGTGCTCTATTTGTAACATCAGGCATGTTTGCTACAAGGAACTGCGTGCGTTGGTAGTTGGATGGATCGGATGGATCATAGAGCGGATCTTGGTCTCTGCTGCACGGACATGGATACGACAGTACAAGACACATAGACGGAACATATCTTGACGTTTCCTAGTGTATTTTGGAGTGTCCGTGTTGTGTCTGATACATGTTCGACATGATGCAACACAGAGCATCCGTTTATCCGTCTTGTGTCCGACACGGCGTGACATGGGCACGATGCAAAATTTGGAGTTTCCGTGCTTCCTATGTCGTCGTTTTATGTTGTACATAAGACTTGCGGCCAACAGACAATTTTTATTTTATTTTGCGTTTCTAGAATACTCTTTGCTATACATCGAGTTATCGATGATGGCTGGAACCAGCAGCCTACAGGAAATGTGAGCTTCTAAGTTATTAACTTATAATCTCACAACTAATTAGTTGTCAGGATTACTGTTATCACTGAACAAGTATGTGTCCGCTGCTATCAACTATGTACAACTCATTATTTTGCAAACTGAGAATGCAAGATCTTTTCGAATGATTGTTAAACTATACCTACATGTGTAGTTTAGAAATCTGTTGGTATCAGATATAATTTATAAATTTGTAACTCGAGAATGCAGATACCCGCAACTGCAGTCTCCACCACTATAGCCTCTACAACTGCTTCCAACACAATCGCCACCCCCATTGATACAACTGCCGCAACTACAATGATAGACCATGTACATCCTAGTAGAACTTGAAACTCCATTTGTGCTTTTGCTTTTGCCATCATCATCACTTTTGTCGAGGGATTTGGACGACGAGCCAATATTGTTATTTTCAATCATAGGTCTTTTTGAGATCACGTCATAAGTTTGGGTTTATCAATAATGTATGACTTTTTTGGCTGAGTATGCCAATTTGATCTTAATGAGGTGCGGGGATTTGTATCTGACACTCATTGGGATTCCCTCTGCGGGAGACAACGTCCCAACATTTTAATGCAATAAACACTGCGGCCAAACACTATTTATAGGTGGTCCCCTAGAGCTTTTTGAGAAGGGTAGCATAGTGTGTAAGCACACCAATGAACCGTGACGAACCCTCATACGACCCATCTAAGATTAGGGGGAGATCGTCAGTATTGTTGTAGTGGTTACTCTTTGACTCTTCCACGGACTTATACATGCACCGAATGCTCATACGGGAAAGTGAAATCCCGAGTCTGGAACCATGGTGGTTGTCTGATGAAATTTTCTTTTTTCATCCACTCCAGAGGGTATGCCCACACCTGCGCAGATTACAATGATGGTTACAAGAATGGTGGTGAAGCACTTCCCCATTCTTGTAATCATTCATCTGTAATCAGTGAGTATGGTTCAATTACTTGCACTTTTTATGTCAATTTTATAAGGTTATTTGCTTATTAGAACTTCCCTTAGATTGCTTTTAATAATGTGTTTTGCTATAAATTCATGATGACTTGTTTTCTTGTATGCAATTCTTGGCTGGAGGCTATATGGAGGTCCTATCCCTTCTTTTGTAAGCATAGTCTCTTACTGATTATGATTGTGGGTGAACTCTGTTTCCTCGTGAGATTTTTCTCCATGTTTGATGTGTGATGCAAGATTGGTTGTGGAACCTAATTCTTGGTTGTGCAGCTCCGAAGAAGCCTTCTCCTCGATCCTTTATCATCTTTCTCCATCACGAAACTCATCCATAATTCCAGTTTTTATTCCCTCAAAATCTGATCCTGCATGCTTTACGACATGAGTCCATTTTTGTTCACCCACAAAAACTAGAGTGTATGTTTACCTTCCAATCAAGTGTTGCCACGTGACATTTTTATGCATTCTAAAACCACTTTGGAAGTAATTTTGTGAACATTCAAAGTGGTTTTGACTCCTATTTTGACATGTGGCAATACTTGATTGGAGGGTGAACATACACCCTAGTTTTGTGGGTGAACAAAAATGGACTCTTACGACATAACAAATAGTCATCAAAACCATAAAAAAAAAAACTTCTAACCCCCTCCATAACAACCAAAAATCTTGTACACCTTAGCAACATAAATTTTGATCTAAAGCTAGTATGTTATTCAACAATCACCACCCTCCGATCCCTAAATTCTGATTGTGAACTACATCCAGTAGACACTTGTTCCATTAAGATCCCCTAGAAATGTATCTTGAGCTGCATTCCCAAAAATTCTGGTTGGTGTAACATAGTTAAGTTTTGATGGTTAATGCCTTCTTTCATTTATTTTTTTTGCAGCAAAGTACGTACTTTTTCAAAATTCTAAGGACCACACAAGAGAAGTTATTCGACAATGGCCAATTCAAAGAATCTGGAACCTGCATTTCAGGGTGCTGGTCAAAGAGTGTATCCTTTGCCCATATACACATACATAGACACAAATATTGTTTAACACGTCCTTTTTTTTATTTGTATTACTTGTATATTTCATCTGTAACAAGCTATTATATTACTATATGGAGCACTTTAGTATGTAAACTAGCAATGCTGTTGAATATCTGTGCATTACTTAACATTACTTAGTGGAATGGAAATATGGCGGATTGAGAACTTTCAACCTGTTCCTTTGCCAAAATCCGATTATGGTAAATTTTATACGGGGGACTCTTATATTGTTTTACAGGTAAGTAATCATTTCGTATTGCTTTTCTGCCTGTGGTATAATGTTGCCTTATGTTTTATCGGCATTATTTGCTAAAGATGTTTGGGATGCAGGCAACACCCTGCTATTTTGTGTATTAGAGCTATTCAACTTGATTAAGCTGGCATTCCCGTGTTTTAGAATGTCGCTGCTTAGAGAATAAATACTCTGGAATTGAGCCAGCTATAATTATAGTTTTCATTAGATAGGAGTTAATGACATGTCATAGTTCTAACTCTTCTTCTTTGAGCTGTTTGTATTGCTCTCTTAAACCATTGGTAGTACTTATATTGAAAATGTGTTGTTTTTTTATTGACCTTTTATAGAGAGGAAGAGAAGAAATAAAAGTCAGTGGAACCTTAGATGCATTCAAATCGGCCAAAACAATTCAGTATTATTATAAATATCAAAATATACTTAGCTATATAGATGCCCTCTTCTCTGGCTCTATTATATCCATATTTCACTAACTTTACATGAGACCTCATGTCTCTTTATATAGGCTATTAAACCAACCTGAGGCTTGACTCCTATTTCTACTCGGACTCTGATCATAATACAACCTCAACTAACTTTTATATAGCAATTAGGACTCTTTAACCTTTATATATAAATTAGGACTTTAATAAATAAACAATAATATCCTAACTAAATTAGGAATTATATTACTTTTTCCAACAAAATGGATATGCATAGCTTGATATTTGTGTTTGAGGTGTCACATCACATTGTAGGGTGTAGTGACATTTGCGTCACTTGATTCATTTTGCATTTCTAGTTAGGCAAAGCAAAAGTTTCATTGCACGTGTTACCAAATTTCGGTTTTGTCGTTTAGGCAAAGCTTCAAAATATGGGGACTATTATTCCTTTTCACGCTTTGGCTTGATGCGTCATAGATATGGATGCAATTCCTTGTAGCAAATTATATCGTCTTAGCTCTTCGTCTAGACTCCTTATAGTCTAGAGGAATCTAGAGGGTTCTCCTTGCTTGCGTGGGCTTAAACTGTATATCCAAAATGTTTGTCATCTAGCCACCTAGGTTCTATGGCATGACCCTCATGCTCGTAGCTACCTTGACTAGGAATTTGGCAGTAACATGGAGTGTTAACTTCCGGTCTTAAATTTTTTGTCAAATCCCTTATGGACCTCTCTTCTGCTGCATAGCCGACTTGATTCTGATTTGAGAAGGCTTGGATGATGATAATTATAGCAAAACTTATAAATAGAAAAATATGTTGCTGCAACTTTTAATGACAAGAAGTTGTGTACTTTAGAAGGCTGATCACCTATAAACTGTAAAAATAACTTCTACGAAATTTATGAGTCCTCATTGGAGTGGTCAATATTTCTTCTTTTTCGTTCTCATTTTTAGTTATTTTATTCACGAATTTGCATGCTAAGCTCACATCATTTGGCATCAAGTTCATTAGCTTCAGTGATCGCTTTCATATTCGAGCTTTTGAAAAGACAACAAAATTAAAGGAACTTTTGAGTATTATTACGTCACACTGAACAAGATCGTCGAAATGACCATATGAAACCTCTGATCAATCAAATGGTTGTCAAGACTCAAAATGTAGACCGACTATCATTGAGCCTCTTATTGTACAAGTTTGAGTTTACGCTATTCCTATAAGACAATCTGTTGTCAAAGAGAAGTTCAATTTGCATTTTAGAAATGGGCACTTATCTAGTGCCTTAGAATCTCCCATGATTGTCAAAGAGAAGTTCAATTTGCTATTTAGAAATTGGCACTTATCTAGTGCCTTAGAATCTCCCATGACAACATTTGAACCGTTTGAGGCAAAACTTCTATAGCTTACACGTGTGTGATCCTATGGAGAGAATATTTTCCTTCATCCCAGGTTTAATATTGTAGAAAGTGCTTAGTGCATTCAACCATCCAGTAGCATGGCTAGGATTTGTCACTAGAAACCAACTAGATTAGATTATAGCCATTCATGTTAAATGGATGGATGAGATGCATTGGACAGTATGTTTAAAAGTCAAATGTATATATATATAACATCATACAATAAAAATACAGTAAAATCTAAAATCTTGACATTTAACCATTAAACTTTAAGATATAACAAAATTTGGTGCGTCTTAATAGGGATGTTCGACAATTTTATATGCCCCCGAGATTTGACATTTCAGGACCCAATATGATGTCTGCACCTTGGCATCTTACATACCCAACATAGGGCAACAAGTGGACAATGACCATGGCAGGAGTCGTCGGGTTGTCGAAGAGCTTCAGTCAACATGTTTTTTCCCCAATTTATTTGAAATCCACAATAAATCACCTTCTTGTTCATTTTCTTGTATAAAATACTAACCTACAACCATGGGCCATGCCTATCTTTGTGATGGTAGTTCTCAAAATTGTAAACAAGCTTATTTCAATTGTTTTACTTCTTCGTGGCATTATCCTCAAATATTATTCTCTCTGGTCTCTACCTAGTACCTATTGTTTGTGCTCTATACTTCTAATAGAAACGACAGTTCGACGATTAGTGCAATATTATTTAATATCATGTTTATTGTCAGTTGCTGATTAAAGGAGTTGCATTTACAATGGCAACTAAAATTTTCAGTCAATGTTCTTGCAGCCTGCACACTCAGTGCCTTCAAGAATTTAGCACCAATTTTTTATTAATCATTGAGCTAAAGGCATGACAAGGTTTGATGCCTTTGGAAGAGTAAAGCGCTAAATTTTTAGTGATATTTGACAAAAAATTTATGCAGACAACCGCTGGAAGAGGAGGTGCTTACCTCTTTGACATTCACTTTTGGCTTGGAAAAGGCACCAGCCAAGTATGTTTTTTAACCTTTATTAAATATCGCCGCTAAAAACTCTAAAATAAATTCTGCGTTGACATTCTATTTAATCTGTGTGCTGTTATAGGATGAAGCTGGAACTGCTGCAATCAAGACAATTGAACTTGATGCAGTCCTTGGAGGTCGTGCAGTGCAGCACAGGGAACTTCAAGGTCATGATTCTGATAAGTTTCTGTCGTACTTCAAACCATGCATTATTCCTTTGGAGGGTGGTGTTGCTTCTGGATTTAAAAAGCCTGAGGAGGAGAAGTTTGAGACACGCCTGTATATTTGCAGAGGAAAGAGGGTTGTTAGACTGAAACAGGTAAGGATAGCTATCTTCTCTTTGGTACTTTCAGTGTAATTGTTCTCTTTCCGCGAGACACTGATCAACAATGTTAGATGGTGTAATGTCTCATGTAGGTAGAAAACCCACTACTCACTAATTACTATTTCTCTTGAATGATATGCATGATTATTTATGTAGGTTCCTTTTGCTCGTACTTCTCTAAATCATGATGATGTGTTTATCTTGGACACTGAAAATAAGTTATATCAATTTAATGGTGCCAACTCCAATATCCAAGAAAGAGCCAAAGCTTTAGAAGTAATACAACATTTGAAGGAACAGTACCACAAAGGAAAGTGTGATGTTGCAATTATTGGTGAGAACATGCATTTATAGATCACCTTAACCTGCATATTAGTGTCTTTAATTTAGATAATATTTCTCTTGGAAATGATAGATGATGGAAAGCTTGAAGCGGAGTCCGGATCAGGTGAGTTTTGGGTCTTTCTAGGCGGCTTTGCACCCATTGGTAGAAAAGCTGTCAGTGAAGAAGACATAACACTAGAAACCA
Organism: Iris macrosiphon; assembly: GCA_036927795.1. Taxonomy (NCBI): domain Eukaryota; kingdom Viridiplantae; phylum Streptophyta; class Magnoliopsida; order Asparagales; family Iridaceae; genus Iris; species Iris macrosiphon. The sequence continues at coordinate 29,976,169 of JAYESA010000009.1, read as the reverse complement.
TTCCAGGAAAACTCTATAGGTACTGATTTATTTGAGAAGACACTTCTTATCAAATTACATCGAAAATTGCTATATTATGTTTCGTACAATAATATTTGTGGTTGGCAGACAAATAAATACATGGAGTGTTTATTCTATTTTGTGTTTTTCTTTTCTTTTCTTGGATAAACTCTGTGATCAATGGTCTTGCTAATTCATGAACTTCTTCTGCAGTATAAAATGTATACAAATGGTGATCATACAGATGCATTGATATTTTCTAGAATCTTTCTTCTTGCACTTTCAGTCATCTTTTTTAATATGATCCACGGCTTATATACTTGGTTTCGGAAGACCAAGTTGCACATAATCACATATTGAGTTGTAAAGAGGAGCATTATATTTTTAGATTAAAGATCACATGATGGTGTGTGATTCATTTATGCATGCCATATGTACAATAGATCCTATTTTATAAAATGGCATGTTATGATGAGTGCAACAAATGGATAACTTAAAGAGTGTAGTTTTTTTTGGTTTCTCTATAATTTGGATAACTCATGAACATCGAAGAATGTTGGGAATGTTATTCCTTTTCTCTTTGCTCTGTGTCATAGAGATGATATTTGTCACAATATTGGCGACTTTTTCTTCTTGAAAAAGCTGCGCAAACAATTCACGAATGGAATTTTTGCTGAATATATACGTTAAGTATTCATCAATACACTAATAGTTGACAAAATTCGATACTTCTTGAATAAAATGTGAAATATCACATATATTTTGGTTAAACCAGCCTACACTGCAATGCATGCTAATTAAGTTGGTCTAAGGGTTAGCCTAGGTACTCTATCCTATGAAATGAAGTGGCCCTCTCTCATCCGATGTGGGAATAAAAAGAGCTTCCATTATGTAAGAGCAACACTCACACAATCCAATTACTCAGAAAGTCCCTATTTTTCATGTATTAGCAAAACTGCCATTAGAAAAATTGTAAAATTCACTCTATTTAAATGATTTTCTCGAAAGCTCCATCATTCCAAAGAAAAAAAAAGTATGCAGTTTTGATATAATGTAAAGATAGAATAATAGTAGTGGTAGCAGTGAAGAACTTTTTAATGTACTTTTTGATGCAATTTCTTAAAATAGTTTTCCAATAAATTTGTTATTATTTATTTTTGTATTACTAATTTTTTTTTAGAAAACATGCTATCATATCTATGTTTTTATAATCTGTTTCCGAACTTTTACCAAATTGTGAACTTTCAAACTCGACGAGTTAATCCCAAACGCCGCAGTTGTGACTATGGAGATGACTGCATTTCCATATAGTAAATCATATAATCTTACCTCTTATCTATACTCTTAGTGACTTAGTCTAGGTTGCAATGCTCTTTGGTGTATGAGGTTCAATTGAATAAGGAAAAGGAAGGTCTACCTTCCCGCTAGTGTTGTCTAGGTTTTATGAGAAGGTTTTCTCTTGCTCGTAGCGGCCTTAGCTAGGAATTTGCCACGAGCTGAGAGGTTTGACGTCAGGTTGACAACTGGTCATAAAGCTCTTAACTACTTTGTGGATTGTGGTGAAACACGGCTTGGCTGATGGTGATGAACTCCTTGAATATTTTATTAGTGAGACTTAAGTGGCTAAGTCCTGATATGCTTGCACGATGACTTAAAATCGTCTATTTTCATTATAATTGGATCTGAGACGTACAAAACAGGCATTCTGCAGCGCTTTTACAACATTCTATGATCACTGGGTGTATTTTAATGGCTAAACAAGAAATGCTTCATTCCTGTCACGTCCCAATCCCAAAATCTTTGGGACCAGACACGTGGCATTGGCCAGCTGGTACAACTCCGTAGGGCTTTCCAATTTAATGGACCCGACGAAGTACACTTACGCTGTCCACGGTCAAGTGATCAAACTAAATATCTAATTCTAACATGCAACAACTAAACTAAATCTCAATCCATGGTAAATAAATCTCAAGAAAGAACGATACGCATCATCAGTCCGCAGCCCAATAATACATCCGTTCGAATAGGCCAAAAGAACAACATAGGCCTATAAACACTAGGCTATAAAAGCAGAATCAAAAATAGAAAGTAGTACATGACTGTAATAGCTGAAAATGTAAAGATATCTGCAATGATGTCCACGCTCCACTAGATCAAATATCCTGCAAACTGCACAAATAACCTGGAAGGGAACCAGGTCTTCAGAGGGACGTAACAAGATACAAAAATACATGCCATAAAGTAAATACTGTAAAACTCGAGGGTGTACTAACCAGCGAAGTGAAATGTAATTTGAGGACAACTTAGTACGTATGGGAAGTGTAGGCTAGACATATATTGACGTAATTCACCAATCGCTGTGACTGGCTAGTATATGCCACATATGCCTCCCATCTTAGGGCACTCTACAATATAATAACGTCCAGCTCCGAAGAGCGTGGTATCTGTACATGTAACGTCCATCGTTCCGAAGAACGAGGTATCTGCAATATATATATACGTCCGTATCGCTCCGCGGAGCGCGGTATCTGTATAAAGGAGGTGGGTGTCCCATACGCCTACTAGTCGTCCTCTCTGCCCAATGCCAATGTACAAATCTCAAGTGAGACATGGACATCTCGTACTATAATGCAAGTCACTAAAGAAATATACAACTAAGCTAAATACCGTCACACGTGCTGTTCACACCGATGGCCAGTCGAGTATGACGTACGCGTCCCTACATGAACTCACTCTGTGACGTGCAATGATACGTGTCAAGGCCTGAAGAATCATATTGATAACCCCACAACTTTAGGTGCGTCCCTTAGACACTAGGTCAGACACAAGTCCTAACGTCAACGCCTTTGTTGACTGCACCCGAGTCTTTCTCGGACGCGCACAATTAAATATTAAAACAAATAAACATGCAGCTAAATAATATCTGAATTTAAACAATACAACAAGGCAATGTATACTTGCCTGGAACTCTGGTGTGCACAAGGATCTGGAACCAACAGCCAAGGTAGTATTGTCTTGGATGCCTACGAATAAATAACAATAAATATTAATCACTACATTACACTATGCTAATTTCGTACACAAGTACGACTTACGCAACGTCATGAGTTATGCAAATACCAATTAAACGTTTTAATTAAATACGATGGCTAGGGTTGACTAGTCACGGTTCAAGGGGTATGTGTACACTAAGGTATCATTTCCCACATGTTACAATCACGGTCATAGCTATGACTAGTGTAGGTGCTAAGTTGCACCTCTGACACAGGGGTACCAGGTATTTCTACGCACTAAGATTTTCAGGACACGTCAGATATGGGTAACCATCTAGGTCTCTATGCACGGGTACGTCATGTCCTCAGATACCGTGCACAACGAGAATACAACTTACCAAAATACGTTATAATACCAAATAATGTATAACGCGAACACAGGTCCTAGTTAACAGGGTAATGTGCACAAGTCAGTGTCTAAACATCTAGGTCAACATAAGTAGGTCAACATAAGTGTAACACATTAAATAACCATAATTTCTATGTGGTAATCACTAACACAAATATTATTCTAGAATATGTACACTTATACACAAAGTCACAAACACAAGGGTTCACATGCATTACACGTGTCCATACAACAATACGTCGACGCAAATACATGACGAAAAGACGAAAATAAATATACCTAGTCGATCGAGGCCGAGGGGGGTGTCTTTGGCTCGTAAGCGGACTGCCTCCGGCGAGGGAGGGCGGTGCTTCGGCGAGCACAGCGTGTAGCAGCAGCAGCTGCTGCGGCAAGGGCAGCAGCTTGTAGCGACGGTGACGGGTTGCTGGCGGTGGGGGAATGGCCGTGGGGGTGGTTGGTTAAGGTGGCGGTGGTCTCCGGTGATGAACGGAGGAGAATGGAGTCGGGTTATGATGATGATGGTTTTGTTGATGGTGGTCGGGTCGATGATGTCGGGGGTGATGATGGCGACGATGGCGGTGGAGATGGTGATGAGGGTGGCCGTGGAGGTGACTGGGGAGAAGGGGGAGTCGGGTTGCAGGGTGCTGCGGTTGATGTTGGTGATGAACGGAGGGAAGAGGCGGAGACGGCTGGCTGACGGTGGCAATGCGGCGTCGGGTTGATATCGAGGAGGACAGGCGGAGGAGGAGAAGGGGGAGGCTGCTCGCAGGTGGTGGTGGAAGGCGGTCGGAGGAAAGGGAGGTGGCCGGGTTGATGAGGGTGATGGGGATGAAGTAGGTTTAGGGTTTTGTAGTTGGCTGTTGTTTTAGGTTTTTTGGGAAAGAGAGAGTATAGTATATGTAGGAGAGAGAAGGGGGGGGGGGCTCTCCTTGGGATTAGGGTCGACTGGGTATTTTTTTAGGGGTGAGGGAAAACTCTACATGATGAAGGAAGGGCTAGGATGAAGGGGTTTTGAAATGGAGGGTGGAGATGCAAGAAAATAAAGTTGTATGAAGTACAACAAAAAGGGAAGAAAATTTAGGGTGGATCGGTCAAAAGAGGGTGGAAGAGTTTCTTCATGGACTTGGACCCAATGAGAGGTGGACACCTCATTGCATAATTGCATAAAGATCCTTAACAATTGAGAAATGATAAAATTTGGGATTGGATGAGGGAAAACTCCATGTTTGGTGTGAGGTAGTTGGCTAAAATGGTGTGTGGTGTTTAGTATGAACCTTGAGGGTGTGAGTGGGGGTTTGGGTTGGAGTTGGGTCTAGTTTTGGGTGAGGTTGGGTCCTTGCACCAATTTAATTAAAATTAGTGTACGTGGTGCCCTTTAATTAATTGGAAGTACACGAGATTAAAATTGGGTGGGACACAAGTGTCATGGATGTAGTAGGCTCAGAATAGAATATTGTCATAATTTGGGTTGTACAAAACGGGTCGAGGTTGTGTCTCCAATTTCGATTGGAACGGACAAAGATGCAAAGTTGGATTTAAAAATGGACGTTTGTAACGAATATTGTGCGACTAAAATGAAGCACAAGGGAGGGTATTTATGAGTTACACAAAGGTCAGAATGGAAGGCTGGCATGACTAGGAAAAGTGTATGAAATTTGTTTGTAAGCAAATGCTAGTGTAGCGCTCCAAATATCGAAGCAACGGTAAGGTGCACAAAGTGATACAAATATTGCACAATTAATCTAAACCACTGTGTTATAATTCTAAATAGCTCCAAATTAACCCTAGTCTCTCTATCTAAGCTAAGTAGACCTAAATTTGGTCGAGGGAGTTTACAATCTACCCAACTTATAAGAATTTTGTCTTCGAAATTAAAATAACACATAATAAACTATAAACTATCAAGTAATGCTACGAACATACCTAGGACCGTTGGAGCTGGCCTTTGCAATATCTGCTGGGCTCTATTGACATACTGGGAACACTCCTGAGCTTGATGTTGGTTCGATCCGCACCTCAAACATTGTCCTAACCTTCTTCTGCAACTAGGACGGTTAATATCTCAATATTCTTTCCTAGGTATAACGTCATCATCCTATAGTATCCGCAATGGAATCATGCAACCTAACTTCTTATAATCAGCCCTAGCAGCAACAAGTCTAATCCGTCAGTCATACCTAGTCTAGAACCTCAACTCGAACAATTTTTAGGAAAAATATATGTAATAAAATACCACATAGGTCTCTACTCAATACATAGTAATAAGGATATATAGAAATTATGTAATAAATATCTATTCAATCATTCTAAATACCCTAGAATAAAACATAACAATTACAATAACAAAAATACGATTCCTAAAATTCATTGGCTAGGGCAAATTGGATTCAGGCTCCCATAACACCACATTACTACTAAGGATTAGGTTCAGCAAGCTCATGTCCTATTAGTCAAAAGTCTAAATCTCTATCCCTCAGTAGTTTATGTGTAATCCACAATATTCAGCTACCATTCATGTCAGACTTCTATCTTTCATTTACACTCCATACTCACGTGTCAATATATAATCTAAGAGTCTAGTGGTAATCCTCTACCAATTGACCAATGAGTCAGCGTGTGATCTAAACCTGTATCTCGTTCCTTGGAATAAGACCTCCGTAGACTGTCCAACTCTGAAAAGTAAAAGGTGAGCGGACTTGGTAAGTCGATCCACGACCACTCATACCGCATTGCGACCACTGAGATTCCTCGGAAAGCCCGTAACGAAGTCCATAGTGATGTGCCCATATTTTCACTCAGGTATCGGGAGTGGATTTAAGTAAACCTGCAGACCTCTGATGCTCAGCCTTGACCTGTTGGCACACCAGACACTTCGCCACAAAGTGGGCTATCTCCCTCTTCATTCCATGCCACCAATAGTACTGCCTCAAATCTCTGTACATCTTGTGCCTCCTGGATGAATAGAGTATGCTGAACTATGCGCCTCCGACTTCAGCTCCTGACGAAATTTTTCGTTCGGAACATAGAGACGATCTCCACATCTTAAAGTCCCGTTCTCGTGTATGCGTAATCCTGTCTGCATCCCGGCCTCTGTCCTCTGTCGAAGTCTCTGGAATCTGGCATATGTTGGCAAGGTAGCCTTGATCTTCTCAACCAATGTCGATTGCACCTGAAAACTCGACAACTGGCCGTCTGCTCCGGACATAATGACCTCTATACTCAACTGCTCTAGATCTCTCAACATGTGTTGCTGGGTAGTAAAAAAGAATGCCATGGGCCTCCTGCTCAATGCATCAGCTACCATGTTGGCCTTTCTCGGATGGTACTGTAGCTCAATCTCAAAGTCTGTCATCATCTCGAGCCAACGTCTTTGTCTCTGGTTCAGGTCATTCTCTAACTTTTTAAGAGAAACTCGAGATCAGGTACTTGTCGCGAATCTCATCTTGTTGCCACTCTACCTTTTTACCTCGAACCTTAGGTTTCTCCTAGTTTACTCCATGCGTACCCTTCACTCAAACTATATGGGTACAATCTTGTTTATAACTGGCCGTCCATTATAGGTAGTTCACGATATCCAACTCAAGGCTATAACATCTGTCGATACTCTCATCCTTCAATCTAATTGCTCTATTTCAGATACTAACTCAACTAATCGAGTTATCAATGGTGGAAACACGAGCCTAATAAACATTGACAACCCGAATTTACATCTAATCTAATTTGAAAGCTACATTGTAGTACTCAAGTTATCTCACCATCCAAATATTGGGTCTAGCAATCTATGTCTAGCAATCTACCTATCTGTTTTAGCTTAGTCGTAATCATTATTATCTAAAGGGTGGAGAATTTCTAGGTCTGATAATGTAAGTCACAAGGCAACTAGGGATTAACCACTATGGTTTGCTACCCTAAGGTGCTATTTCATACCCTATTTTTATTAGTACCTGATAATCCTTTTCTAGATGTGAGTCTAAAATTGTCTTGTCATGTTCATAAGGTCGTTCCTTGTATCACTACCATAAGACTACAACTAATTTCTACCATCTAGCTACGTCTTCCCCAATCTATTCTAGAGCCTTAAAATCAAACAATCTTTCTAGCTTCTAATACTTACAAATCTCTGCTACCTTAAGTAAGGATAGGGTCTAGTTTTAAGTCTCTACTCCTATGTCTAATTCTTATGCCAACAGTCTATACTAGATCTAACAACAAGAAAGAACTTATCAACCTTCTCTACCATGGTTAACCATCTACTCAAACATCCTATCAAATATGACATCTTCGTCTTGACGAGGATATGCTCCCGGAGGAAATCACCGTGCGCGAGCATCCATCTCTCCGAAATAAGAAAGATGAGAAACAATAATAACAATGTCGACGGTAAATGAACGAATACAACAACGAAGTCCAACGGCGATAATCGAATACAAGAGGAGTTTTAAAATCAGTTATGGATTAAGATCTTATTCAACATTAATCCTAAGTTGCATGCTCGTTCGGTACAGTAACGTAACCGAAACGATATGCTCTGACCTGCATGGGCCACCAATAAAACCATGTCATGCCCCAATCCCAAAATCTATGGGACCAGACACGTGGCATTGGCTAGTTGGTACAACTCCGTAGGGCTTTCCAATTTAATGGACCCGACGAAGTGCACTTACGCTGTCTACGGTCAAGTGATCAAACTAAATATCTAATTCTAACATGCAACAACTAAACTAAATCTCAATCCATGATAAATAAATCTCAAGAAAGAACGATACGCATAATCATCTGCAGCCCAATAATACATCCGTTCGAATAGGCCAAAAGAACAACATAGGCCTATAAACACTAGGCTATAAAAGCAGAATCAAAAATAGAAAGTAGTACACGACTGTAATAGCTGAAAATGTAAAGATACCTGCAATGATGTCCACACTCCACTAGATCAAATATCCTGCAAACTGCACAAATAACCTGGAAGGGAACCAGGTCCTCAGAGGGACGTAACAAGATACAAAATATATGTCATAAAGTAAATACTGTAAAAACTCGAGGGTGTACTAACCAGCTAAGTGAAATGCAATTTGATGACAACTTAGTACGTATGGGAAGTGTAGGCTAGACATATGCTGACGTAATTCACCAATCGCTGTGACTGGCTAGTATATGCCATATATGCCCCCCATCTTAGGGCACTCTGCAATATAATAATGTCCAGTTCCGAAGAGCGTGGTATCTGTACATGTAACGTCCATCGTTCTGAAGAACGAGGTATCTGCAATATATATATATATATATATATATATATATATATATATATATATATCTCGCTCCGCGGAACGCGGTATCTGTATAAAGGAGGTGGGTGTCCCATACGCCTACTAGTCGTCCTCCCCGCCCAATGCCAATGTACAAATCTCAAGTGAGACATGGACATCTCGTACTATAATGCAAGTCACTAAAGAAATATACAACTAAGCTAAATACCATCACACGTGCTGTTCACACCGATGGCCAGTCGAGTATGACGCACGCGTCCCTACATGAACTCACTCTGTGACGTGCAATGATACGTGTCAAGGCCTGGGGAGTCATATTGATAACCTCACAACTTTAGGTGCGTCCCCTAGACACCAGGTCAGACACAAGTCCTAACGTCAACGTCTTCGTTGACTGCACCCGAGTCTTTCTCGGACGCGCACAATTAAATATTAAAACAAATAAACATGCAACTAAATAATATCTGAATTTAAACAATACAACAAGGCAAGGTATACTTGTCTGGAACTCTGGTGTGCACAAGTAAGGATCCGGAACCAACAACCAAGGTAGTATTGTCTTGGATGCCTACGAATAAATAACAATAAATATTAATCACTACATTACACTATGCTAATTTCGTACACAAGTACGACTTACGCAACGTCACGAGTTATGCAGATACCAATTAAACGTTTTAATTAAATACGATGGCTAGGGTTGACTAGTCACGGTTCAAGGGGTAGGTGTATACTAAGGTATCATTTTCCACATGTTACAATCACGGTCACAACTATGACTAGTGTAGGTGCTAAGTTGCACCTCTGACACAGGGGTACCAGGTATTTCTACGCACTAAGATTTCCAGGACACGTCAGATATGGGTAACCATCTAGGTCTCCATGCACGGGTACGTCATGTCCTTAGATACCGTGCATAACGAGAATACAACTTACCAAAATACGTTATAATACCAAATAATGTATAACGCGAACACAGGTCTTAGTTAACAGGGTAATGTGCACAAGTCAGTGTCTAAACACCTAGGTCAACATAAGTAGGTCAACATAAGTGTAACACATTAAATAACCATAATTTCTATGTGGTAATCACTAACACAAATATTATTCTAGAATATGTACACTTATACACAAAGTCACAAACATAAGGGTTCACATACATTACACGTGTCCATACAACAATACGTCGACGCAAATACATGACGAAAAGACGAAAATAAATATACCTAGTCGATCGAGGCCGAGGGGGGGTGTCTTTGGCTCGTCGGCGGCCTGCCTCCGACAAGGGAGGGCGGTGCTTCGGCGAGCACAACGTGTAACAGCAGCAGCTGCGGCAAGGGCGGCAGCGGCGGCGGCTTGCAGCGGCGGTGACGGGTTGCTGGCGGTGGGGGAAAGGCCGTGGGGGTGGTTGGTTAAGGTGGCGGTGGTCTCCGGTGATGAACGGAGGAGAATGGAGTCGGGTTATGATGATGATGGTTTTGTTGATGGTGGTCGGGTCGATGATGTCGAGGGTGATGATGGCGACAATGGCGGTGGAGATGGTGATGAGGGTGGCCGTGGAGGTGACTCGGGAGAAGGGGGAGTCTGGTTGCAGGGTGCTGCGGTTGATGTTGGTGATGGTGATGAACGGAGGGAAGAGGCGGAGACGGCTGGCTGACGGTGGCAATGCGGCGTCGGGTTGATGTCGAGGGGGACAGGCGGAGGAGGAGAAGGGGGAGGCTGCTCGTAGGTGGTGGTGGAAGGCGGTCGGAGGAAAGGGAGGTGGCCGGGTTGATGAGGGTGATGGGGATGAAGTAGGTTTAGGGTTTTGTAGTTGGTTGTTGTTTTAGGTTTTTTGGGAAAGAGAGAGAGTAGTATATGTAGGAGAGAGAGAGGGGGGCTCTCCTTGGGATTATGGCTGGCTGGGTATTTTTCTAGGGGTGAGGGAAAGCTCTACATGATGAAGGAAGGGCTAGGATGGAGGGGTTTTGAAATGGAGGGTGAAGATGCAAGGAAATAAAGTTGTATGAAGTACAATAAAAAGGGGAGAAAATTTAGGGTGGACCGGTCAAAGAGGGTGGAAGAGTTTCTTCATGGACTTGGACCCAATGAGAGGTGGACATCTCATTGCATAATTGCATAAAGATCCTTAGCAATTGGGAAATTGCAGAAATGATAAAATTTGGGATTGGATGAGGGAAAACTCCATGTTTGGTGTGAGGTAGTGGGCTAAAATGGTGTGTGGTGCTTAGTATGAACCTTGAGGGTGTGAGTGGGGGGTTTGGGTTGGAGTTGGGTCTAGTTTTGGGTGAGGTTGGGTCCTTACACCAATTTAATTAAAATTAGTGTACGTGGTGCTCTTTAATTAATTGGAAGTATATGGGATTAAAATTGGGTGGGACACAAGTGTCATTGACGTAGTAGGCTCAGAATAGAATATTGTCATAATTTGGGTTGTACAAAACGGGTCGAGATTGTGTCTCCAATTTCGATTGAAACGGACAAAGATGCATAGTTAAATTTATTTGGATTTAAAAATGGACATTTGTAACGAATATTGTGCGACTAAAATGAAGCACAAGGGAGGGTATTTATGAGTTACACAAAGGTCAGAATGGAAGGCTGGCATGACTAGGAAAAGTGTATGAAATTTGTTTGGAAGCAAATGCTAGTGTAGCGCTCCAAATATCGAAGCAACGGTAAGGTGCACAAAGTGATACAAATATTGCACAAAATCTAAAACACTGTGTTATAATTCTAAATGGCTCCAAATTAACCCTAATCTCTCTATCTAAGCTAAGTAGACCTAAATTTGGTGAAGGGGGTTTACAATTCCTGTTTACTTGTATGATCTACATACCATGTTGATTTTTCTGTGCTTTGCTATCTAAGGTATACAATAAATTTCTGAGAAAGAAAAGGGCACCAGTCTGGAAATTAGGAACGAAACAAAAGCTTCACGGGATAGAAATAATATGTGTACCTCTCCAGTGTAATCTACATTTAATATCAAGAGCTTCGTAGTTAAAATTATGTACCTCTCCAATGTTAACTTTTCCCAAAATAAATTTTGCAATTTCAGAAAGTATGTAAAGACCAGAAAGAATTATAAAGTACTTATTAGAGAGAGATGTTTTGAAGTATATTTGAACTATCGTAATAATAGAGTTTTATAATAGTACAAGTTCAAACTGAATTATGAATGTTGGCGGAATACTGCAAGTTAATTATAGAACTCACTGAATGGATTTCAAATTTCTCATTTATGTGGGGTTTAGTCTAGAAACTTCCGTGAAAATTTGGGGTTACAATAAAGAAAGTTCAAAACTTTAAATACCTAGAAGTTCTGCTCACTAGGTTTATTTTCTAATTAAAATATCCTTGTCAGTTATATAATGGTTTAATATTACTCGTTTCCTTGCAGCTGTAGAATAAAGTAGTGATCCTGGCCTTTTCTTCTCTCAACTGCATATGGTAACATATCACAAAACCATCAAAGAAATATGTGGACACAGAATATTTAGTTATCAGATCAATAAATGCTGCAGGAAATCTCCCTAACAACAGAAGATCTTTTTAGCTTGTACATAATTAGGGATTGCATGAGGACATAGCTTGAATGATGTTTATCTGTTTAAATTTACGTTGCTATCTTCTGCAGTATCATTGATGGTGAACTTAAGTTGGAAGAAGGCACACTTACTAAGGGAATGCTGGACAATAACAAATGCTACTTACTAGACTGTGGAGCTGAAATCTTTGTTTGGGCTGGCCGAATAACACAAGTAGAAGACAGAAAATCTGCCTATAAAGCTGCTGAGGTAGACAGGTTGATTAATCTTTCTGTTGATCTATTTAGGGGTTATAATTGCGGGCCTTTTTTCTTCTTCCTCCAGGAATTTATCACTGGCGAAAATAGGCCAAGGATGACTCGCATAACTCAAGTCATTCAAGGGTTCGAGACTCAATCTTTCAAGTCCAACTTCGAGTCTTGGCCCGTGGGTACAGGAACAGGGACTTCTGGTGGAGAGGAGGGAAGAGGGAAAGTAGCAGGTATTTATTTACATGATGTTCAGCTGTGATGGTCGGTTCTTAACGAAAGCAAATTCTTTTATGTGTTTGTAGCTTTATTGAAACAACAAGGAGTTGATGTAAAAGGAGCTTCAAAAGCTTCTCCTGTCAATGAAGAAATCCCTACTTTGCTTGAAGGATCTGGAAAGCTTGAGGTTTGATTATTCCTCCTATTGTCTACATATAGTATGCAGAAGATCTGGCTTAGGGTTTTTCAACTACTGTTTGCAAGGTCTACTTCAAAGAAAATTGACTTCAAAATCTTTCAGGTGTGGCGCATAAATGGAAGTGCCAAGACCCCAGTTCCAACAGAAGACATTGGTAAATTCTACAGTGGAGACTGTTATATTGTTCTTTATACATATCATCCTGGCGACAAGAAAGAGGAATATTTCTTATCCTGTTGGATGGGGAAGGATAGTGTCCAGGTAAATAAGGCCACATTGTATTTTCTGGAAATGTGTTGAGAAAATGGAAACAAGAGAATTATTTTGTGAGAAATTTTCAAGAATTATTGATGTTCCATGAAGTGTATTCTTGCAATGCTGTTGTAGATTTTATAGCTGCAAACTTGTTTAACATCTATTACGACTTTTCCTAATCCTATTAAGTTGATAAAGTTAAAACAATGAACATACTGGTCTTTATGATGAGAGTGGGAGAAATATAGAGAGATGGAGGCAAGGAAAGAAGAATATACTTGGAAGATTCAGTATGGAAAGTTCCCTTTTTTAGTCAAAAAAAGAAAAAGAAAAAGAAAAGAAACTTCCCATGCTGAAGTTTGGACATTATAGAGTAGTCAGACAACTTTACACACCTGCTTGAAGTTGATTGACCCTAATATGCGCTTGCCTCCTTGGACTATATGAAAAAAATCCTTCCACTTTAACTGCAAGTGCACTTTCTAATTACAAATCATATTCTATGACCGTCTTTGGAGAGTGAAAAACTGTCTTTTGTGATAGTTATGAGACTTATTTATTTATGTTAAAAATGCAGAAAGGTCCACGAGATCACAATCTAACCCTAGTATTTAAGATAGTCCTTATGTCCTTTCAACGCTTCAGACCCCTCCCTCTAGGTTACACAAGAGTGCTATGGCTTAAAGCAAAACCAACAAATTCTGGCAAGTAGCACATACTGGATATACCTGCCCCATGAAGACACCTTGTTGGACCCTGCCTATGGTGTTGGATAATTAATGTTTGGTGGATCAATTTTGTTCTCCAAAGATTTTTTTTGCTGCATTGAGGGAGTGTAATTATTCTCAATAACCAAGTGTTTTTCCTCTTCATTTTCAAATATTCTGTCCTGTTTTTTTTAATGCTGCTGAGGAAAGTAAGAAATAAAATTTAGCATGCCTTAATTATAAACACTTTGCAGTAATTTGTGACTAATACTGGAAGGTATTTCATTATCATACTTCTTTTTCTATCGATCAATATCTTATTATTATAAGATAGTGCACATTTAACAACCTCCTATCATTAGAGCATGCGTGTGTGTGCGCGCATGTGCGTACCCATTTAGTTATGAGTTGATATTTTCTTTCAGGATGACCAAGTAATGGCTACTCGATTAGCTACTACAATGTGCAATTCGTTGAAAGGCAGGCCTGTTCAGGTACTGATTTGAGCTTGTTTATCTTAAGAGTGAAATATGTACTTTCCATGAGACTGGTCATCCAGCAGACTTCTTGCAGGGTCGCATTTTTCAAGGAAAAGAACCACCACAATTTATTGCACTTTTCCAGCCCATGGTTATTTTAAAGGTACAACCACCTACTTTATTTCTTTTTTTCCTTTTTACACAACCGCCTATCTAGATTTTGAACTTTATCCGAAGATTTTTGACATGTCAGGCTTGTAACTGTATACGTAGATGACATTGTTCTATGAATACGATATTGAACATACAGCTTTCTAATATAACTTACCTACAGGGGGGAGTCAGCTCACGATACAAAAAGTACCTAACTGAAAAGAGTTTACCTGATGATACATATTCTTCTGATGGCATTGCACTAATCCGAGTATCTGGAACATCAGTCCATAACAACAAAGCAGTTCAAGTTGATGCAGTAAGCTTTCTCATTGTTATAAACCATGTTACAGGACTTGGTTTCTCAAGCTCCTTTTCACAACTGGGAATGTCATTCTGTTGCACTCTCTGTCTTGTGTTGTAGAAATGAGTGCATTTCAAATTTTCCATGTAGCAATCACATCATCTTATCTCTTTGTTTACGATCTTTTTTAGTCTAGGGCTCCTTTCCTTGGTTGCACAAGTTTAAACTTTATGACAAAAAAGGTAGGCTGCCTGCCAACTGACCTTTGAGGTTTATTCTGGGCCCTCTTTCTCATAGCTACCTTGGATAGGAATTTGGCACCAAGTTTGGCGTCAGGTTGACTGCTGGTCATAGAAACATTGTCAATTCTTGTATGGAGCTTTATCGTGCTCCATATCCGACTCTGATCAGATGGCGGAAGGCTTGGATGATAATGACGACAATATTAATTCTTACAAATTTTACGTTAGAGTTTGTTTTGCAGCAGTTGAATAATGCCCACTTCTCACAATTTTTTTATATGCTTAGAATTCCCATAGTTAAAAAAAGGGTTTTGATTTGCAGTAGTTGGATAATGCACATCACAGTAATTTAATTTCTCCGAAGAGTGCATGTGCAGCATTTCTCACTATGAGATGTAAACTCTTGAATTTAGCAGCTCACCAGTTTAAATGATTTGTATGATGTCATGCTTGCAAAATTTCCATAACCAAGTGAGTGTGATGTGTCGCAATCGTGAGAAGCTACTTCTTAAATTTAGCACTACACTCATTCAAATAACCTGTACGATATCGTGCTTGCACAATTGTCATAACAAAGTGAGTGTGAGTGTTACAGTAGTTATGGTTCTCATATTTCTAATGATTTCTTTTGGCTTGGTATGTAAATAAAAGCAATGGTAAAGCTCGCTGCTTGTATCCTGGAGGATGCATATTTGAGTCACTGAAACAACCTCTCCATATATGCGGGGTTGTGTACATCTTGACGATCCCCAAACCCCACGTAAGTGGGAGGAGCCTAGTGGCACTGGGGCGCCCTATGCAAATAATAAATTTAAATAACTCAAGATTCTTGAAAATATAAATATTTTGGTTTGACACTGAGCTTGGAATGAACAGAAAAGAGAACCACAGCCGTATCTAACTATGTGAAGTATGTAACTACTCAAGAAAATTAAAATATTGAGTGGCCTGGAATCGAGCATGTGTGTGTGTGTGTCTTAGGTGGATAGATTGTTGTAAGCATATGAAGTCTCTCATTATTGGTCAATGAATTGAGCAGCACGAATTCATGAAAGTTCTAAGGAGAAGGATTCAGCAACTGCAGATATATGCACATTTATTTTTAAACAACTCTTTTGTTATTTCTTTTATCATTTTATGACTAATTTTATGTTGCACTACAAAGTTTCCACTAGTTGGGGTAGTATCTGCATGGGACCTTCTTAAAAAACAATATTTGTCAATATAACTGTTTATGGAAGTACTATAATTCATATTTTACCATGATGTAAAAATTGTATGTTATAGTAGTGCCTAGCCATGTACCTTAATAGTTTACTCTGTTGATTCTCCAATACTCTAGAGGCACGAGTACAATGCATGTTTTCCATCAGCGCAATTGTGCATAGCTTTGAACTTCTTAGCAAGAGTCGTACGAGGCAGCTCACGTACGGTTCGGGAGCAGAGCCACTGCACAGGGGCTTAGGTCAACACTTATATATTAGCCACTCATCAATTGGAAGCGGGTAAGATATTGATGAATTGCGATTGGTCCATGCGTGTGAAATATTTAGATTGGTTTCCTTGAACACATGCCTCTGTGATTGTGCATAACTGGAGGCACAAGTACAAATAGTTTCATATTGATATCGAAGCTGTCATCTATTTCCATTCGGCTACCATCATTTTGATTGCCATAAATATGTGGAGAACAAAGTTGTCAAACTAGCAAGAATGGATCGTTGGCCTCAGTGTTGTAAATTTAGGTACACCTTGATATCAAATATAACGTGTTCTTCGGTACGAAGTGTGACCTAGCTAGTCAAAAGTTAAATGAGTGAGAAGTGCCCCTGGCTTAGGCTATAAGAGGTTTGGCCACATGAGTAGTAGTGGTGGTTTTCTGCATTATGAAGAAAGGAAGATTTAAGGTACAGGCAGATTATTTTCGTCTTGATTTTCTGGTTCATGATGGGTATTATTCTTATTTCTGTATCAGTCCATAGTCCATACTCTTCAGTTAACATGTCATAAAATAGTGTATTCTGTTCAGTATTAAGTATCCTATTCCTGTAGATGAACATGTTTTTGCATAACATTGGTTAGTGAAAACTTTCTTCTTTTATATTGCACCATGTTGAAGTAAACCATTGTTTTCAGCTAGAGTCAAGGTTTGCAGTATCGACCTAAGAATCGTATCGGTTTTGGCATTTCTGATCTGATACTCACTGATACAGGCTGATACTGAAACTGTTGGTTCTCTTTTACAGTCAATTCAGCAAATAAAAACTGAAATAAACGGAGATTTGTGGTCAAAAAAATTGTTAACACTATGATTTGATCATATTGTAGATCAACATATTAGACTGCGCCGATAAAATTTCATGTCGACACAATGTGATTTTACCTTTTGCCGATGTTGTGGATTATAAATTCACATCCATACAACTGAATACTAAGTTGTATATTATAAATTTACAACATTAATACATTTTAATATTTTTCCATTTAAAATGGTCTAATTTGGGGGTATTTTGTCTAAAAGCGAATAAAATAAACAACAATGTCTATTGTGGATAATTATTTGAACAATGTTGAATATTATTCCATTCAGAACTTAAGGAAACCTCTGTTACCCGGACTCTCCACTTTAAGGCAAAGTACCTGTGTTGACTCGACATGACACGGGTACGGATATGGACGGATCCTCCATGGTGACAATCGCGGTCCTCCATTGTGACAATCGGGAGCTCTATGCTAACGTATTTTTTTATAATTATTGTTGTTGCACAAATTAGAAGAAGAAGGTAAGTATGCTTTATGACACTAGTAGATCCTCTATGCTTTATTGTATATTTACTACTATTATTAATTTTATCTTGGTATTATTATTAATTTCATCTTGGGAGTAGTATAGCTCCATTTAGGTATCTTGGGGAGTAGTAGGTTCATTTATGGAAAAAAAATTGAAAAAAAGTATGGAAGCTTAGAAGGACCCTTAACTTTATAGTAATTATAAAAGTGGTCAAAGGTTGTTGCATGCATGCATTCATTTATTTCATTCAAATATTGTTTCTGTTTATCCATGTTCATTCGATGAATCAATAGGTCAATTTTAGCATGCATAAAGTTACAATAATAGTTTTTCCAATCCCAATCAAGTTGAGGCGTGAAAGCTATTAATATTGGGGCCTATTTGGATGCTTTGAGATGTTGGCAGGTGTGGTCCTTTTCGTAATTCGTTAAGCATTTTTAATGGGGTTCCCTTTCCAAATTCTTCATTTAATACGTGGCTCATCTTCATGTAGTAGTATAATTTATTTTAATAGCCGTATTCCCGTATCCATACCCAAATTTTGGATTCTTTTAGCCGAGTCCATTGTGTCCTTCAATTATGAGTTTCAAGGACCCGACACTCGGATATGTACCCGTACCCAACTTGCGTACCCGAGTCCAGGTAACATAAGAAGGAAACAACAAATAATGCATAGCATGATGCCTAAATGTGCAAAATTTTTTTTCTAAATTTAAAATAATTTCTTATTATCTTTTGGTCTTTAAATCAAGAAATCCGAAACTACGATCCGAAATCTCCCGAAACACCGATACAGATACTCGTAGAAGGTCTGAAACCTATTCTCATACCGATACTGCGATCCTTCTAGCGTAATATGTTGAAATACCAATTGGGGAATTTAATCAATTACTTTAATAGCATGTTTAAACAGTTTATTTCTTTTAACTTATTTACATTGCTATCTCATGAAATTTAGTTTTCATCATGCAGGTAGCGACAGCCTTATGCTCAGCTGACTGTTTCTGTTGCAATCTGGGAATTCAGTATTCAACTGGCATGGTACTTCTAGTACTTTTGAGCAGCAACAGTGGCTGCAAAAGTTTCTGAATTCTTAAAGGTATCCATTTTACAGAAGTTCTCGGGATTCATGTTCTCTTCACATCTAGATCATTTAGCATGGCCTTTATATTTATATTTTTGACTATAGCAAAATCTCTTGTTATGTTCACATCCACTAAGGGCTACTGATTTTTCATTCAATATTTATGTCGAGTGTAAGAGATTCTGTTATGATTAATATTTGCATATAAATAGGGTAAAGTGAAAAAAATCCCTCCCGTAATTTGCCTCGTTAGCAAATTAAGACCCCGTAAATTTTTTGTTTGAAATAACCTCTTCCGTTCATTTTCCGTAAAAAAAACCCGTTAAAAACAACAACCGAAAACCCTAAACTACCCTTCCCCTTCCCCCCTAACCCTCCTCCAGCTCTTCCCTCCTCCTCACCCCATCCCCCCCCCCCTCCCCCCCCCCCCCCCCCACACACACACCCCTTCACCATCACCACCACCACCAACCCCACCCTCAAGCCCCCCCCCCCTCCACCGCGCCCCCCGCAGCGGCCCCCACGCGCTCGCAGCTCCCCCGCTGCGCCCCCCCCCCCCCCAACCCCCCACCCAGCGGCGGCAGCTCCCCCGCGTAGTTCCCCCGCGTGCAGTTCCTCCACCCTCCCCCGAGCCTGCCCCCACGCAGCTCCTCCGCGGCCGGCCCCGCGCCGGCCCCCCTCTGCTCGAGCCCCCCCCCCTCCACTCCGTGCCTCCTCCCCGAGCCCCCCCCCCCCCCCCCACACTCACACCGCCGAAGGAGGGGGGGTGGCACCACCGCCGCCGAAGGAGGGGGAGAGGGTTAGGGTTAGGGAGGGGTATATTAGTCATTTCACGTCGAATTTGACGTCCGTTAACGGCAGAAAATCAAATTGGGTGCAAAATGCACCAAATATAAAATACGAGGGTTTTTTAAATCCAGGGGTCTTTAATTTCAAAAACGCAAATCTAAGAAGGAATTTTTTTGCACTTTACCCCATATAAATAATATGAGAACTGAAACAAAAAGTGCAATTTACCTCTATTGGACGCTATGAAAGCTATGGAAAATAAATAAAGAATGTATGGGAGAAATTACACAGAAACACATGTACAACAGTTCTCAGCCTTAATTTTACTTAGGAATCCAGTTTATATATATATATATATATATATATATATATATATATATATATATATATACATTCCACTAGTAGTAACTTCTCGAATTTTACTTTTTTTTAGCCTGGGGCTGTACTGAAGCATGCCAAGGAAGGGACCGAGAGTTCTTCATTTTGGTTTGCTCTCGGCGGAAAGCAAAGCTTTACGACTAAGAGGTTACACAAGAAACTACTAGAGATCCTCACTTGTATACGTATTCCATCAAAGGAGGTAAATTTTGCTCTCTCTCTCTCTCTCTCTCTCTCTACATTGTGGGCACTAGTAATTTCTTTTATCTTGCTTTTGTTTATATTTATGTTATTCTATGAATTTCTTGAATCTAATGACATGTTTATATGTCTCCTTCTGGCGATTGTCCCAGTAAAATTTGAGGTTTGCTACTTTCCTCCAAACCCCCATTTAACTTATGCTGCTTACTTTCTTGTCATTGATTGCATGTCTCCATCTCTCCCTTCTCCTTGTAGGTATCTGAGGTTTTCAACTTTTCTCAAGACGATCTATTGCCCGAAGACATATTGATACTGGACACCCTTGCAGAAGTCTTTGTTTGGGTTGGTCATTGTGTGGATGCCAAAGAGAAGCAAAAGGCATTTGATATTGCGCAGGTGCAAATGTGTAATATCTTCATTTATGTTGTCTGAAGCATCTTCTAACTGATTAAAATTTTGCAGAAGTACATAGAGTTTGCGATAGCATCGGAAGGGTTGTCTCCTGATGTGCCACTTTTTAAAGTCACAGAAGGAAATGAACCAAGCTTCTTCACTAAGTATTTCTCGTGGGATGGCACAAAGGCGACTGTATGTTTCATAGCTATGAACTTAATGCTCTATTAATCTTATCATGCACGTTTCTAATCCATTAGTTATTGAAGTATTGAAACTCATGGTATGGATGGTTGGAGCCCGTGGTAAAGTACAAACGTTTTCTTTGCCAAAGCTAGACTTAGTGATCTATCTATTCTCCTTTTGCCCCATGTCAAATACTGTACTATGATTAAAAGTCATGGCGTGGCTTGTATGGTTGTAGCCCATGGTATAGTACAAAAGTTTTCTTTGCCAATGTGACGTACTGATTCTATGTATTCTCCTAC